>JARHVA010004329.1:0-392500 GCA_037957365.1 Torreya grandis | reverse complement strand
TAGGAAGCAATATTATGGTGACAATAACCATTAGGATAACCATCTCTCAATCAATTAATTCTTGAACCTCTAAAGCATCTATATCAACAACTCCTTCATGTATCATAACATATGTAATTCTAATCATATCCTCCAATACTCCCTATAATATTTATTTTAACCAATGTATAACCAGTTTATGAATAGGAATACAAATGATATTCTAGACGTCCTCCAACATCACAGTCACCTCTCCAGTAGGTAAGTGAAAATTTTTGGTCTCTAAGTGCTAGCACATAGAGAAAATCCCTCTCTACTCGAATCACCAGAATATGTGTTATGTGTAACAATAAAATAGCCTCAATAAAATCCATGAAATCTTCAAACCATATTCTAGTTTTTCATATGATGCATGATTGTTTCTCACATAATATCAATAATGGGAATCAATCTTGTAATGAAAACATGTCAAAACACTTAGTCATATCTATTTATTTAGACACTAAAACTAAAATAAAATAAAACATCACTCATATTTTATTTTAAATCATCAAGATAATCATTCTCATCAATCCAATCACATTCTAGTAAAGTGAAAATTTCATTTAATCAATAATTTGGTGATCTCACCATTTTTTGGAAAAATCATCATTTATTAAGACACTCCTACCATTTTAACAAACCCTAATTAGACCATGGCATTCAAGACATTTTCCTCCATGATACTATCATTTTATTATTCAATCTCTTTTCTTTTATTTTCACTTTTTCTATAAATTTCATAGTTTAGCTAAATTCTACCTATTTTAGAAATCCCATCGATTTGGTCAGCCCAATCACTAATTTCATCATATCATTATTGTTTATGTGGGTGATATCATCATTTTAACATTTTAAAAAACTGAGGAGATCATCATTTTTCCTAATTATACCTAGAATTAATGGTATTTAATGTGAAAACATTCAAAAATTATGAGTACTCACTGACTAGATGATCCCTAACAATCATCTATACTCTCGAACCCACTCACCAAGATGCCTATACGAAGGAATACATACCAAAAAAATTAAATCACTTTTTTAAAAAATTTATAGAAAATATTTCAATGTAGAGAGAGATAAAATGAAATATTTTCACCCTCGGGGGTCAATTTATACTTCTAAATTTGAATTGTTACCCCTACCCCTCCCATGCCATATTTATTCCTAAAAGTCATATTTATGCTTATTTTATTTATTTTTAGTTCTATTTTCACCCTTCTTCCCCATTTTATATCCTCTTATGTTATAGTGTATCATTTTATTCCTTTCAAGAGCCTATCCATCAAAATTATTTTTTGCCCATTATGTCTATGGGGCATCCTGGCATCTCAAACATTGTTTAGGGTATTATTGTAAACTCATTTTTTAGTAAATTAAATTTTATTTAATAAAACATGAACACACAATTATTAAATCATTTTAAAAACTCTTTAATTATTTAAAAATGTGTTACTTCATATATGTCTTGCAATGTCATTCAAAATAGGGGAAAATGTAGACACTCCATTTTTATTCCTTCCATGTCTAAATTGCATTCAGAATGACTTTCCAAAATAATTCTTAAATTTAACTATAAATCATCAATTACTCCAAATATTCCTAGGAATTATCAATTTGATCTAAAATCCTAATGATACATCCCTAATTATGAAAACACAACATCAAAATTATTAGAAATGTCTTGAATCAAGTTGACACTTTGTAAATAATCTTACACACAAAATCTTTAGAATTTGAAAATCTTACATATTCAATGCTTCCATTATTAGATTGTGTTACAAATTCACCCTCCAACATTTATGAGGATGAGGGAACATCCTCAACCATTGATACTCATATTATATTGACGTTTCACATTGATTAGACAAATATATGAATAGAAGGGGTCACTCACTTCTTCAACAATATTTTTGTGGTAAACTTATGTTACCAAATCTCTAGAAAATGTTTCACTAATTTATCAAATTGCTAAAAAAATCACACATAGCACACGTGGAAATGTTGTAAACATGAATATGCAGCATTGGTAAAGACCTCAAACACTATATCTAGTCTAATCCACATTTACATTCTAGTAAGATAGAGAAATATAAAGAGAAGGTAAAATTGTGTTATATTTCTTCTATTATGTTTTTTATGTTCCTTCTTGATCGTGCTCAATATAAGGACATTCTCTTTGGTTTTAGGTTATATCCATTTCATTTCAATTTCGTACTAAAAATAAAATAACTCCCTTGTAATCATGTGATCATAGTGTGAAATAAAACACAATAAAAATTAAAGTATAGGTGAAATGAAATAAATAATAACGTAGTAAAAAAAAATAACATACAATAGTATAGTGTGGTATACAAAAGAATTTATTAGCATATTTATTTAGTTTGATGAATACATGTTCATTTTAATAATACTACATCCAATTAGGATCCATGTCATACTATTATTTGTCTTTTTTAACCTTCCAAGAGGCTTCATTTATGAGGGAATTTAAGTGTGACTTTATGATGACATAATTAATACTCAATGACAAAAATTCCAATGTAGCTAAACTTAAACTTAATATGGATTTATTTGACTCCATTTCAACTAAATATTCTCATAGGTTTCTTGAGTCATATACAAATATTTTGAATTGGTATCCTTTGTATTCATTATTTGGGTTTTGATCTTGACATTTATATCATTGCATATTCCTTTTACTAACATCACTACCATGATTAATATGTTAATTCCTAGTATCATCTCAAAAACAAGTGAGCCTTCCTTATCCCTCATATGAAATATAGTTACATCCACTATGTGTTGAGTTTTGGTTAATTATGTCCCCTTTTTCCATAAGTGTCATGATTCTAATTATTGTCTCATCACTTTATAAATTGGCTTCAATTCATTTGAAGGACATACCATTTTCATCTTTTTAATATTACCTCCTTCTCATACTAGTGTTTCTAGTTCACTCATGTTACATATATTTATCGATGGATTATGATACTAATTCTAAACCTAATTTTCCCTTGAAAAATTGTCCAATATTTCCCCAAGGATGGTATTCCTATAGTACATGGTATTGGAAATGTCCACATGGAGAAATATATAGGTTTATATGGATTAGATAACACAAATGAAAACCACCAAGATTTCAAAATAATGACAAAATATAGGTTATCCATACCAAGAGTATGAGAAAATTAATGATCATAAAATTACATGCACATTCAAAGTGATGTGAGTTTTTTTTTGAAAACATGACAACTTTTGAGTTTATATAACGATGGATGAAAATGATGGAAAACTATACTGTGAAGAAAAATATGATACCTATAATTGATCTTATTGGCATTCTCTATAGAATTAATCATGGAAGTATATACATGTAACAATACCACAATTTTTATATAGTAGTTTTAGCCCTTTGATGTAATTTTTAATCATTTATTGTATTAGTTTGTGATATCATAATATATGCATTTTTTTATTTTGAAAATATGATATATAACATATAAAATATCTTTATTATCCATTTTCTTTAATAATTGATTATGTTATTAATTTTTCTTTGGATCTTTTTCATTTACTCCATCCCTTAATTTACATTTATTTAATGAGTATTTGAATTTTCTATTTTTCTCCATTTTTCATATCACATTTTGAATATGGAGTATGTTTTAATATTTTATGAGTAAAATGTGTAATAAACTTATATTTTATCTTCCTTATATATTATACATCACACTAACTCATATTGCACTATGACTATCAAGGTAAAATTTGCATCCACAATATTCATTCCATAATACTTACATTTTAGCACTAATTAAAGTTGTAATGATGTGCCATCACTTTTATAATATTCTTATAAAATATTTTCATACTTATAAAATAATTTTATTATTTTAAAATCATAATATAAATCTAAAATCATCACTTTCCTATTACACCATTGTCCACCTAACACACCATTATTCTTTTACAAAAGAATCACATGAATTAGAAAAACATTATGAGAATTAAGAAATAATGAAAATAAAATCATTACAACATTATAAAATAACCATATGAAATAATTACAATTTAAGTTTATTTGGCATGCAATGAAATGTATTTATCATGGTTCCTCAATTTGGGGTCTTTATCAATTCATAAATATTGTTTAAACTTTGGAAATTTGTCAAGGTATTTTGAAATATATCTTAACCTTATATCCATTTATGATTAAATATCATAAAATTAAATCCTTGTGACATGTAACTCATTGATGTTATCATCAGATAGTATTCAAAATTAGTGCATAGGTATCTCATATTATCATATATATACATGTAATTCTCCCAATATGTTAAAATTTAAAAGGTTTCTTAGATTTCCAACATATATGAACATGTTATACCTCTTAAAATTTTTACCCAAAAAATAAGTCTCTTTATGATGATAAAAGTTATATATATAAAGATAAACATGTATCTTGGTCTTATAAAATCAACAGTATATATAGTTCTCTCTTGGGATTGTTTAATTAAATGGTTTGTTTCATCCAACATGAGAAGGAGGCCACATAATGTCAATAATGTATCTATATAGTTCAAACATTGTATCAAATATTTATCCTTTTTCACTTCTCTATAATTATTCTACATTAATCATAATAAGGATGGATACTCATCATACACTCTATGCACCAATTAATACAATGAGATCCACCTAGTGTCAACATATTTTAATAGTTTACACGCATCTATTAGACCTTATAATTTTTCAAAAAAAAATCCATGAACCTATTAGGACTATGAAAAAAATAATCATTCACTTCATGAATAAATTCTTAAAATTTTCTTACATATCTAAATTTACTTACTATTTTGTGTGGTAGATTCATTCTATGAACCATAAAATGAATGTAAATTATATATGTGAAATGGGATGTGTGGATTCTTACACATAGAAAATTTCAATTACATTTCATTATATTTTCTCGATATACCCCAACACATGTATCTTTGTTTCAATTTCATAATCATCCATGCCACTAATATCCTTCAAACTACTTATTACCAATTCACAAAGGTTTTCAACATTGAATTTTTATATGATATTAGGAACAAAAATTAATGAGGTTATAACATGATTTTAAATAGTATAAAGATTCATACAAACTAAATAATTATTACCCACTACTATAACCTCATCAATAAATAGTGACACATATTGTGCACACTTAATTTTCTCTTTCAAGTCTTCTTTCTCAACATAGCTAGGAATTTCAATCCAGTCCCAGCCATTAATTTTAGACCAATGAAATTTAGGAAAGCATGGGACAAAAATAAAAGTGAGCACGGTCTTATATTTAGGATAATATATTACAAGATGACCTTTTTTCATAGAGTGAAAAACAATAACTAGGTAAACTAGTTTACTTAAATGATTATCTTGAATGATATTTTAAAATTGAGATGTAATTATCCCTCAATTTAAAAAAAGTGTTATTTGATTTATCATGTTCTTCTCATATGATTTTGCATTCCTAATATGAAAAAATCATATGCAATTTTCCATTTGGAAACATGTTTCATAACTCCCTTTTTAGTTTCTTTTCATATATCTTTCCTACATGCTTCTAAATATTATCTAATTTTAATTGCATTATCTTATTCCTACCATATTTCTAACTACAAATTGTTCATTTCAATTACTTGAGATATTATTTTATATTTTTATTTTAAATAGGTTTAATGAATGCAAACTTGGATATTAAATCTAACTTTAAATTCCTTCCCAAATCCCATTTTCCTTATTTTTTATTTCTAATAAAATTTGGTGTCCCTATAGTATTTATGGTGGTGAAATTTATTTTAAATCTAAACTTTCCACTTTTAAATTTAAATCTATTTTATGTCAGCATCCAAATAGTAGATTTTAGCTGTAATCCTTCAAGTGATTCTAATTCAAGCTCATTCAATGACACCTCATTTCATTGTCATCATTTTAATTTAAAAAATTACTATCATACCCTGAAAATGGTGTAGACAAAATAACTAACACATATGGTTTTTCTAAATAAGATTCAACACTTCATATCGAAGAAGGTGTTTCACTTATTTTCTTTCCTAAGGTTTCTTGGTTACCTATAATTTTCATGTAAGGAAAGATTTTATGTTAATTTTATAGATATATTGTTAGATAAATATCATAAACCTATAAAAACCTCATGTTATTGTATAAATATCATTGTATTAGATATGCATCATGGTATTACAAATGTTTCATAAGCTTATAAAAGTATTGTTGGCTTAGAAAAGCATCACATGCTTAGAAATGAATCATGGTATCATAAATCATCATATGATTAAAAATAATCTCAATTTGGGAAAAGCATCATTGGCTCATAAAGGTATCAATGGATCATTAAAACTTTGAAGACTTATAAAATTATCATAAGATCATAAAAGCATTTCAAGCTTAAAAAAATAATTAGATTGATGCGAATACACATGGACAATGTAAATACATCATGAACTTATAAAAACATCATAGGCATACATAAACATCATAGGATAGTAATTAATCATAGGGATGGAAAAGTATAATGGATTATAAAAGTATCTCTATATACTAAAGTTTATAAAAGTATAAAATTTCAAAATTGATCATAAACATTTTTTTTATTGGATCCATAGATTTAATTGTAGTTTCTAAAGTGAATACTTTAATATTTTTCAATTAGATCAATAAATTTCTTGTTTTGTATCTACTATTATTTGATTTATTTGAGTATTTTTACACTCACCCAAATGTCAAACAATCTAAAGGTGAATTTCACCAAGAGAAAAAAATAACATTAATTTTGAGTATATATATATATATATATTAATACATTTAAAACTATTGGGTTTGGTATAGCTTGTGAATTTAATTACATTTCAAATTTCCCCTCTAAATTTTAGGTGAGTGTGATATCAAGACCGATATAATGTGTGGAAATCTAAACATTGTTTAAAATTTTGGACAATCAATTTTTTGGTGATCCAAGAAGAAAGCCATGTTAGGATTAGAAATTATTTATATATTTGAATGAGAAGTGATAATGTGCATGGTTTATTTTGGTTAAATATTATGTTGTATAATATTATCAACATGACCAATCTTGAGACATTAAATCCCTAAAAATTATCTATCTATGACTATTCACCACTAAACATTTCCCTATATTGATAACCGTACTATGGGGATATTTTATATACTGAGGCATGTTGGTTTGTCCTACCTTAATTTTCCTTAGGGGGAATGCCACCCTTTCATTTAGATATACATTATTTTATCTATCTTATGTGATAGGACACTTGGGGCATGACTAATTTCTTATGTATTCTATTATGGGGATTTACATGTGATATCCAAGAAGAAAGCCATGTTGGGATTAGAAATAAATTATCTATTTGAATGAGAAATTTTAATGTGCATGGTTTATTTTTCTTAAATATTATGTGGTATAATATTATCAACATAACCAATCTTGAGACATTAAATCCCTAAAAATTATCTATATATGACTATTCACCACTAAACATTTCCCTAAATTGATAACCCTACTAGGGGAATATTTTACACATTGGGGCATGTTGGTTGGTCCTACCTTACTTTTTCTTAGTGGGAATTCCACCCTTTCATTGATATATACATGATTTTATCTATATTATGTGATAGGACACTTGGGGCATGACTAATTTCTTATTTATTCTATTATGGGGATTTACATGTGATATTTTATGATAGTTACTTTTGTTTATACAAATTTTAAATGATATAAGCTATATATAATATTATTACATAAATGATAATAAATCTATTCTTATGATATGATTGATTGAAGGCCCATGTTATTTAATGACTCACCTCAAATGGAGGATATATATTAGAGTACATTCATAGTGAAAGTCAAGCATGAGAAATATTTTACAGTAATTTTATAGTGAAAGGTAGGAATGAGTAATTTTTAAATGTAATTTCATAGTGAAAATCAATCATGAGTAGGTTTTTAGATTAATTTTATCTTTAGTGAAAGTACGACATGAGCAAGTTTTTAAATAAATTTCATAGTGAAAGTTAAGCATGAGCATTTTTTCAAATTACTTTATGCTAATTGAAACTTGAGTAGATTTCCATTGAGAAAAAAATTATCCACTTCTTGATCATTTATAAAAATCCTAGAGAATTGGTATCTATGTCTATCACTTGTCAGAAAAATTTTCAATCATAATAAGTAGAACAAGGTGCATTGTTTTCCACATTACAATAATGTTTAGTTTGATAAAAAGTAGGTTTATTTATTCATGTGATATTTTAATTCAATTGTCAATTTTCAATTTCAATTTTAGTTACAATACAATATTATTATGACATTTAATATTCTTGTAATTGGCCATTATTTTTAAGGATGTCGACATATAGAAATTCAAGTATAAATTGAGTCCATATTATGCATCATTCAATACTTTCACCCTTCCCTAGGTAAGTGAATATATTTTATTCAATTATTTATATTTATATACTTTAATTTACAAACTAATTCACTCACTTATGCACATCAAAGTATGAGAACTATGAAGATACTTAATTTTTTAACAATCTCTTTTTCTATAGTGTCTTTTTCCTATTTTATCATTTGGTCCATGTACACACATTTGATTATTTTTGGCACATTTCCCCCTTATGTTAGGGATAGTTCCATCATCCCATGACATAGTTCTTCATCATATCTTGACTTATTGTTCACTTTTATCCAATGAAAAAATACTCATTTAATACAAAATGTTTGAGAACCTATAGATTGACTATTCATTTTCATTCATGAGACCATATATGCTACCAAAATGTAAAAAATATTGTTTCAATATATTTTTCTATGTAATAGTTAGTGTCTATGAACTAATTATTTAACTTAAAGCTCCCATTTACTTAAAGTGTCACATTATCATATCTTTTAGGATCAACACATGTGTAAGTGTGCCTTACAATAGTCTATAAATATAAATATACCCCTAGTAATTTATCTATCTATAATTCTCATTAAAGCCTCTCATAATTCATATCTTTCAAACTTTATTTTATCAAGAGGACATCACCATTACTTGTTATGGATCTTGCACATTGAGGCAACATTATTCATTAATTTTATTCAAGTCTTGTGCCATCATCAACTTATACCAAATCATATTTTAAGAGAATGTTAATGTACTTTCATATTCACATCTAGGTAATATTAACTCTAAAATCCTTTCTTGAAATCCTATTTACACTACACAAAACTACATTGAGGTATGATTTAAGTATACTAGATACATAGCTACTAATCCTCTGAGGTTGTTTGACCCATAAAATTTATGAAATAAGATACAAAGGGGAGGTATTTTTTCATTAAATCATAAAAATATAGGTATGATCATGATTTATATCAAACATATCACCTACCCTTGAAATTTTAGGTCTTGATTCCAATCCACCAACCCTATCATTCAACCATTGATCTATCCTTATCTTGTTTATCATATCCCAAAAAATCCTATCCTTAATGTCAATCCTAACTAGGGGCACCAATTTTATGGGTTTGGTTCATCTTGTTTTCTATATAATTATTCATAATTGTATCTCTTGAAAGTGTACTAGTAAGTTGTAATTCAATTATTTTTATTTCTTCCATATTAGTCAAGTTTCAAAAGTTCTATTATCCATTTTTAGCATATTCCAATACGTATGTATGATTATACTGAGAGAAGTTCTACAATGGCATCCAAGTGATGGTTGTGAGTTGTAATGTAGTGAGTGTATTCCCTTTTAATTCTAACCTTAAATTTGATGTTCATTTGGTGATCACTTATAATTTTTTATATTTAAAAAAACATTGATCGACATTATTATACCATATTAACTTCTATTGAAATATAATTTTATTAATGGAAACTAATATAACTTAAAACCCAACTCAATTTATCATACCATGTTAACTTTTATTAAAAATATAATTTTATAAATAGACATTATTAAAATGTAAGAACTTAAAACACATATTTTTCAAATTTAACCCACCTTGTATCATCAAAAATTAATTTTATCTTCTTTTGCACATTAAGATTGAAAACTTATAAGCTTATACCATTATGATTATCTATAAAATCAAATTTCATTCCTATAGACACTTCATTTTATTCATTTCTATATTTGACCTACAATCAAAAGTGTCTATATTTAATTACATCTAAATCTAATGTAAAATCACCAATAAACCTAATCTACCAACACAACTATAATTTTAACCAAAAATCATAATGGCATACCCCTAGTTGGGCAAAATGATTGTATTACATCATTAATCTTATCTATTACATCCTGAATCAAACTAATCCTTTACAAGTAATAGTACATAAGAATTAAATGAATATTTATTTGACAAAAGAACATTTTAAAAGTTGAAATTATTCTAATTACCAACTAATCACCTTTATTAATTAGTTTAATCATTACTCTAATGTAAAAATTTATGAATTTGGAATTAGCTATTTTTTTAAAAACAAAATTGAATTATTACCTCACATTGGTGATGTCACTCAAGGAAGTCAATGGGAAATAGGAGTTAAATCAAACTCCTATGCACCTCTTACACACTCTTCCTCTTACACACTCTAATAATACTAATGACTACAGTTTTCTTCAAACATGTGTTCCACACACTAAAAAGGTATTAAGTGACATGTCTTACACACTCCATGTGTGTGATCATGATTTTGAGGATACATACTTCACCATTGGTCTTGATATCAAATCAATGGTTCAAAAACATCCAAAAAATCTATAAATATAAGATCCTTTACCCATTATAGACAATCTTATTCATGTAAACTTGCTCTACCAAATTATACAAGGAGCTTCAACTAATTATCATTCAAAGTCAAGCTAAAAAGAAATTGTAGACAAGGAGAGGTGATTCCCACATGTGGAATAAATAATTTTTAAAGAATCCATATCTTACAAGATGAGCTCAGCCTTATCAAATTGGTTCTCAATCAAATCTTATAAGGAGATATAAACATTTTTTTGTCTTTTAGTATGCATTTTTTGTTTATTTTCCACATAGAGAAACATAAGGATTAGGCTTGAGATGTTAGTTATTTAAGTTTGTTTTGATTTCATTAATCAATAGATTTATTAACCTATTTTGAATTTATAATCTGCATAATGGCATGCTCAGTGGCATATAAAGGACTCGACACACCCCAAAATCTCTTCTAAACCATTTATATTCTTTTGATTATCATAGTTAACCTTACAATCAAGTTAATTCATAATGTGTTTTAGAAAATGTATTAAATTCTATTCCAAAATAAATAATAATATCATTATTATGTAACTATGAAATTCAAACTAACTTCAACAAAATCATTGCTCGCAATAGTGAAATCATTTCTTATGTTTTAACTATGTTTTCTATGTAGATCTTAAATTATGAAATTAAAAAAAAAATTAGTGAATTATCACTATAAGTAGTGAAATCATTTGTCTATTATTTTTAACTATTTTCTATGTAGGAGAAAAGGTTGAAATCATCACTTATACTAGGTAAATCATGGTCAACATTTGTCAAATCATTTGGTTAACATTTGTGAAATGATTACTTGTAATGGTGAAATAATTTATGTGCCTTCGTTTCCTCACCTTTTAATTTTTTGTTGGATTCTACATCTTATTTTATATATTAATAGTCTCCAATTTCAATTTTTCCTACTTTTGTATGTTGGTTTTCTTGTTCTGATTGTGTTTTGTAGAACAACAAAATCAGAGGAAACTTTAGTTATATCATTTTCATTGCAATGAAATAACCTTTCTAACTATTTTTTATGCAAGTTTACATTAGTGAATTTGAATTCAACATTAGTGATATCATTATGCAAGCCATGAAATTATTTTTATTCCATTATTTGTTTTAATTATGTTTTTTATTGTACAATTAATTTAGACATAAAATCATAGAAATCATTTTGTAGTAAAAACATTAAGACCTAAGAAAACTTCTTTTTCAAGCTCATTGGTAGCACAAAATCATATTTTTAAAACTTCCAATCATTTGTGTTGCATGACTTTGATAAGAAAAAGTGTGTTTCTGATTTCAATTGTTTTTCTACACATCTTGATTTAGAATTAAAACAAACTCACATTTCATTTGGGTTATAAGAAAAACTTATTTTTTCTAAGTTTTTTCCTTTAATATATTTTTTTCTTCTTGTTGCTTGAGTGTCTTATCAGTTTATTTTATGTGTGTGATCTCCCCTTTTGGGTGACTCAAGAATACAAATTTTATATTTACCTTATACCCTTATTTTCTTTTGACCATGTGGGGTGGAGTTCATCACCTTCCTATAGGTCCCAGGGGTGTGTTGACTAGGAAGTCACTTCTTAGCATTATACCAACCTTGTTATGTAATGAGATATATAATTTGATCTTACATCAATAATATCTTTGTTGAAAGGTCTCTCAGAAGTTTGTTTTTATATTATCACTTCAATATATTCTTATAGTTAAAGTGGTCACAAAGGGACTAGACCCTTTGTCAAATGTCCCATTAAATCTTTGCATCCAATTTGATGGATATTTTTGTGCCCACATACCACAAGGTATATTAGGAAAATATATAAAGATAAGTAAAATAATCTTATACATTCTTTTGCCATAGAATATTCATTAAAGTAGGGGTACAAAAGTAACATCCCTTGAAGATTTCCTTACTCATAAAAACCTTTTTAGAGAAGGGTGGAATTAAAACACCACCAATAATTACAATAATTTATTTAAAGAACCTTAAATTTTATAAAACCTCTCTCAAGGCAAGTTTATCAAAGGTTTGAATCAATATGATGCAAACCTATGTTATTGATTAGAATACTCTTGTAATTTTTTTATGTTGTTGATTGATTCTTTATCAAGACCTCATTCATATTTGAAACAAAATCAAATAAACCATGTCTAAATCCAAACCATTTTTATACATGAACAACAAGGCATTACTTTGCTAAATTTATGGGTTAATAAAAGTGACATGTCAAACATGGTCCAAATACCTATCTTTCTTGTTTAAACCATGTTGTTAATCTACCTAACTCAAAATCAAAGGATTATCCTAATTCAAATTGAAAATATCAAACTAAATCAAGACCAAGGTTTCAAATACTTGTTTAAGTTGTGTCATTATGCCATCTTCTTTGTTCAAAACCTAGATCTAAAATTCAAATCCAAGTTCTGATTCTAACTAACTTTCTTTTAAAATTTAAACCAATTCAAATTCCAATACCAAGTTATAATTCTATTCATATTGTTCCAAATTTAACCAAAGTCATCTCCTTTCCTAATCTAAAGTTAAATTATTCCAAAGTCAGCCAAGGTAAATCCCTTTTATAGGATAAAGGTTTAAGACTAGTTTAATATTTATTCAATATTTTATAAAACCACCTTTGTTCCAATGTTTAACACATTTTATAATCTCAAAAATCTAATTCAAGTATATAATACCAAAGTCTTTTAATTATAATATGTTAAAATGTTTCCAAAATCTAAACATTAAACATTTTCACTTGAAACCATTGTACCTAAATCTTGTATGTACCAAGTTTTATTCTAAGTAAGGTCACATATTAAATTCTAAGTAAGGTCACATATTAAATCAAGACAATTTTCAAGTATATAAGCCTCTTTCAATATGAATATTATAAACCTAAACATGGTTGAGTACACACGCCCTCCTTTGATGAAGAAGTAGTTAAAAAAAACTCATATGGGTATGATCACTATGTATAATATGAGGAAGATTAATAATACCTTGCCAAAATGCCATATACTACTAAACCTAATTAGCATAACTGATGACTTCCAATCATATCACCTAGTTCTAAACAAGGACAATATTGTTGGATTTCTCCAAGACCTCTCAACAAGATTAAATGCACACATAAAAGCTATGAAGTAGGTGAGAGAAATTACCAAAAATCAAAGAGCATGAATGATATTTCTTATTAATTATAAATGATAAATACAAAGGGATAGGTTACATATATAGGAGAGAAAAAGAGAGATATAGACCCCACATTCTAATAAATATGGGACAATATTCCCCAATGACCTATCTATCCTAATCAATTTAATGAAGCATGTAGATAAAACCTAATGGGACAAAAGTCTACACCAACACCCCCCCTTAATCATATCTTAAGTTGGTAGAAGAATTAGGTCCTGATGTAAGGGCCTGATGAGGTACCAAGTACATATCAATGATTCACAATATCCTACAAAATATGAAGGATGTGTGTCTCCACAAAGAAGAGAGAGAATATAAGTTCATAATGTTGCATGACAAATGCCATAGTATGTTGTTCTATTATAAATAATGACTCTTATTTTTGGAAGAAAGAAACCCTAAGCTATCAAACTATTGAATTCCCACTCAAGTGTAATTAAAGTAGGAATCATGATGTATAGCTCTATAAAATGCTCAAAAGTCTCCCTGCTAATGCTCAAATGTGCCAAAGTTTTATCAAGAATTATAGGCCTAACTATAGAATATGGTAATTAAAAAGAATATAATTAAGGGGAGAGAATAGGAAGGTTTATAAGTAACCTCATTGCATACAGAGAAGAAGAATAACATGGAACATTCATTTTAATAATGTCCATGGGAAGGGGAGAACAAGTCTCAACAATCATCAACACTAAATAATAGTCTATAAATGAATCACTCAGATTTGTAAGATGAATTTCCACATGAACATATGAGTCATCGAAGCTCTCAATGTGTGTAGTCTCACTAGAATCAACAAAGTCTTCTAAAATTTAAGTTTATGATGGATTTGGAAGATTAATAATCTACACATGAATGGATTTAAAATCTACAATGAGATAAGTAAGGTCTATTATAATCTCATCCTATGGTGGGGGATCAATAAAAAGAAGAAAACTATCCACCATGGATGTGTAATCATAGTAAATAGAAGTAGGAGAGATTACAATAGTCTCATAAGAGATAATAGGAAGAGGATGAAGAGGTGTGATTTAGGTCACATTAGGATCCCTAAAAATTCTTTAAAGAGTGTTTCAAATAATGAAGGGACACTCTATGTGCTCTACGTAGATACCATGAAAAGTGACACAATAAGTGACCATAGGCTATGTCACATGAGTTGGTTTAGTCATCATGTTGACTTGGGTCAATAGGATCAAGAATTTTTCCATACAATAATGGAATAAGTTATTGACTTGAGAGTGAACATTATATGTATACATGGCATGAAGCATAATTGGTCTTCCCAAAAAGGACCATTGGTGTATACTCAACCATCTTCCTTTGGATTATATCAAATGGAATCATCATGATTAAAAGAAGACACCAATAAAGTGCAAGACTATAAAAGATACTTTTGAATGATGATAACATATTTCATGCTCATGAATGGACATCAAACACAATCAAGAATGCTTCCAAGTGAGAAACCAATGCAAGAATTAATACAAATAATGCATTCTCAGAATAGGGATATCGATCATAGCCAAAAATACATCCACATGTGAGAAATAATTTCATGACATAATATTTATAAATAAATAGGTCCCATAGCATAGGGAACCCCAAAAATATGGTATTTTATAAATTTAGTCCATTTTATAAAAGACGATGCTCAATTTTGAGCTACTGATCAAAAGTTATTACATAATAAATTTCCCATAAATGAGGCCTATTTAATAAAAACTTTCACTATAAGTTTAAATGCTTAAAGGGTTTAAACACCAAATAAGAAATGTAATCACTTATTTAAATTAACATGGAATCTAGAGTTCAATGGTTTATATTGTGAGGGGGAATTAGTTTCCTACCAACTTGGACCTCACCATTCATCTTTGATAGGCAAAAAAACAAGGCTATCTAAACACTTAAATCCCAATTCATACAATTTACCCAAATTGAATTGTATTTAAAAGTATATAATTCTAAATTTTTAAATAATAATAAGTCAAACTAGAAAATAAGAATAATATCCACCTTGGAATGTGTTGAGGACCACAAAGGAAGATGTCATGGAGTGCTTTCAATTTTTTGAAAACCTAAATACCTTATGTAAGATGTTATGGTTGGTATATGGTGCAACCAAGAGAGGAAAATGCTTAGGTATATATATCTATACCATTTGAGGGATAAAACACTTGTTTTAACAAAATAAAGAAATTAGCTTGTCACCATGGAGAACACATATCTAAAAAATTGAAAAATAATGAAAATTGCCACTATAAAGAGGAGTTTCAAATCTATAAAGATAGGTTTTGATAAGATCCTATGATTTTTATCTCCTATTTGTGGCCATGGGTTACTAAGGTTGTAATTTTTAGGTAAAAATAATGAGTAATCTTGGACAAAATATCTTAGATCTGATTTAAATTATAACTGAGTATGTGTGAGCATGAGTATTCATGTGTGAAGGGTGGTTGATGTTGTGCTCAATATACCTATAGACTATGACCAAGTCAAAAATATACACAAACCTACAATTATAGTGAGATTTGAAACTATGTTGTCACCTTTACTTACAACTGGCCATAAGCTATGTAATGATTATGTAGTATGGACAACCAATGATAGAAAATAATGATGCCTCCTTATAGTCAACTATAAATTCTCTTAATTTTGAATTCAATCTATTTACAAGAAACTATGTATTCAGCTCACCACTATTAGAAGTTTTAGACCCTCAACCAAACAAAAAAATGCAATGTGTCCTCCTCAAAATAAGACAAGTATTGTCCTGCAAATAAGATCCACTGATCCAATGCAAACATGTGAGGAATTGCACCAAGGATTCAAGGAAATAAGAATAACCCATGAGTGAGGATATGATAACATATTAGATTTCTCCAAGACCTCTAAACAAGATTAAATTCATACATGAAAGCTATGGAGTAGGTGAGAGAGATTACCAAAAAATCAAAGTGCATAAATGATATAAAACATAGACATAAACCAATTTATCTTGTGAATGTGGAATATATTGATAAATATAGATAGGATCAGTTTTATAAATAA
This sequence comes from Torreya grandis, assembly GCA_037957365.1. Classification (NCBI taxonomy): domain Eukaryota; kingdom Viridiplantae; phylum Streptophyta; class Pinopsida; order Cupressales; family Taxaceae; genus Torreya; species Torreya grandis. Next base: position 375,377 of record JARHVA010004329.1, on the reverse strand, counting down.
CTCTTTAACAACAAGGATGAATGTCTTTTCAAATTATTAAAAATTATGCAAAATTTTTGCTTAGATTTCCAATAGAGGACTTATGCTATTTGGTTAGAGTACCCAAATAATAACCTCTTATATGTTTAGACAATAAGGACACTTTTAACCAAGCTCAAACTTATATAAAAAATTCTAATCAATATCTTGTTGTTCTCAACAAATTAAAGGGTCAAATCATTTACCATTATTCTCTGACTATCTAAACTAACAAGCTAAACTAAATTTATCTACTCTCACTAGCTCTTTTATTGCATCAGATATTCAAAATCCATCCCTAATAGAGATAAGTCCTTTGAATACATATCTAGTATATTTGTTAACTTATCTTTCATATAATATTTGATTCATTTACCAACAATACATTAGTTGTATATTTATTTATCGCACATATATCTAAAAGTAAGCTAGTAACTAATCCTAGGTCAAGTATCTATAAATATTATTTCCATCATGTGATGGATAACTCTAAAAAAATATACCCCAATCCACATCAATTTCCCTCTACAACATGATAAAACAATCCTACAAATTACCAATAAAAAATTCCTCCCAACATTATAGGTGCTTCACAAAAACACATTATAACCACGCCTAGTACACAACAACATGTTACAAGTAACAAACCACCACTTTAAAGAGTACTGACCAATAATCCACCACTTCAATAAGTGGTGACCAATACCCCACCTGAATAAGTGGTAACAAATCCCCAACTTCAATAAGTGCCAACCAATTCTCATAAAAAATTATCTAATCAATAATGTATTTATATTATTCAACCACTTGTTGCTTTTATTCAAAAATAGGCCTCTTTTAGCCAACATGATGTGCCACTTAACCAAAAATAGGTTACCCATATGTGATATATTCATAAGAATTAATATTATATTCCTCTCCAATCTTAGAAAATGATTTTGAATACCCAGATCACCATTCCTTTGTTCAGGCCTTAGTTCCCTTCAAATCTATGTGGAACTCAGTAGCAAGTGCCTTACCAACAACATGTCCTTATCAGTAGTATAACTCTAATAAAAGGGTAAATAATATTAATAAAACCAATTAAATACATAATCCCAAATATTCTATACCATCTTATTATCCAAACCAAGGTAATTTACCCACTTCCTCTCACTCTGGTCCCATATTTTAGGATTTTTAGGAAGTTAAAGATGTAGTTTTAACCATTCAAGTAGGAAATTAGAATAAAAATTTTAAACTAGAAGATGTGTGTTATTATCCCTTTGGTATGATTTATCTTCAGATACATTTCCCACATCATTTTGAGATTCCCAAATTTGATAAATATAAAGGGAAATGTGATCCCAAGGAGCATCTAAAAGTGTTTTTTTCACATATTAAGAATTTATACATACTAATATCTACCTACTTCTCTTATTTCCTCATAATTTGGTAAGGCATGCCTTATAATATTTCCTTGCTCTTCATTTTAATTTAATTGATAATTTTTATGACTTGTTAGAGATATTCATGCATCAATTCTCTTTTACTTTGGAACATGAACTAACTACAATTTTTTATGTCAGGCTAAACAACAAGGAGGAGAAAGCATTGATAGATATTTATAATGGCGGCACTCATTATCTATTATAATTCCACATAATCTCATTGAAAATCAATTGGTTAAAATGTTCACTACCAATATGCAGTATCATATAACTCATAATCTAAAGCTTCATTGCACAAATAAGTTTGAATAAGTTATTTCCAAGGGAATACAAATAGAGAAATTCATCATCAATAAAAGGGTAATAAATATTTAAAATTAGAATCAAGTTCAAAATAAGGCTCAAACACAAGCTCCTACATAAGTGAAAAGTACCTCAGATAAGCCTAAACCACTCAATGGAAATAGAAATGTTGTATGAGATGGGCTAGCCAAATCTCAACATGTGAAAACAGTCCAACCATCACCTATTCAGACAAACCCACCTACTCAACTTATCACTTTATAAATACTCCCTCTAATAATAGGCCATTGTCACAATAAATTTTTCAATAATCTTGGAGAGCCTATTGAGATGGTTTTATAGAAGCTAGTTTCTGCTAACATGATCATTGGTTAGTGACCAAACAATTTCTATAAAACTAGCATAAACCTATAGGTATTATAAGAATGACTTTTGTGGATAATTTTTTTAACTTTGAAGCTACTCAAACACTTTAGTTATATAGTAGTATATTTTTATTTATTTACCATCAATATCAATTCATGTGATAATGAGGAGTGGTAATTTGAGGGTACCATTTGTTTACCTATTATTATTGGGCCTCTAGCCCATGATACTCTTTGCCATGTTCTTAATTTGGAGCTATCATATGATTTATTCTTAGGGTGACCATATATTCATGAATTACATGTTATAACTTATAATCTTTATTAGTGTATAAAATTTACCTAGTATATATTAGAAGTTACTATTCCTGGTGACCTGCAATCATACCAATTATGTAAACATTTAGAAGTGGAATATGAAATCTACAACTATCACTTTGTTATAGAGCCCATCCCAAAAAAATACAAGAATTTAGTTTATCAATCAACCAAATCCAATTATGTGGATCTAAGTAATCTTTCCTCCACTTCATATACACTATCTACTAAAATAGACAATCATTTAACTATTCAATGTAATAGCCTTGAAGAATATAATATTATCAATTATTTTCATATATCCAAGGTTCCTAAGATTAATAAATCATATGGTATACTTAAAATTAAAAATATTAAAATGGAATGGTTTAGGAGGAATGATTATCATTAAAAAGGACCCATGGTTAGCAAAACCACTTCACATAAACAAGAACAAACCAAGGTTGATGATGATTCATGGTTATAAAATGATGATTTTTTCACCCACTAATAAAACATAAAGTATCATATTCAAAATAGGATAATGGATAATCAAGCCTATAATGGAAAAGTCTTGGGGGTAAAATATTAAGTACCTATTGAGCCAATATCAATTACTAAAAACAAAAAAACTCAAGGTATTAGACACAAATTATCTGGGTGTGACCCTTTAGATCTTGAGATTAACACTACTTTATTGTCTAACATTAATAATGGCTATAGTGATGTAGAGTAGTATTATAACATTTATGATGAGTTAGTTGATAATAACCTAATTGATCCTCATACCATATATACCATTACTTCTATCCCATCTTATTTCCCTTTTTCCTTTACCACCCCCAAATGATCTACTGGGACCAACAAGACTCATACATATTGTTGGGTGATTTTTAGAATGATGAGGCATTACTAAATTCTTGGGACTTAGAGATGGTTTCTTAGTTGTCAACCACAAACATAGATTTGATATTACATTATGCCCTAATATTTATTTTGGAGAGAAATTGAACTTACTCACAAAGAAAATCAAATATTGAGGTCACAAAGTGAAAACCTATTTGAGGTGATTTTAGAATAGGGAAAAAGTTTTTAAAAAAAAAATGAGTCCCATGGTGAAACCCTATTTTAGGTGCCATTAGATAAATAATTTCACCCTCTTTAAACTACATTATAGGCCTCCTTTAGTCCAAGAAATTCATTCCAATTAGCAATAAGTTTAAAGGATCATGAAGTATTTTATCATTTAGCCTAGTATTTCCTACATGCCTTTACAAAATGTCATTTTCCATAATTTGGTGATTTAGATTCTTCCTACATGGGTGAAATTAATGAGATAGTCACCAAACAAATATGAAGACCATTATACCATATTTCCAACTATTTTAGAAGATGGTTCCACGTTACTTGTGGAGGATACCACAAAAGTCCATTTTGGAACATTGTCCAATTGTAAATGGATCAAACTAGGAACATCCCTCACTAAAGAGTAATATGAGATTTTTACTACCCTCATTTAGTAATTTATTGATATTTTTTCCTAGTCTTATTTATATATGCTTGGCTTTGACCCTGATTTAGTTTTACATCACCTTCTTGTACACCTTGATGATAATCTAATCAAGCATAAATTTAGAAAAATGCACCTTTGTATATCCATACTTGTTAAAAAAGAATTATAAAAACTATTATAGTTAGGGTGTATCCATCTTATTTATTGTTAAAAGTGGATATCCAACATATTCCCAGTCAACAAAAATCCATAAGCAATTTGATTATGTACTTATTTTAGAGATATCAATAAAACATGCTCAAAATATGACATTCCTTTTCCCAACATTGATATGATTATGGATTTCATGGTAGGGTACACTATATTATCTCATATGGGTGGATTCTCTAGATATAATTAGATTAAAATTACACCTGAATACCAACACAAGATGGTTTTCACCATTCCATGGTGAATGTTCTATTATCAACGGGTGTTATTTGGCCTCAATAATGTCAGTGCCACATGCCAACGTGAATCATTGTCATTTTATATGAGATTATTCATGATATTGTTGAATATAATATGGATGATATTTTTGTAAAATACAATACCATATAATAACATCTAGATGTATCATGAAGAATATTTGAAAGACTTCATGAATATAAAATGAGGCTTAACCCTAAAAAGTGTCTTCAATGTTAATTATGGAAAAATTTTAGGTTTTATTGTCTCTTCTATGGGTATTGAATTCAATCAAACCAAGGTTAACACCATCATATAAATTACTTCACCTTATAATCTTAAAAAGCTATGTAGCCTATAGGGTAAGATCTAATCTATCAAGTGATTCATCTCTTAGTTGGTAGACATGTGTCATCCCTTCTCTCATATTCTAAATAAAGGTTCCACTTTCTCATGTAATTTTGATTGTTAACATGCCTTTGAGTGGTTAAAATAATATCTAAAAAATCTAGATTTTATTGCTTCATTAACATTTAAAACCCATTATGTTTTTACATCTTAGCCATTGAAAGTGCCTTGGGGACACTCTTAGCACAACATAATGATTAGGGAAAAGAAATATTTTTATATTACCTGAATTATACATTGGTATCTTATGAACATTAATAACTCAATTGATAAAGACAACTTAGCAATGGTGCTTTCATCCTAAAATTTAAAAAATTATATGCTAAACAACAAAACCATTGACATTTCCAAAGTGGACCCACTCAAATACCTACTTTGCAAGGTAGCTTTGATTGGAAGAATTTGATATTGAATATGCACATCAAAATTCCATTAAGGGGTAGGCAGTTTCATATCAACTTTCTAAAGAACCCTTATCGAATACCATGCCATTCATTTTCAATTTTCCTGGTAAGTCAATCATGACTCTAGATGATAATTCTTCTAATCCTTAGCACTAGACACTTTGATTTAGTGGTTCATACACTTTTCATAGATCTATATCCAATATTCTATTCATAAAACTGTATAGGGATATTATTACCAAATAATTCCATAGGTTTTTCTTGTACCAACAATATAGCATAGTAATAAGCACTCCTTTCAAGGCTTCATATATTCATACAATGGAATATCAATAAATTACATGTTCATGGATATTATCAACTAATTATTAACTTGGTGATATAGTAATACCATAACAAAGATGTCAATATTATTCCTTATAAGAATATGGTGGACCATCTTAAATAGAGATTTGAACACATACATTCTTATAGATATCAAGGGATAAAAATAGGACTACTAATGCAATGGAAATAATTGGTTCACTAATAATAATTATAAATCATGATCTAGATTACCAATTCCCTATTGAATGTATCTTAAGACCAACTCACAAATGTTCTAAATTTTAAATGGTATGTGATATTATTGGTCCCAATTTTCCTTGCTACTCTAATATATATGCCTACCTTCATGATCATATTTTCCCTTCTAACCTTTACTGTAACAAATAAAATTCCTTCATTCATAATACCTCATGTTACACCATACTCACTAACACACTCTATCATAGAGGATATGGTGTAACACTAATTAATTATTTATCTTTGATAGAGTCTATATTAGTGGTTTTAAAAGTACATTAAGGGATTTGTGAGGCCCACACTAACATAATGGTCCTTGCCAAGAAACACTTGTGTATAGGTAATTACTAGCCCACTATGGAGGCCAATGCATGTGATTATGTAAAAAATTACATGGCTTATCAAAAGCGTGTAAATATCATTCATGTGCTAGCTTAGCCATTTTAGTTTATCACTATGCCATGTGTGTTTTCTGCATGGGTACTCGATCTCATAGGAAAAAATAATCCTACTTATTTAAATGGCCATAAAGATAGCCTTACTATAAATAAATATTTTACTAAGTGGGTTGAAGCCATTCAACTCATTTATGTAACCAATAAATAAATTTATGTAGTCATCCTCAATCATCTAATTTTTCACTTTGGTATCCCCTCTGATCTCATTTATGATAATGGTGGATATTTTAAAAATAAGGATGTTAGGGCCCTCTATGCCAAATACCATATCAATAAACACTTTTACACTATTTATTTTCATCAAATCAATGGAAAAGTCAAATCATCCAATAAAACCCCGGTCTAAATCCTTAAAAACATTGTCAGTGCTTTTGGCATTTGAAACTATTTCCCACCCTCTAGTCCTATAGTACCAGTACTCAAACTCCAATAGGATCTACATAAAACTCCCTTGTTTATGTCATTAAATTTATTCTACCTATCGAGATAAATTTTCCTTCCTTGTGAATTTCATTATAAGATATCATTTATGAGGAGGAATATAGAGTCTTTCAGGTTCAATAATTAGAACTACTTGATGAAAAATGGATAGTTATTTTGAACAATATCTAGGCCTATTAGAATAGGTTAAATTGTATCTATAACAAGTATATCAAACATAGAGACTTTTAACTTGGTGTCCTATCCATAAAATAATACCAAAATAATACCAATGCCACCCATGAAAACAAGGGAAAGTTTGAGTCTAATTGGCTAGGCCCATTAATCATCATAACTAACTATGGATCTCGGGCATACAGTTTGTTTATACCAGATAAGGAAGAGTTGAATGAACCCATGAATATTATACATCTCAAGAATTTTTACACTTAATTTGATTTAACATTAGTTATGAGGACCCTTGATTGGGGGCTCAACCTAAGAACACTTTTCCTTCATTATAATTTTTAATTAAATCATAATATCTTGATATTATTATTCCATCCTATTACCAATCCTACTTGATTTTAGTTCATAGGTACAATATAAAATTCTAGATACCAAAATTTAGAGAAAATTTCAAGCATAATATTTAAATTTGGTCACCATCAACATATGCAAGAAAGGCATTAGCTCATAATCACATACACATAATTTCCTTGTATGATGGTTTTTGAATTACATCTTTTGGCTCTTGTTAAATCTTGTACCATTTTTTTTCATGATTTAATCTTTTTTTTTATCTTATTTTTTATTCAAATTATCTTTCATTATAGGTTGAACTACATTTACCTAAGGTTCATTTGGACTATGTAGGCATTGCTCAATTTATGAAGTCAACTCAATCACCCTTTTTCCATGCTCTCACCATTTTAAGAGTAACCTGAGCCATGCTCTCACCATTTTGAGAGAAACCTAAGCCATTATCTCACCATTTTTATAGAAACTTGAGCCATGACCTCACCATTTTTTGAGTGAAAACATTATGCATCTTGTAATCCTCCATTGAGTTGAGATGCCAAAAATACCAAAAAAAATCAAAATAGTCAAAATCCCCTAAATTTTTGAAAATCCCCAAAATAATATAAAAATAAAAAATTTTAAAAAAAGGTCATAAAATATCCAAGAGATATATAAAGACACAAAATCTTTTCTTATTTTATCATCATATTCACTAGTGGCCTTTGGCCCTATTCTAGATTGTGTACTTTACCACATTTGTTAAATATGAACCTCTTAGTTCACCATTATCATTTCCAATTTATCATTATAATTAATTCACTAATCCTTCCATTCATAAGATAAATGCATCAACCTAAGGTCCACATGGACTATGTAGGAAGCACTTGGAGGCATGGAGCATCTCAAGTCAGCTCGGCTAATCTCTTTACCATTCCATTTTTTCCAATTTATCTAAATGATCTCACAATTTTGTGAGTATACTATTTAACCCTAAAAATATATAGATATGGAGTTATTTAGGGTTAAGAATATACACATGTTAATGCACAAGGGTGATAATCAAATCTTCAATAGGCCAATTAGGTACTAAACACAAATATAAGCATGCATTAAGTTATTATGTTGAGAAGAGGCTAAATATAGAAAGTAAAACTATTTTATGCATGGAAATGAAAAATGAGTAATATAATTAGCTGGTTCTAATGTTAACCTAGTGTTGGTTTTAAAATAGGGAGAAATCAAGCTAGAAGGAGATTCTATAATAATGATCATATTTTGGATCTGGCACTTTTGTATTGATGAACACTAACATTAGACTGGGATATTTGCATTGATTCTACTATCTAAGTTTGACATAAGTATCCTATATAGAATACCTACTAAAAAAGTATATGACCACCTAGATGCTTCTAAGTTTGAATTTACCTTCCCTTTGGTGTACTCATATCTGGGTCATGGACTGTCTCTCATGAATTTGTAAAACCCAAGTTCTTCATCTTCATTATGACCCTGGGGGAAAATAATTTAGTGGTTAGACAATGTTGATTTGACCCCAAAGACCCCTCTATCAATGAGAATTACCTACATAGTCAGTACTCTAAAGAGGGCCTTAGACTGATGTAGTTCTCTCTTATGTGTTATCTTGTGTATGAATCATACAGTATGTACAGGGAAACTACAATAGTGACCTATCTTGGAACTTATCAAATTAGGATTTTTGAATACTCCTTTAGTATTTCATACCTATATATGTGTTTTACCTATGTTAGATATAGAAATAAGGAGGAATTTTTTAATTTAATGCTTGATAGAGTGCTTTTGATATGTTGCCTTTGTATCCCTTGGTATTTAATAGGTTTATATGTGAAGAATGAATGACATTTGATATTTTATTTATATCAATCCCTTTGGATAAGTAATTTACATTAAATCACTTGCGTTGAACATTAAGAAATGCTTTATTTACAAAATAGATGACTATAGGTTACTAGGCACTTGTGTTAGGTGAGGACACTAACATCAATGTTAGTGTCTATCTTAGAAGTTAGTGTCTAGTGAGTAGGAAAGTAGGTACATGTGCATAACTTGTATAGATGGAAGATAAGTACATTTTAAGCATTCTAGGCAAGAAAGAAGGCCTAGGTTAGTAACATAAGATTGGTCAGACTAATAAATATAGGCCAAGGGGCATAAGGTAGAGTAGATGCAAGACTTGTAGAAGTAATAAAGGTCCATAACTAAGAAGAGCAAACAAGTTTTGAGTTTTTCAAGTGTAGAAGACTGATTTGATATATAATCCATAAATATTTTCTACATTTCCCCCTTTAATATAGTAATTAAATTACTAGTTTAAAGGAAATAAATGCATAATTGGGTGTGTATAACACACCTTATCTTTTCATGTGCCCAACTTGAGTGCTTTGTTGTTGATTGACCTACAACCAAGAACATGTTATAGTATATAATCAATGTATATAATCTATAATTGAAAGTACTTGAAATGAATTGAAATTTAAATAGCAAGGTTTAGGAGTAAACATGTGTGTTGATGTAATCACCTTGCCTATTGGCAAGTTTATTTTGAAAAATGTGTATCCTTATAAAGCTCTAAAATTGAGATTAGAAAAAATATGGATAAATATGTAAATTTTATATATCTAAATAGATAGAGAGATAGAGTGAGAGATATTGGAAGGCCCATGCCCCCAAACTTAGAGCAAAAGTCAAGTTGTCACTTGGTAGTTGACATTATCTCAATCATTCAACCTAATGATACTTATACATTGATGAGGTTGGATGATATAATCAATTCCAAATTGAAAACTTGGCAAGATTAAATAATTTAATCACCTAAAATGTACCCAATATTAAACTAACTACTGCAATAGACTAGTTTAATAAAGTCCATAAAAGTCCAATTAGGGTATCAGTATATAAAAGAGTTTTGTAATCTGAATTGGTTTGGATTTGGAATATTACACATAAATTGCATAGAATATGCACCTTAGATATGTCTCATGTTTAAATTTTGTATACCAATGGTACCAATTTATATAATTATTCCATAACTATGAATTTTAATCATATCATTGTGTGTTTTGACTAATTTTGAAAAAATATGTGAGTGTGGAGAACATGCATTTGAAGCATTCCCCCACTATATAAGGAAAAAATTTAAAATTGATATAAGTACCAATGTAAAAAGCATGTTTCTAAAACATACCCCCATTGTAATCAAGATATGTTTAATACTAAATATGTGTGGATAACATAATTTCAAGTATGCCCCCACTAAATCTAAAAATTGTGAATGTGTGGAAGCCATGCCTATATCACGAGCCCCCATTTAATCTAAAAACTAATATAAGTAGAAAAGAGTAAATGATCATGGAGAACCTGATTCCAAAGTATGCTCCCATTGAATCTAATTTTTTTCCATATATGGAGAACATGTCTCTATGAAATACATCCACTAATATTTCCCTCTTTTGAGGTGAGGTAAATCTAGGAACTAGTAGTTACCTCTCCTCAAAAGGACAAGACAATTATATAATTGTGAATGTAATGATGTATCATATAGAAGGAACATGTCTAGGTGGATATAACATTAAAGTGCATAAAACCAATGTATAATGGCATAATATGGATGATAAGCATCATGGTAATGTATAGATAATAATAGTATAATATCAACAAGAAAATTAAGTGCACACACACACACACACACACACACACAAAAGAACTCAACAATAAGTGAAAAAGATAATGGTTCAAGGAGACCAAAAATAAGGTGCATGTTCAAATGTCACACAATTGAAGTTAAATGACTTAGTCAAATGTCCAAAAATCATGGATGACATACTCAAATTTCCATGTAATAAATAATGACATATGTAAATATCAAATAAATCACACATGGGCACAGGGGCTATAAATAAATGAAGATATTTAAATTCTCAAACAAGGAATATAATAGCATGTCAAGACACTCAACTAAGTATACACACCTTAATTTTTTCAACTAACTACAAGTGTTATGCCTTTTATTTCTCTCTCATAGGAAGGTCTTAGTGATGAATGTTAGTCTTGTTTGCATGGTCATATTGGGTCTTTTGATATTTCTTATGACTTTTTTTCTCTATTATTTACACCCCCAATGGTCTTATGTCATCCCATTCCATTTTCAATGGCCCTTTAATATATTTTTCACAATATTCATCTATTTTTGTGTTTCCAAAACACTATTATAGTCTTGGACACTAGTGTAGTGTGCTAGTGTCTAGTTCAGCATTAGAATGGTCAGATTTCATCATTTTTTGGGTCCTAACCCTTCTTTGAGCATTCTCTTATGATTTTATCTTTATTTTGAATCTTTTGGTAAAAATAAAAAGGGTCACACATTAAAATCAAATTATTCTATATAAATATCCTCATGAGGAATTTTACATCTTTAACTTACTATCTTGGCACATAATTACATAAAATCATTGAATAGTATATCTTAGCACACTACATATTACTCATCAAATAGACATAGAATTCCATGCTTGATCAAATAAGGGCCTAATAAAAATTCATTATAGCAAATCATGCATGTTGATTATGCATGTTCCCTAATGGAGATCTATATATGATCTGAGACCCCTATCATTAGCATTAATGTACGCAAAGGTTAGGATAACATGGGTTCTATATCATGCAATTGTAACATCCCACAACCCAATTTTTCTCTTCCTTTTGCATTTAATCTTATTTTTTTATGTGTACATGTATTCATTAGGTTTTGGAAAAGATTCAACAAAAAAATGAAACATACAAATGATCATAATATCAAAAATCACATACAAGTGCATGAAACCCTCCCATAACATATATATAATTCTCAAGTAGTTTTCCAAAGAAAGAGACTAGCGCAATACCTTAGATACTAGAACATTACACCACTATCCTCCTAACCACACTAATATCTAAAGAATATTTTAACCCTAGTTACATAATAAAAGACTCTTGGATGATCTCCAATCCTATTCTAGTCTTCCTAACATTTGAAAATTCATGTTTCACTCTAGATAAATTAATTTTCTCATTGTGCATACATCTCAAGTAAGTTAGTTTGATATATTGTTTTGTAATATTTTTTTGAATTTACCCTTTATACCCAACCCCTTTAAAAACTTAGGATTTACATATATAAGTCTTAAATAGTTAAAACATTTGGTGAACCTAACACACTTCAAATATTTCTTAAAATCCTAATTCCATCCTAGGGTTTACCTTCTCCATTTTATGTAATAAATTAGGGTTTAGAAAATTTTGATTTTTTCCTGGTCTTTACAAAAACTAACTGATCTAAATAAATCATTTCATAGGGTTTCATTAATTTAATACACTTTAAATTTTATCTACAAAACCCTCAAAAACATTAGATCTTCATATTATGTCCTTATACATCCAAATATTAGCCCTTAGGGTTTGAAATAAAATTTTGAATTTTTCATATAGTGGGTTGAATATCTAGCATATTTTAAATATACCTATGTTAGATTATATTTTACCTATTTTGTTTTTGTTATTCATTATTTACATTCTATTTTTAGGAAGTTTAAAATTACATCCAAGAAACCTCTTGCCCCTCACCTAGTTTATGAATTTCTAACCTTTTCACATAATTATAAAAATGAATGGACAATTTTTCAAGAATGCACATTAGAACATGATAATTATTTAGTTTATAATTATGATGATGATTATTATTATTATAATGATGGATATGATTATTAATATTAGCATGATAACGAAAGTATTTATGAGGATAGATTAAATGAATCTTATTCTCTTTCCTCTCTCTCTTATCCTATTCAAAATCAAACTAACAATATAACTCCAAAAGAACCTCTTCTTTGTAGTGCTTTGTTCTAATGTGATCCTATCTTTTTAATTAGTTTTTATACCTCCTCAATCAAATTAAAATAATATAAGTGCAATAAAATAAATGTGATTTTTCATGATTCAAGTAATATAAAAAAGAGTGATGCATCTTATTTACCTTCTCAATTAAATTTGAAAAAGAATGTACAAATTATATTGCACCTTTTATTGATGAACAAACCAAAGTGGATGATATTATTTTATCACCTTATTTTAAATTTCAATCTCAACACGATGATTCTATGTAGAATGTATATAATTCAAGTATCACTAACTCCTACATGTCATAATATTCCAAATGAAAAAATGATCGTTACTTATTCTAACCTTGACTCCAAGATTGAAACTAATGATCATACATGCATCAACTCATATCTAGTGAATATATGCATTGCATTACACCTACACATGATGATATATTGCATAGCAGTAAAAATTTAAAATCTTATTCTACTATCTCTCTTAGTGAGCATGTGAATGATAAGTATTCCACTCTTACCTCTACAAGTTAATTAAAATATAATTTTTATAAGACTTAGAATAATAATGATTACTATGATTTTGGTGAAGAAGACATTGGTTCTAGTCCTTCTAGTTCTCTCATGAATTCACCCATATATCATGTTCAAATTGATTGCCTATCAAATGATATTTAAAATTATAATATTCCTTCAAATAAATACAAATTAACTTATACTTATGTTCATAGTTTACATACATCTGCATGATAATAATGTATCATCTAATACATTAGCATGTAATACTTATTTAAAAATTAACAAAATAAGAGATACCAATGAATCTCCATAAACCCCCTACTATAGTAGGGCCCATTTATAATCCTAACCTCCATGAGTGTGATATCCCATTTCCCTCTCACTAAGTCCAAACTATCACCCCTCCAAATGTTACATTGAGTAAAATAAAAGGTGCCTGATGTAGTGTACTAATGGATAAATTTATTAACAAGATCAATGAATTAAATGAACCCCTTGATGATGTTAATATACCTTTATAAGAGTTAATCTCCTAGATCCATGCCATGGATGATTTACAACACCATGGATGATTTACAATAAAAAGTACACCAACTCACATTAGAAAGTAAAGCATAACAATCTTGAGTTGAGTCAAATTCCATCCTTGGCAATCCTATCCCATACATAATCTTCATGATTTAAATTTTAAGGGTTTATGGATTTTAAGCCCTAGGTTTCCAAAGGGTCTAAATATAGTAAATTAGTGTATAAAATATGCAATAAATATAGCCACTAATCTGTGAAAGAACTGAGCTAATATGATGTTTCTAAGAATACCAATGAATGACACAAATGAATACTTAGATGGAAATTACTTGAGACAAAGGATTTGGAAACTAAAATATGGTACAAGAGCTATCTAAGTGTTGAAAACAAGATCTAGGTATCATAAACCTTCTTTGATAATAGAACCCTACCTTGGATAATATTGTAATTGTTTTATTGTCTACTTTTGGTGATAATGTCCTCTATGTAGAACCTAATCTATACTTTTGGTATCATATGTTTTTGATTCTACCAAGCTTGTTCCTATGTGGACAAACCCTAATTCATTATTTGTGACCTATTTTGAATGAATTTGTATGGAAACATTAGATTTCCATGTGATTAGGGATTCTGATTGGCACAAGAAGTAAACATGTGGTGTTGGTTAGATAGGATAAACATCCTCAACACCTTGCTATGATGAGAGTTGCCTATATACCAATATTCTAAGGGTGGATCAAGCCTGATTTCATTTTCCCCACCTAGGTGCTAGTGCAAGTACAAGTGAATCTAGTAGGAATTCTTGTTTGAGTGATTTGAATGAGGATTGAGACTAGAAATCTATGTATTCTAAGCTTATGAGGGTTGTAGATGATTGTATGTATAATTAGGTCATAATAGGGATTAATAATATTGATTATGCATAATTGTTTTTGAAATTATTTGTGTGTATTTGTATATGATGTCTATCTAGTGAATAAAGGGATAAAACTCATGTATATATACTAAATTGGTTCTTGTGTATGGTTTGAAATAGGTTTAGTTTAACCATTCATTTTTTTAAAATTGAAAATATATATGTTAGGGATAAAAAGAGGGGGAAAGGACAATATCCCCCAACTAAGACACTAATGTTTTGGCACTAGTGTCCAATTATGGATTTATTGTCTATGTGGTGAAACCTGAGGCACTAAGGGCGTAAATGCCTAAGGAATGGTTAGGAATAATTTTCAGATGTATAGGGATATGTAATGCCTACATAAAAAATAGATAAGTGTCAAAATAGGCCATGACATAGGTATAGGGTTAAGCTAGGTATGGGTGATCTCAAGTAACACTATTGGAACTCAAGTGACATTTTAAATGACTACATTCCCCCCCCCCCCCCCCCCAACTTTATTATATAAATGTATAAAAGTGAAATGACTAGGATAAAAGAAAATAAATATACCTTAACTTACCTAAGTGTTGAATCTTATGAATCTAGATCTAGGTATGTGAAGAATGCTCCATTACATTTCCTTAAAATGAAATGTGCATCTAATCATTCCTCACTTAAGAAATATCAAAATTAAGTACAAAACTAAGTAAATATATAATAGAGAGGAAAGGAACACATATTCCTCATTGTTTATGTGAATTAATGCATAAACATGGTGTCATCTTGTGTGTAAATAAGGGAAAGTGAAGTTGATCTATAATTAATCCTAGCTTGAAGAAGATAAATCACACTATCGCTTCTGCTTGTTGGTAAGTTAATATAATTGGGGTCATGACCAATATGGATACAATAGACCTAACTAAGGGATTTATTACCACACAATATCACTAGATAGGATTCTAAATCCTTTAGTCAAGAAATACCACACAATAACCCTAGCTAGGTCTTATGTTTTCTTATCAAAGTAAATTAAAAATTGAATTAAAATCTAATATAGTGATCACAAAATCATGTGGCACAAAATGAGGGTGATAAAAATAAAAGTAAATATGAAAATGATAAATCTACTGAAGTCAATGTAGAGGTAATCATAATGTATGAAAAGAGAAACATAATCATAATCTAACACTTTCAAATATATATATATATATATATATATATATATATAAAGAGGAATATGATTTAGGAATACTCACCTTGAAGATGAACCTATTGAGCCTCAATCTCTCCCTTGGATAATGGTGCTTTGCAAGAGGTTGTTGGGGCTTTTAAGGATAACAAAGCTAGGTCAAATATAAGCTACATGACTTCTCGTATGTATCTAAAATACTTATCCTAAAAGAAAATATTATTCTCTCTAAGTGTAGTATGTATGTATGTATGTATCTGTATATATATATAAAGAGGAATATGATTTAGGAATACTCACCTTGAAGATGAACCTATTGAGCCTCAATCTCTCCCTTGGCTAATGGTGCTTTGCAAGAGGTTGTTGGGGCTTTTAAGGATAACAAAGATATAGGCTACATAACTTCCCGTATGTATCTAAAATACTTATCCTAAAAGAAAATATTATTCTCTCCAAGTGTAATATGAAACCCTAAGCAATGGTCCCTCAATTAGAATGGTGGATAAGTTAATGCATAAATAAATGATTAAATTTATCTCTCTCTAATGAAAATGGTGAAAAGGATGTGTTTATATAGCAAAATCTAACCCTAAACACTTTTGAATTTTTATCCAATAGAGTCAACCCAATCGAACATGTTATTTAGTAAATAAAATATTTAGGTCCCTATATAATTTGATTGAGGATGACCTAAACCACTAACATGTTTATTTTTAATAACATGGTTCGCCTAAGCTGAATTTGTTTGACAAATGATAAAAATAGGTCTTAGCTTAGGTATGGGTTATTTGAGGTGGCGATTTGCTTGGAATATTGTGTAAGGGAGATGTAAAAACTTAGGAAAATGTATAGGAGAGGTTTTTTTTGGTTTTATGTGATGGTATAAAGAACAATAATATTGAAAAGTACCAATGGTTTGTTCATCCCTTTCTTGATGTACCCTTTAAGGCATGCACTCAAAGATATTGAGACTTGATAAGTTTTTAAAAGAGATAAATCATATATAATTAATAAGTTTTAAAAATATTATGTGTATACATATGCACCACTTCAATCTCATCAAGTGTCATGCAGTTTTATCATGGGATGGTGCTTCAGGCAAAGAATATAGAAACACACAACATTGAGCTAAGTGAATTTTAGTAAGAAGAGAATAAGATAAATGAAAGGAAAAAATTTAGATATACATACATTTACTTACATTAGTGTTGTAGAGTGAAAATGAAGTGAGAAAAATGTGAAGGTGTCCAATGTAAGGAACACTAGGTGACCCTATAAAATAAGTGAAAAATCAATTTTTTTTTTAAATATACATGTGTTATGTGTAGAAATTCTCTATTACATCAAGATTCCATAACATATTTTAATTTATAAAAAGATTCAATATAATCAAAGTTATGGGTAAAAAGAGGAATCTATTGGTAAATAATTGATAGGTAAATAATTTTGAATAGTAAATATAAATAGGGTGAAAATTAATTCATTTGTTATTTTTACTGTTTTGATAAAATATTACTTTGAGAGACCCAACTGAGCCTAGAGAGCGACTATGGTGAGGAGACAAAAACATTAATTTTGAGGATGCCTAGTGGTTGTAGCTAGTATAGCTCAGGTAAGTGATGCATAAATTTGAAAAATGGTAATTTTGAATGAAATTAAGATATATATATATATATATATATATATATATATATATATATATATATATATATATATATATATATATATATATATATATAATGCAAAATGTACGTACCAAAAATGACCCTAGGATTTTTTTAGGTAAACCAAGGGTAAAATGATATACTAGGTAGGAAAGGATCAGACCAATAAATTCCTAAGGCATTCATGGTATATGGTTGAAAAGACACCAAAAATTAAGAACATATTTGGCCCTAATGACTATTTTCACTTGGATTTCACCCTTTAAGGAGATGACAAGGCTCTCCTCATCCAAGTGGCACAATGGAATAACCTCTAGGGTTGTGGGTAGCCTAAGGAATGAGGTGAGTCTATAGACAGGGATAACTCCCTTGATGTACCACTATGGATAAAACTATTACTAAACATTGCAGGGTGAAAATTTAGAATGAAACTAAAATTAAAGATAAAATAATGGAGGTTATACACCAAATTGATTGATGACATCCAACCATATGCGTATTACACTTGAGATCAAGTAAAAAACTAGTATACACTTTCCCAATCTATAACTTCTCAAATAAATGTTACATTGTGAGATAAATATGAGCATATAGGATAGGAAGATCATACAAGAGGCTTTTAATGACCCTTATAATTAGATAAACTCACTTAATCCTTAATTTATCCCAAAAACACTTTGCATTCCCTTTAAGAAGAATATTTCTAACTACAAATAGGTTGAAAGAATGAGTTAAAATGCTAAGGAAACAAGAGTGTCACTTAAGAAAAATAAAACCTTCAAGTGCACACACTAATTATAGCCATGGCAGAGGTAATAGTTAGAAATTTTATTGATCAAAAGGTATACAAATGAGAAGGGATTTTATATACTCAAGTGGAGCATCCAATATAATGCTAAAATGGATAACTCTTATAGAGTTTGAGAGAGAGAGAAGAATGGAATTCCAAGGGTAAAAATGACACTTGTCAATCTGATAAAATAAGTTATACATTTATGAGAATAAGGTATGGGTTAAACCATGCAAGCTAATAAAGTCCAAGTGTTAATTAAAGTCACCAAGTTATGAAGAGTTGCACAAAACTCCTCCTTTTACATAGAAAATTGCCTTCATGATTGGGACTATTTTAAAATTATATAAATAATTAGGAGCATTATAAATTATTTGAATGTAAGAGGAGACTCTCAGACGTGCCTTTCCATGCATTAGTTTCATGTCTGGTCTTCTAGTCTTCACTAGATTGCCCAATATGCCATATTTGATTAGTTGAGTTGAATCACCTAGTTTTGGTAATTGGAATTTGTTTTAGTGTATGAGATTAATATTTTAAATTACATTAATTCTTAATATTCCATCTAAACTTTGTTTCATCTCTTAACTCTTCTTGTAGCCTGGACAATACAAAAAATAATCAAAAATATCCTATTTCTACCCCCATCCATAAAATATCATACATATAGATGGAATTTCAAGTAGATTAAGGGAGTCCTCTCCAAGTTCCAATAGTTAATATATTAAAAATAACTCATTATATTGCATCTCCAACTCCATTTTCACAAACTAGTTCCTTTAAGGGTTTAACAAGGGTTTTAGGCCTATTTGCCCTCTTAAGATTCATTCATTAAAGTTGGATGTCCAAGTTCCCAAAATATTTCACTAATTTTGTGTTAAAATACCTCACTAACTTCCCCAAACTCCTTTGGGTCCCATGCATACCCTCAATAAATACATGAGCACACAATTTGACCTATCGTGCTTGTTTTCCTCTTTCCTGAAAGTTTGACTGAGCTTTTTAGTCAAAAGTGAATCTTTTATGGTTTTTTATACATATAAATGGTTTTAAAAAGTTTAATATACTACCATAAACATGTTACAATATTTTTAAAATCTCATAACATGTGGAAAGTGAAGATCAATCTTCATTTGGGCATTAGGCCTATTGTTGCTCAACAGGGTTGCGTGTAACTTAAAGCATAAAATGACTTTTTTGAGGGTTACCTTGATTTATAGTAACTTTAACACATATAAAATAACCATATACACAATATTAAATAATTTTTAATGTCTTTTTCATGCCAAAATTGAAATTGACTTCACTTTTGGCTTAAGCTTAACCCTTTGCCTAATAGGCTTGACTACACCCCTAAGGGTTTTGACCTTTATATCAAGTTCAATCATCATGTGAGGTGTTATTAACATTTTCATATACACTATACAACTCAAAAAAAAAATTAGGTGGTAAAATATCTCTTAAGTCCATCTACCTACTTCATCCCTCAAGACTGGAGGGTTCTTGCATGGTGAAGGTACCCCCTATTTGAGACAAAATAGGGGGTACTTACCCTATTTTTTTGTATAAAAAAATAATTTCATAATATTATAAAACTTATAATTATGTTATATAAAAATTTTAAATCCTTGGTTTCAAGTCTACACCCTCAAACTTTCTTAATTTTCATGGCAGACTTTTAGGATATTTATTGTGTATAAGGTTTCCAAATATTAAATGTGCTTTGCTTCTTTAGCACTCCCATATTAGACCATTTCAAATTATCAATAATATTTGAATATAATTATATTATTTCTCAAGGTTTTAATTTGTTTGATTCATCATTTTAACTTTCTTATATCCTTTACCTTCACTTTGAGCTCATAAAATTGAGTTTCCTTACTTGACTATGACACTCTATCCTTTTGACTATTATAGGTGAACATTGACACACCTAGATCCTATACATAATGTGAAAAGGGAAATTTTAATCCACTATTATGTCTCATAATTCATATATGTGCTAAAAACTTTATATGATAGTCCCAAACATCATTTGGGGTATCTAATTTAGAATCAGTGTTTTATACCCTACTAGGATAAGACACTTCGCCCATAAGATCATACCTATAGGTATGCTCTATATAATATAGGTTTAATATAGTGATAAAAATATCTTAAAATTACCTCAACTTAACTAATAATTTCTTAGGTTCATTTTATTTGATGTTTAGGCCACACATACACCAAAACACTAATATTTAGCTCATTGTCTACTATTGATTGAGACATTCCTAGTTTGCCCCTGCCTGTAAGTGACTTTATGTCTAATTAGCTTGTTTATGATGAAAAAAGAATCACTTTAACTCCCTATGAGTTCATATAACATTTATTTCATATTTAATTACCCTATATGGGTCGAACATCATCCAAACTATGCATAGCCATTGTTTCTTTACCAAAATAGTCTGACCATTGTAGGTGGTAATTTCATTCTTGAGGGAGGGTCCCTATAGGTGTTGTTTGCATATTTAGACCTTGATCATGCTATTTAAGGATTCCATGGAATCAAATAAAGTCAAAAAATGCATTTTATCACTATTATTCACCTTGAATACCTTTTAAACATCATGAAAACATCAATAAGTTCATTGTTTGTTTTGTCTCGTTCAATTACATCTGGTTGTAGGTGTGAAATTTTTACTAGGACCTTGATCATGAAGTTTTGAGACCTTAATTGAAACTTTATCTTCACTTAAAACCTATTCATACTTGTTTTCACTAAATTCTTAAAAAAATATCCATTTTTAGTTGTTACTTCAAGATACCTTTCATCTTCTTATAGTGTTAGATTAGTTTTTGGGTTATTTATATGGACTAATAGGTCTATGTGAGAAGTAAAACAAAAATCCCCATTACTTAAGATTATCCTATTAAGGATGGAATATACTGAGAGTGTGGTGAATCAGTATATTATATATCTTATAAAACTTTCCCTTAATCAAACATTCAAGATATGAAATAAAACTCAAATAACAAACATCACACAAGAAAGAGAGAGACACCAGATATAATGTGGAAACCCAATGCCAGAAAAACCATGGAGAACAATCTCAAGTATATGAATGAGCATAACCCAAACAATATTCACAATCCAAACTTGTAGGAGTACCATACCCCTTTGTCAAGCACCACCCCAGCTACTATTCGTGAGCACCAACCCACAAGACCACCATACCCCTTTGCCTAGAACCAACCCACATGAGCACCAACCACTTTGTGTATACCACACACCTATCTCTCAATGTTGCTATATCAACAAATGATAGTTCAAGACGTCTCTTTCCTCTTTCTCACCTTTGCCTTTCTAAGCTAAATATAACAAATACAAATCATATTCAAATCTCACAATTGCTCTTCTAAGCTAGATAATACAATATCAAATCAACCTCTTTCATTCATATTTTCAAATGGCTTCTCAATCATTTATTTATAGCTTTCCAAATGACCTTTGGCCTTCCCCCTTTGTGACCCTTCAATCCTCATGGAAAATGGTGCCAATATTGGATGACCCTTCATATCCAAGCCTTTGAAAAGTCATGTGGTGACCCTTCATGATCAAAAACATCCTTCCATCTTTTGTCCTCATCTTGGTGACTTTTCGTATTCCTTAAGGTGTCCTTTCATGAGAAATTATGTCCTTACTCTTTTGTCTTCACTTGGTGACTCTTGGTATTCCCCAAGATGACTCTTCATGGGAAAATTCATCCCATCCTTCTTTTGTCTTTATCTCGTGGCTCTTTGACTTCTCCATGGGCCCTTCTTTTGTCTCATATGCAACCAAAAATATATTCATTAATATTAAATAAATAGTAACTCACGTTAGCCAAGATAAACAACATTAAATGCAATGGGGCCTTTATCATAAATAATATTAGACCTTTGACATCAATGACAATATTTACAACAATCTCCCCCTTTGTCATTGATGGCAACCTCAATCTTGAAACTGCCACATCTTGTCACCTGCACATACTATCATCTAAAAAAACATATAGTAACTCCCCCTTACTATAGCAACCTATACCTTTTCCCTATACCTATTTCTACACTTGTACCTGTACCTATTATTATCCCCCTTTGACATCAATGGCAAAGGGCCTACCTGGAGCTAACACTTAGCTCCCCCTCAACTGATGCTAAACCTCAATGGCAAGAAGTAAAGGAAATTACTCCCAACTTCTCTCGTAGATACTCAAATGTGTCTTTTGGTAGTGCCTTTGTGAAAATATCTATAATCTACTCTATAGTACTAATATATTCCAACTTAACCTATTGATCTACAACTTGCTCTCTCAAGAAGTGATATTTAATGGGAATATGTTTTGTTCTTGAATGCATTACTAGATTTTTCAAAATATTTATAGCACTTGTGTTAACACAAAAAATGGAAATAGGTTCATCATACTTTACCTTGATATCTTCCAAAGTTTGCTTCATCCAAAGCACTTGAGTAAAACACAATACTGCTGCAATATATTCTGCTTCAGCTGTAGAAAGTGATATTGAGTTTGGCTTCTTGTTTAGCCATGATACTAAGCTATCACCAAGGAAGAAAGCTCCTCCACTTGTACTCTTTCTGTCATCTAAGCACCTTGCCCAATCTGAATATGTATAAGTAACTAAAGTGAAATCTTTACTTGTGGGATACCATAATCCATAATCCAATTTCCCTTTGATATATCTAAATATTCTTTTCACCAACTGAACATGACTATCTCTTGGAGATGACTGATATCTTGCAACCATACCTACTACATGCATGATGTCTAGTCTCAATGCTATCAAATATAAAAGACTACCAATCATAGATCTAAACAAAGATTGATCTATAATAGGTGAATCTTCATCCTTTCTAACCTTATTTCTTGTACACATAGGTGTGCCAACTGGTACACAATCCTCAAAACCAAATTTATTCAATATTTCCTTGGCATATTTACTTTGAGATATAAAAATTCCTTTATTTGATTGAAATATTTGTAATCCTAAGAAAAATGATAATTCTCCAAGCATAGACATCTCAAATTCTTTTTGCATTCTATCAAAAAATTCTTTTGTCATCTTTTCAATATTTCCTCCAAAAATGATATCATCAACGTAAACCACAATAATCAATTGATGCTCACCTTTTATTTTAATGTAAAGATTACTATCAGCAAATCCTCTCTTGAAACCTTGATCTTGCAGGTACTTATCAAGTCTTGCATACCAAGCTCTGGGAGCTTATTTTAATCCATTTAATGATTTCTTCAATCTACATACATGATTACTAATATTCGAGAGAATAAACCCCTTAGGCTGCTCAATGTAGACCTCTTCTTCAAGATTCCCATTTAGGAAGGTAGATTTGACATCCATCTGAAATACTTTGAAATTTTTAAATACTGCATATGCAAGAAACATTCTAATAGCCTCTAACCTTGCTACTGGTGCAAAATTTTCTTCAAAATCTATTCCCTCAATCTAAGCATATCCTTTACATACTAATCTTGCTTTATTTCTGGTTACTTCTCCATTTTCATTTAACTTATTTTTATAAACCCATTTTGTTCCTAGCACATTGTGATATTTTGGTCTAGGCACTAATTCCCAAGTATCATTCTTTTCTATTTAATTTAATTCTTCATCCATATCCTTAACCCAATGCTCATCATGTCTGGCTTCTAAAAAAATTCTAGGCTGAATTTTAGATAACAAAGAGAAATTAACTTGTTCAAATTCACTTACCATCATTCTTCTGGTGTTAATTCCTTCTTTTATATCCTCAATGATGTCACTTTCATTATGATTTTTTTGAACATATTTGGATGGAGTCTTGGTTCCCTTTTTCTCCTTTTCCTCATCTTCATCTGATTCTTCAAAGCCTTCCTCTTTAATGATTTCAGGAATGTCTATTGGATCACTGATCTTTTGTGTTCCATCTTCTTCTATCCTGACACTTGGACTTTCAACAATTTTCTTGGTTCTTTTGTTATAACATTTATAAGCTTTACTTTTGCAAGAATAACCAAAAAATATACCTTCATCTACTCTGGATTCAAACTTACCAAGTTTTTTATTGGTTCTCTTTATGAAGCATTTGCTACCAAAAACTCTGAAATAATCAACTGTTGTTGGTTTGTCTCTCCATAGCTCATAAGGAGTCTTGTCACTATTGAATCTTAATAAAGCTCTATTTTTAATATGCACTATTTTACCAACTACCTCTCTCCAATATTTATTTGTTATCTTGGATTCATTTAGCATTGTCCTCGCCATCTCTTGAACTATTCTATTTTTCCGTTCAACTACTCCATTTTGTTGTGGAGTTTTGGTTGCTGAATACTATCTCTTTCTTCCATGATCTTCACAAAACTCAATAAATTGATCTGACATGAATTCTCCTCCTTGATCTAATCTTAGACACTTAATCTTTAGATTAGTTTCATTCTCAACTAATGCTTTGAATGCTTTAAACTGTCCAAAAGCTTCTAATTTTTTCTTTAAAAACATTATTCAAGTCATACGTGAAAAATCATCAATAAGCAACATGAAATATTTATCACCTTGAGTAATTTAAGTCCTCATAGGTCCACATAGATCAATGTGAACAAGCTCTAGCATCTGAGTGGTTGAGTACTCTTTTGTTTTGAACCGCTTTCTAGCCTACTTCCCATGTTGACAAGGTCCACAAAGCATGTTAGATGGCTTTGTGATCATTGGAAGATTCCTGAGTGCTTGCTTTTTGCAAATTTTGACAATATTTTCAAAATTTATGTGCCCCATTCTCCTATTCCATAGCCTAATTTCTTCAATCTGACTCAAACAACATTTTTGACCTTTGATGTCTAATAGCATATATAAGTTATTACCTATACTCTAAGCATCAACAATCAATACATCTGAATCTTTTCTTCTAATTTCATAACCTTTTACATAAAACTTTAGTGTGTGCCCCTAATCACACATTTGACTTACACTCAAAAGATTTTTCTTAAGACCTTATACATATAAAACATTTTCAATTTTAGTTCTACCATTATCTAAACTTAGTGTACCTTTTTCGGCAATTCTGGCATTAGTATTGTCCCCAAATTTCACTGTGCCACCATTGATCTTCTTCAAGGTTATGAACTTTCTCTTGTCTCTTGTCATGTGCCTCAAACATCCACTATCAATAAACCATGGATTTTCTTCATTTCTTGCATGCAAAGCTATCTGGACCAACATAGAACCTTCAAATTTTTTCTTTTACCATGTCTAAACCTTTTTCTTGATGAATGAAGCCTTGAAACTCTGGTCCTTCTTGACTAACTCAAACATGCTTCTACAATACCAAGTTGTGTCTGAAGTTGTTACACTTGTAACAAATTATGGTCTCTTCATCAAATCTTGATAGAGGAGCAAAAGAGTTATAGCTTCTGCTTGACTCTAGATGACCTTCCTTTTCCTTATTTTTGAGATTGCTAGCTCTTTTTCTACATTCTAATTTCTTATGACCATATCCATTAAAATAAAAATAGTAACCATAAAAATAGGACCTATTTGTGAATCTTTGACCTGATTGCCTTTTATAGCTTTGTTCCTTCCAGCCTTCTTTGTCCTTTGTATTATTCACTCCTTCCCTTCTTTTTTCTTTATTTGTAAGAGCTTCAACATAGCTCTTCTTCATTTCAAAACTGATACCTGTCTTATTTGATATTGCCTTTTGGCTTTCTAATATCTTATTCAGCATATTAGTGTAATTCTCAAATTTTGAATCATTGGCTATTTTATTATTGACTGCTTTCTCAATCTCTTCTTTTAAAGAGGTAATTTCAGTAACATACCATTCACATTCTTTTCTTGATATTTCCAACAGTGCCATCAGATCTTCTTCATTTTTCTTGGCTTCTTCAAAGTGTGCTTGTAGATCTTCAATTATATCCTTTGACTCCTTTTCATTTTTCTCGATTTGATGCTTTAATCTTCAATTTTTCTTTTCAACAATTTTCAACTTTTCTAAGGCACACATGATTTCTCCTTCCATATTCACTTTAGCTTCATCCTCTTCTTCTTCTTGATAAACTATTCTTTTGCTTGCAGAGGCACCTTTATGTATGGCCATCTTGTGCTTTCCTAATCTACCTTCAAGCTATAAAACTTATTCGAAAATGAACCTACTCTGATACCAATTGTTAAGAATGGAATATATAGAGAGGGGGGATGAATTAGTATATTATATATCTTATAAAACTTTCCCTTAATCAAACATTCAAGATATGTAATAAAACTCAAATAATAAACATCACACAAGAAAGAGAGAGGCACTAGATATAATGTGGAAACCTAATGTGTGAAAAACCACGGAGAACAATCTCAAGTATATGAATGAGCACAAACCCAAATAATATTTTCAAGACAAACATGTAGGAGCACCATACCCCTTTGTCGAGCACCACCCTAGCTACTATTCATAAGCACCAACCCACAGGAGCACCATACCCCTTTGTTGAGCACTAACCCAGCTATTATTCATGAGCACCAACCCACATGAGCACCAACCACTTTGTGTATACCACACACCTATTTCTCAATGTTGTTATATCAACAAATGATAGTTTAATACATCTCTTTCCTCTTCTAAGCTCGATATAACAAATACAAATCATATTCAACTCTCACAATTGCTCTTCTAAGCTAGATAATATAATATCAAATCAACCTCTTTCTTTCATATTTTCAAATGGTTTCTCAATCCTTTATTTATAGCTTTCCAAATTACCTTTGGCCTTCCCCCTTTGTGACCCTTCAATCCTCATGGAAAATGGCGCTAATCTTGGATGACCCTTTATATTCAAGCCTTTGAAAAGTCATGTGGTGACCCTTCATGATCAAAAATGTCCTTCCATTTTTTGTCCTCATCATGGTGAATTTTTGTATTCCTTAAGGTGTCCCTTCATGATAAATTGCACCCTTACTCTTTTGTCTTCACTTGGTGACTCTTGGTATTCCCCAAGATGACTCTTCATGGGAAAATGCATCCCATCCTTCTTTTGTATTTATCCCATGGCTCTTTGAATTCTTTATGGGCCATTCTTTTGTCTCATATGCAACCAAAAATATATTCATTAATATTAAATAAATATTAACTCACATTAGCCAAGATAAACAACATTAAATGTAATGGGGCCTTTATCATCAATAATACTAGAGCTTTGACATCAATGACAATATTTCCAACATATCCTTAGACCTATTTTCATAACACCCAATCAATATGACCATTCTAACCATGCGATGATGTACTATTTGCTTCTTCAATGTGTTAATGGTCATTCAAACTTCAAAGCCTATAGACAACATTGAATGAAAATAATGTTTTATTGGAAACTTTGAGACCTCAAATAACTATCTTTCACCTATCAACTTCCTCACAAATTTGACATAGCAATTATTCATGCTAGAGGGTACAAGGAAAGGTAATTGAGATTAATTAAAAGTATTGGGAGGAATATCATAATAGGTTTGAAAAAAACCCTATACCTCTATTTGCCCTTTTTGGGGACTATTTTCTAGAATACTCAGTCATCCTCTTGAATGTAGTTTCTACTTGCTCTTGCCAAAATAACCTTCTTAATTAGTCAATAATTATTATATACCAATGTTATAAATTTAAAAATAATCCCATTACTTGATTTATCACCACAAAATATTCCACAACCTTCTTCTCAAATCACCTATAAGTGGAGATTTAGTTGTATGAATGTAGATTAAGAGCAAGGTTAGTGCAATGGCACAACATTTAGACTTCAATGGATTTATAAACCTACATTAATACCTATAAATTCATTATATTCATTATAAATATTTGAAATAAATGTCAAAATCCTTTAAACAACATGTATTTGAACTTCATGTCACCTATAGGTGTAGTTCCATGGTGTAGGCTTGGTAAAGGTAGGAATGACTAGTTATTATAGTCTTCATAATGCCAAAGAAAGAGCTTCCACATGATTAATTTTACCATTATTATATGCTAAAAAATCTAATACATCTACCACAACTCTATGAATATGCTTTAGGACTCTATAAACTCCACTTGGCTGACTGTGTATTGTAGTCATAGGGCAAATTAATTATTTTTATGGTAAATGATTACAAAATATTAATATGGATTGGAAAAAATGAAATTTAGATAGAATGAGATAATTTTAACACATTTTAAACATTTTAAATATCCTATCACAACTCTGTGGAACCATGGAGAAACACAATTTTTTTGAAAAATGGTGAAAATTACCCATTGCATTCAAAAGAGACCAGTCTACAAAACTAAGGTCAATTGAATCATTTAAACTCTTTAAAACATGTAATAAACTATTTAATAAATCATATTAGGAATAAAAAATTATTTTTAACCAAACTCAACAATTGTATTATACATATTTTCTCAAACAAGACCAAAACCTGAAGGGTGCATAGATTGATAGGTTATTTTGGAAGGTCAACTTCAAACGGATGATTCATAAATAAAAATAAACCATTCCCAAACTTATTAATATTAAAATTTATATCCCTAATTTTACTATTACCTCCCAAAATAGTTTGACTTGAAACCCCTTGTGTTGACCGTATCGAGTAAAAACCTAAGTGTCACTTCAATCTGCCAATAAAGGCAAATATATAGTAAAATGATTTTGGGACAAAAATGGAACCTATAGATTAATGAAAGAATTTATATTATTTTGGGGGTATGAATATAAAAATTTCCATATTTTCCAAGTGGCACACTTCTCAAGGAGGTTGTATAAGTGCCAAACTTACTCTTTTCTTCAAGAAAACTACCTTTTTTTGAGTAACCTGACAATTTTTAGTTAGTGAAAATTACTACAAACCTCCTAGACACATTTAAAATGATAAAAATCTTGGAAACTTTCAAATTTTCTAATAAACCTATGTAAAGCATTAAATGCACTATTTTTCACCCTTAAAGTGACTGAAAATGATAAATTGACCTAGAAACTAATTAACCAAAGCTAGTACAACATGAATTGACATACAATGACCTATAAAACATCTCATGAAAATTAATTTTACCCCATTTTAGGCCTAAAAATCATGTTTTTTATTATGGGTGCCCTAATTTGACCTAAAAGTCAAATTTGGTCAACAAATTGGTAACTCATAGGGGTAGTATGCTTGTTATACTAACTAGACTTGTAGCATTATTAGTCCATAAGGCTTAGGATTTATCTGAGGACTGAGACAAATAGGAAAACCTTTGAACATTTACCACAAACCTTTGATTTATATAAGACGCTAAGATTACCTCAACCACATAAAGCAAAGGACACACACAACAATGAAAGTAAACACAACACACACACACACACACACACACACACATTCTCTAAGAACTTATGGGAAGTGGATAAAAACTACAATGTAAGATTAAAAATGATCATACCTCTATCTTGGATCAGAGGGGAAGTTTGAAGCATCAC
Source organism: Torreya grandis (assembly GCA_037957365.1). Taxonomy (NCBI): domain Eukaryota; kingdom Viridiplantae; phylum Streptophyta; class Pinopsida; order Cupressales; family Taxaceae; genus Torreya; species Torreya grandis. The sequence continues at coordinate 345,245 of JARHVA010004329.1, read as the reverse complement.
CTTATTGATGAGATGGAACATAGTGAAAAGTATGCTTCTCCTTGGATTAGATGTTTTATGGATCAGACTTATCCTTAGGCACTTTAATTGTCATACTATCAAATATACCATCTTAAAATATATATCCAATGTAAAAAAATTCCTCTTACATTCAAACATCTTTAATCTTTTAATGAATATCCTCAATTCAACTTCAAATGATGATTGAGCAAGGCATACCTTTTTGTCTTCCATGGTGTTCTCAACAATATTAGGATTCTCCTCAGTTTCAAGCTCTTATATCTCATTAAGGAGATTTTTAAACTCTATCCAATATTGATCATTGTATTCCATGTAAACCTCTACATTCACCTTTTCATATGACTGACCTTCAACTTGGCAAAGCTCTTCAAGCTCTTATAGTAACTCCATTTGTAGTTGCTAATCATCATTGTCCTCTTTATCATCTAGAACCACTACCTCTTGCATCTTATTTTTTTTATGTATGATGTCATCAATATGATTTTATTCAATATCCATTACATCACGAGGTGGCTTCATGATAGCTAGTTTTTAACCAGTACAAGGAGCTCTATCTTTATATATGATTGCACACTCACATTCATATTCATTAGACTCATCAAAAATATTGGGTTTATCATTATCTATCCAATATTTTAGAGAATAATAAACTTAAAACAACTCATAAAATTCTTTTCATATGTAATTTAACTTCTACCATAGATCTTCTTCTCCATGATCATCTTCAAGAACTACTTCTTCTACCTTGGTCTCATGAAACTCACCTAGGGCTACCATTTCTTGAGAGACAACTTGAAAGTGTTCTTAATATTTGATATAAAATTTCACTTCATGTTTATGATGATCATCTACAACCCTTTTATCAAATTTATATTCTTCTTCAAGGGATATAAGATCTTCCATCTCCTTCATGGTGATGCCAAGACTAGGGATTTTGAAATCATGTGACCTAACCCAATGAGGCTACCAAGGAGGTAGGTTTTATTAAAACAAGAGTTATCTTTCTTTGTCAACCATATGATCCTCCTTAAATTTACATATTACAGGTCTATCAAGGTAAATAATGATAGGGTGAGGACAACATGAGCTACTTGGTGGATGTGGTACATATAACTCAAAATCAGGTTGAGGTGAAAAGTAGGGGTTTTTCCATAGACACACATTCCTTAAAACATAGAAACATTAGCTATTAGATTATCCTTTTATTCACCAAGGGGAGGACCTATGGTTATTTATTCCTCACAATAAGTCATGAGAATCTCTTGATTAACCATGAATTGAATTTGTTCTTCCGTACTTACTTCACTCAAGATAGGCTCCTCTTTGAGCAGAAATGAAGTGGAAGCTTGATAGATAGGTTCATGGATTTGGGATGAAGGAGTTGGAGTATGATATGTAGTGTAATTTTAAGGGGTTGGAGATGGAGTGTGGGATGAAGGATAAGTATTATGAATGGGTTTAGAAAAGAGTAAAACAATAGTGAGTTATACTAGAAGTGAATTCTTGAGCTGATTAGGAGGAGTAACATCTACATGAGCAAGAGTTGCATTTTGCCATTGATATCCTTATGTACAACCCATGGAGAAATTTGGTGTATAAAAATCATGGGAATACTTTTGAGGCTAATATTTACCATGAAATTAAGGATAAGACTCATATTGAGGTTGATATAAGGGTGTTTTTTGTAACCAATAACTTGGTGTTCATATGGAGAGGGAAATGAAGGGCTATATGACTACCATAGCTTATAAGTTTGTTGAGGGGAAGATTTTGGTTCATAAAAAGGATGATTATAGGATTGATACACTTCATGAAAAATATGATTATAGTCACACCAAGGCTCACTGAGAATATGTTCACATTGATGTGGAATGTCATAAGCTTAGATAGTTTCACCAACTTGTAGGGAACAAAACTCAAATCCAAACTCAACCACAAAACTTCATTAGGAAATAAGGAAAAATAAATTATCATCAGCCATCTTCAAAATGAATTCCTACACTACTTGACCAGCTTATAAAACTTTGAAGTTTCCATTAATGCTTAGATAAATTCCTCCAAAGGATGATGTGTTGAAGGATAACACCAAAAATCCTCCAACTCTTGGAACAAGAGTCTCACAAGGCATGCTAAATATTATTCTCACTTGAATATTCACCCTTTGAGGATATTACAATGCTCTCCTCATCCAAGTGGCATAATTGATTCACCTTTAGGCTTGTGTGTAGCCTAAGGAATGAGGTGAGTTTCTAGATAGGGCTAGTTCCCTTGATGTACCACTATGGATCAAACTATAACTAAACTTAGGGAGGTGAAAAGGGAGAAAGAAATTAAAATAAAATATAAAATAATGGAGGTGATGCACTAAATTGAATAATGACATCAAGCCATATACATATTACACTTGAGATCAAGTAACAAACCAACATACACTTTCCCAATCTACAACTTCTCACATCAATGTTACTTTGTGAGGTCAAGATGAACATATAGGATAAGAAGACTAGAAAAGATGCCTTGAATGGCCCTAATTAATAGAAAAACTCACTTAATCCTTGATTTATCTCAATAAAACTTCACATTCCCTATAATAATTATCCTAATAACACTTCACATGCCCTATAAGAAGAAGGTTTCTAACTGCAAATAAGTTGTAAGAATGAGTTAGCATGCTAAGGAAACAAGAGTGTCACTTAAGCAAAATCAAAAAATTAAGTACACACACTAATTATAATCATGAGAGTGGTAACACATTAATTTTATTGATCAAAAGGTATAAAAATGATAAATGCTTCACAATATTTAGGTCGAGCATCCAATATAATGCCAAAATGACTAACTCTTATGGAGTTTGAGATAAAGAGAGAAGGGAAGTCCAAGGGTCAAAAAGACACTTGTAAAGCTAAGAAAATATGTTATCCATGCATGATAATAATTTAATGGTTGAACCATGCAAGTTCATGAAGTCCAAGTGTCAATTCAAGTCATTAAATTTATGCAATGTGGCACAAAACTCCTCTTTTTGCATAGAAAACTACATTCATGATTGGGCCTTTCTGAACAATATATAACTAATAAGGAGTATTATAACTGATTTTAATGGAAGAGGAGACTATAATAAATTCATCTCTATGTATTGGTTACATGTCTAGTCTTTTAGAAACCTCTGAAAGTGAGCCATCATCATCTATTATCTACAAAATAGCCCTTTCATGCACCCTGCAAACTTGGCATTAAAAATTTATTTAATTTTCAATAAAAATAATTTTTACGGATTTAATAAGATTTTAAATTCCCTCCATTTCATTTAAATCATTAGGATAACCTTAAAATGATTCCACATGAAGTTTTTCATCCTCTTCACTAGCTTGCCCAATATGTCAGATTTGACTGGCTAAGTTGAATCACCTAATTGGGGTACTTATAAGTTTTTTCAAGTAATGAAATAAATATTTGGAGTTATCTTAAGTGTTAATATTCCATATAAATTTTTTTTCATCTCTTAACTCTTGTTTTAGCCTACACAACATGAATAAAAGTAAAAAATATCCTATTTCTACCCCCATCTATACAAGTCCATACATATATATGGAATGTGAAGTATATTTAGGGAGTCATATCCAAGTTAAAATATTTACTCTACTCCAAATATCTGATTATATTTCATCTCAAAATCCATTTTCATAAACTAGTTCCTTTAAGGCTTTAAGAAGGGTTTTAGGCCTATTTGCCCTCTTTAGCTTCATTCATAAAAGTTGGATGTATAATTTGAAAATAAATTTCACTATTTTTATGTTAAAATACCTCACTAATATTCCTAAAATCCTCTGGCTCCCATATAGATCCTCAAAAAATATATGAGCATCACAACTTGACCTATCATTCTTGTTTTCCTCTTTCCTACAAGTTTGAGTGAGATTTATAGTCAAAAGTGACTCTTTTATGGTTTATTCTGCATACCAATGGTTCCAAAAAGTTTAATATACTCCAATAAACATGTATCAATAGTTTTAAATTCTCATAACATGTATAAAGTGAAGATGAATCTTCATTTAGGCATTAGGCCAATTGTTGCTCAATAAGGTTGCTTGTAACTTAAAGAGCAAAATTACTTTTTTGAGGGTTCCATTGTATTCTAGTAGATTTAACACATATAACATAATAATATACACATCATTCAATAATTTTTTATTTCTCTCTCATGCCAAAATTTAAATTGACTTCTCATTTGGCCTTAGGCTTGACCCCTTACCTAATAGGCTTGACTGTACCCTTAAGGGTTTTGACCATTATGTCAAGTTCCATCATCTTATGAGGTGTTCTTCAAATTTTCCTATAGACTATTAAACTCAAAAAAACTCCTTAAGAGGCTCAAATAGATCTCAATTCCATCTATCTACTCCATCCCTCAAGACTATAGGGCTCTTTCATGGGGAAGGTACCCCCTATCTAAGACAAAATAGGGGGTAATTCCCATTTTTTTGGAAAAAAATAACTATATAAGATTATAAAACTTATAAGTATTCTCTATACAAATTTTTAATCCTTGGTTTCATGTCTAAGTCCTCAAACTTTCTTAATTTTCAAGGCAAACTTCTAGGATATTTACTATATATATAATTTCCAAATATTGATTGTGCTTCACTTGTTTAACACTCCCATTTGCACCAATTCCAATTGTTAAGAGTTTTTTAATATCATTATAGTCTTATTCAATGTTTTAATTGTTTTAATTCATCATTTTAACATTCTTCTATCCTTTAGTTGCACTTTAATCTCATTAAATTGAGTTTCCTTACTTGACTATGACACCTTGTCCTTTTGACTACTGTAGGTGAACATTGACTCACCTAGATCCTTTACATAAAGTGAAAATGGATATTTGAATCCAATATTAGGTATAAAAATTCATATAGTTGATAAAAAAATTTCAAGTACAATCCTAAACATCATTTGGGGTATAAAAATTAGAATCATTCTTCTATACCATGTTGGGTTGACACACTTTGCCCTTAAGATCCTACCTGTAGGTATGCTTTGTATAATCTAGATTAAAGAGAGTGATAAAAATATCCTTCAATTTCCTCAAGTCCAATATGCATTTATTGGGTTCATTTGAGGTCATTTTTAGGCCACTCATTCACCAAAACACTGCTATTTGGATCATTGTCTACTATTGGCTGAGACATTCTTGGTTTGCCCCTACTTGTAGATGAATTTATCTCTAATTGGATTATTTATGATGCCAAAATATTTAATTGGACTCCCTATGAGATCAAGAAAAATTTATGTCATATTTACTTACTTTATATGGGTTGAACATCATCCAAACTATGCATAGTCATTATTTCTTCACTAAAACTATCTAACCCCTATAAGTGGTAATTTCATACTTGAAGGATGGTACATGTAGGTGTTGTTTGCATGTTTAGACATTAATCATGGTGTTTAAGGATTCCATGGAATAAAATTAAGTCATAAAATTCATGATACCACTATAATTCACCTTGAATGCCTTTTAAACATTAAAAAACATCAAGAAGTTCACTATTTGCCTTGTCTCAGTCAGCTACATCTGGCTCTAGGTGTGAAATTTTTACTATGACCTTGATCATGAATTTTGGAGACCTTAATTGAAACTTTATATTCAATTGGTACCTAATCATACTTGTGTTCACTACATGCTCTCAAAACTATCCCTTTTTATTTGTTACTTCAGGATACCTTTCATCTTCTTATAGTTGTATATGAGTGTTTGGGTTATTTATATGGACTGAGAGGTTTATGTGGGAAGTAAAACACAAATAACTATTTCTTATGATGATCCTTATCCCTATTTACATATCACCAAATAAATAGGACCATTCTAACTATGAGATATACTATTTACTTCTTTAGTGTATCAATGGTCATTCAACCTTCAAACCCTATAGACAACATTGAAGGAAAATAATATTTTATTGGAAAATTTGAGACCTCAAATAACTATATTTTTACCTGTCAAATTCCTCCAAAATACAAGGTCATCTATATTAATGTAAATTCTTGTGAGGAAAGTCGTCATAGGTTTTCAAAAAGACCCTAGACCTCTATTTGCCCTTTTTAGGGATTGATTCCCAGAGTACTCAGTCATCCTCTTGAATGTAGTTTCAACTTGTTATTACCAAAATAAAATTATGAATTAGTCGATAATGATTCTATATCAATGTTAGGACTTGAAAAATAATCTCATTACTTTCTTTATCACCATAAATTATTCCACAAGCCTTTGTTCAAATCACTTGTAAGTGGAGATTTAGTTGTATTGTTTCTACGCTAATTTTGCTTTCACATTCAAAAGATAGAAATGAGAAACTAAGAGATGGTCTAGGGTTAGAAGATACTCGGATATAGTCGTGTGCACCAAAATTAGATGTTGGAAGGTACTCCTCTTTGGCTGTGGAGGAATGACACCTGCAAAGAAAAAGAGACTAAACACGAAAAAACGTTAGATGAAGAGACGGTGGGCTGTCAAGCAAACGCTTGATCCCTGAAGTATAAAGACTTCCTTAAGGGATATCAACCCACTAATAAGAAGCAAAATATTTGATTGAAGTAGAAATAATGAAAGACAGAATGAAAGCAAATAAAAGACAAAAAGTAGAATGCGTACCTGATATGTAGCAAACTGCTCTACACAGTCACTGACGTCAGTCTCTGTGCCAGTGTTGGTCAAGAAGGGTGCCAACATCGGTTAAAGTGTCAGTGTCGGTAGGGGTAATGACCGATGTCGGTCGGGGCAATAGCCTTGGACAGGATCTAGTCGGGCCTGGACAGGGTCTTAGGATTTTCAAAAAGGTTTGATGTTTTGTCTGAGGGTTCAGGAAGCTGGTTTAAGAGTCAGAGGGATTGTTTGAGGGTTCAGGAAGGTTGGACAGAGTTATAGACTGTATTTTCTAGACAGGGTGGATAGAGATGATATGGGTGGAAATAAGGTCAGGGCTATAGTCTGAATCTAAAATCTGGGTAATGATAGAAATTAAAAACAATAACCAGAGATCAGAATAAAAACATAGAACAAACGCTTACCTGTTACGCACTGAAGATAAAAGTCAGAGACATGATTGATGTTGTTGCTGTGTCACAGAAGTTTGATGTAGCAGACCTGCAATAAGATGACTGAAGCAAAAACCTATACCAGAGAGAGAAATAATGTGAGAGATTGGATGCAGATTGGTTGGATGCGAGAATTGGTTGATTGTTTGAATGAAGAGGTTTACTGATTGATACAAAGGAAGGTATGATAACCGATCGAGAAATGGATTGGCAACCAAATGGATAATAGATAATGGATAATGGTTCCTGCATTCAAGTTGAGAATGTAGTGCTAAGGATAACTGACGCTGGCATGACTACCGATGTCGGCCGATTAGTGACCGACGTCAGCGACGTCAGTCGGGTAGTGACCATCGTCGGTAGATGCAAAATGGGGACAGAGGCTAGCTTTAGCTTTCTACTCATTTTTACATGCTACCAGGGTCAAGGTTCATAGAAAAATGGTTGAAAGGGATTAAATAGGCATGGAAGAATAGAAATGGGGATTAAGGGGAGGACAACAAGGGTAGACACAATTACGGTGTCTACATTTGCCCCTTTTTGTCTTGTTGGTTATTCTGGACAAACTGCAAGACAAAAATAGGAGTTGGTTGCCCCAGGTGTCGGATAAGGTTGATCTATCTTGTTGGTTGTTCAAATGAACTGAAAGACAAAAATAGGAGGTGAATTGTCCCAATTATGGATGAGGTATTCCCCCTCAAAGTAGGAGTCAAAGGAAGGGAACCAAGAATCAGGTGCTGATTTGACAAAGAGTGGATGAAAAAGGGGTGAAGATAGAGTGATAACGCTACAAAAGTCATGATTGCACGTACACCACTTCACGAGGATGGTCAGGTCAAATTGTCATAGGTCAAGGGTCGAGGAGTGCCAAAATTGAAATAACTAGGCCCCAACATTTAGTCATCTACTGATCAGGTTATTCAATCTAAGCTGAAGCTCCAATGGTCACCGTGTGCCAGGTATCCCAGGCTCAGGAAGTGCTCCTGGAAACACAAAAATGTCACAAGTAGTGTGGATCAACCGACTTGCGATCCTATACTTGTGAAGGTCAAAATGTCATCTTCACATAATTTTGCTAACTAGTCGTGAGGTAGCATACATGCAAAAATAACGAAGGCAAAGTGGTCTTGGAAGTGGTCAGGGTTAGAGGAGATGATCATGATCTCCAAGGTCTGGTGGTCAATGGATGGAGGCAAAAGTGATCTCAAGTGTGCCCCAGGGGGCCAAAATGACTTGTAATAGAGGGCTAACTAATTGAGGGCATGATTTTGGGGCAACATGATGAAAAAAGAGGGTTGAACGTTGTCAATGTCAGTGATAAAACCGACGTCAGAGATATAAAGGGACCGACATGGGCAAGATATCGACCGACGTCAGTGGCCTAGGGCACAATGATGCCGACATTAGTGGCCTATCAAATCTAACAAAACTAGATTGGTGGCTGACCAGAAGTCATTTTTGATTTAGTTAACTGAGAGAAAACAACTTTGGAGCCAAGTGCGAGAAAGTGACACTAGGTTGATCAAGGAGTAGTGTGAGGTGTCAAAGAAGCATTGGTGGAGAGAGAGAGAGAGATGCGTGGAGAGAAATTGGAGGCTACAAAGATGCATGTGGGCCAGGAGAAGCTTGACATAGAAGTGATGGCAGAGGGTAGTAGAGGACTTGTGGGAGGTCCACCACCAGTGGCACCCATTGTGCCACCACGCTGGCAACGCCGAGATGAGGTAGGAGGGTCTCTAAGCCCCATTGAGTTAGATGTTTGTTTTTATTTGTTTTTTTGAAATTTTTGATTGTTTAGGTAGAAATTAAGGGGGGAGGGTAGCTAAGAAGGTGGGTAGGGGGTCTATGATAGATTAGGAGTAATTTAGGAGTGATTTGGGGGGTTGGGGAGTTAATAATGGGGAAGCCCTAAATTTAGGGCTCACCCCGTTCAGCCCTAGGGCTGAACCAATCACTGACATCAGCGGGTTCACTGACGTCAGCTGACCAGAGACCAGCATCAGTCACTAACCTATCGATGTCGGTCACTAAGTGACCAACATCGGTAAGATGAATGTCATCGCTAGCATGATAACCAATGTCGGTGGCTGCCTGGTCAAAAGGAGTGATGAAAAATGGTTAAATCAAAGGGTCGAAGTGATGCCAAGGGCTTCCCAAAAATTAGGTCAAGTGTAGATGGTCAGATAGGTTGGTCAAAATAGAAATGCAAGGAAAATTTTTAACATGAGATTGGCTTGGGTGGATGTAGGTGAGACAGACTCTGATGTTGTGGGATCACCTCCCGACTTTGTTAATACGGATGCACGGAGGTGTGACGATCGAGGAGTGGGCGCAAATGAGCACAGTTGGACTAGGCGGGTTGAGACGCTACTATAGAGTGGCGTAGGATTTGAGCCTGATGGTGGCACTGATCGAGTGGTGGGACCATTCCACCAACACCTTCCACCTGCCCATGGGTGAGATGATGGTCACAGTCAAGGACATGTACCAAATTTTATGTCTACCGATACACAAAGTTGACATCTATGCATGCTCAAGAGACGCACACGATATACACATGGTTATGCTATTTAGGGAGTATGTCGTTGAGACGAGCTACCACTCAGTAAGTTTTGCTTATGAGCCTCTATATGTGGCAGATGAGGATGCACATTGGCTGGCTGTCCTAATGATGATTAAGATTATAGTGTATGCACTCCCAGATGTAGAGGGAGGCAGGTTTCTAGTTGCCATGACTAGAGTATTGACAGACATGATTGAGTGGTAGACAGTGTTCGCCTGGGCACCAGTCTTTTTGGCCTAGGTCTACAGGGAGCTGTGGGGCATCAGTCAGTGGTGATGGTATAGTCTATGTGTAGGCCACCTTCTGCACTGCTGGGTATACGAGCATATCATGGTGATATGACCTCTCGGCCTCCCAGTGGCAATACAAGCTGGCTTTAGGGTCAGATTCAGGTGATGGCACAGACATGAGTGGATGGAGTGGTCAGGGATATTGACTACTACCGAGGAGTGTTGGAGGCCCTGATTCTAGAAGACATCATCTGGAGACCATACCTGGGATATCCAGTGTTTAGAGACTAGGGGGAGTAGCTTGTTGGAGTGCAGAGCCTGAGATGGGTTAGGGGCAGGTGAGCTGGTGAGCTCGAGAGGATTCTAGTAGAGAGAGTGTGGTGCTAGTATGGGCTGTTATAAGATGTTCCTCTCATGTTTCCATAGTATAGGCAGGATGATATAGAGGCACCGCTCCCACTGCCAGAGGAGATAGATGAGCCAGATTTTGAGGAGTTGCTGGCAGGGCCTAGGATGGCTGACCCAGGTTGTACAGAGGCCTACACAGCATGGTGGTCAGGGCAGTACATAGGAGTCTAGGTAGGGATTCAGCCAGATGTATAGGCTATCACCAGGGAGTGGGATGTAGCTCATGAGGAGAGAGACACAACGTGGTAGGAGAGGGATGCAACACAAGCCTAGGTGACCATTTTACAAGGATAGGTCACGGTTTTACAGGGGTAGCTGGCGGGGGTGAGAGGACAGGTCACTATGTTGCAGGGTCAGCTGGCCATAGCCTAGGTATAGGCATCGGTAGGATAGGGCTTGAGGGGACAAGGCTCGATGTAGCAGCCATTTTAGTAGCCAATTTAGCAGCCCACATAGTCAGTGTTAGTGCAGCCAGGGTTTTCATAGTGGTAGGGTTCAGCACAGGGCATGGTAGCAGGATAGATGGGTCCACCACAAACTGTATCTCTAGTTAGATATAGTGATGTGCTAGATGAGATCACGTATTATGAGAGGGCCATCAGGGGGTTCCCTCAGATACAATGATACTCTGAGATGAGGGCAGAGCAGAGCTGGTAGCATTCTATGTCATAGGTGACTACTACAGGTTCACGCAGGCGGCCCAGATCAAAGGTGGGAGAGGATACAGCGTCTTCTCAGCCACCACCACCACCACCATAGCCATAGCCTTGAGGGTAGAGTTTTGACATGATGTATATACCAGCCTTCATGTTGATGATGAGAGATGTATTTGACTTTTGAGAGAGAGAGAGATGCATAGATTGTGTGATTGTATAGAACATTATTGATATATATGATGAGATTTTGGATCAGTGACCTATGTGATGGATGTTTTATAAATATGTGTTTAATGTTTATTACATTTTGATGTGATGCATGTTGATATTATGGTTTATGTGTATGATGCTAAATGAACTGGTTATATGATGTTGTTTAATGATATTGATGTTGATTTTTGATGTGAATGGTTATGATTTTTAGATTAGATGGTGTTGCTTAATGACTATGGATGGACATGATGAAAATGATTATGCTAATGATAATATATGACTAGTTGTGATGTGATTGACAGGTGACGAGAAAATGGGATGGAAGAAAGTGATGAAGAGGATGGCCGAGCTAACCCCAGAAGACCCCATGTCAACTGAGTGCTGCCTACATAGCCCTTATCCTAAGGGCCTCAGGCCAATGTAGTTCTCCCAAAGAGGGAGGAAAAGGGTCGAAGTGATTGATTGCTTGTGGTCGAGGTCAAAGAAGATAGGGTTTGTCCATCAGATAGATGAACAAATGAAGGTGGTCGAGCTAACCCCAGAAGACAGTCGTGTCATCTGAGTGCTACCTACATATCCCTTGTCCTAAGAGCCTCAGACCAATGTAGTTCAGACAAGAAGATAAAGTGGTTGATGATTGGTCTAGTCATGAGAATGGTCTAGCACATCCATATGTCTAAGGGAACATGCTTGAAATGATGAGAAAAAGTCAAGGTTTTTCACCCCTAGCAATTGCCCATATTAGGTGATGGACATATGTCAAAAATGAAATTAGTCTATTTATGTGCCAGCAAGTAATGGTTTATGCTGGACATAAATTAAGTGGTCTATAGTTTCCATGTGTATTAGTGTCCATAGAAACTAGTGTGAATAGGTTAAGGTGGTTGGTCGAAAAAGGGGGTTGAGCTGATTTAATAAATGACAAATGATTGGATGTGACCAAAGTGTGAAAGAAGTGAAAGGCATAATCGCCCTTTTATGGACAAGGACCAGAATGATAGCATAGATAGGGGTTGTTAGAACTAAGAGCCCCATTCATGCATTACATCGTTGACCAGAGGTTGTGTTAGAGCGGTAATCGAATCACTTTGACACTAAAGTGAGCTCAAAGTCCCTTGAGTAGGTGTTAGGATAGGAGGATAGGGTAACCCATTTAAGAGCAGAGATAACCTTGCTCCCTTTTTATAGGAGACCCTGAGACAACTATAAGCCAAGTCCATAACCCATGTTTTTTTTTTTGGGTGCAGACTGATTGATGCGATAAGTCTGCGGAGAGATGTCATTTTGCTTGGTGGTCATTTATGAAGCTGATCGATGTAGGAAGCTTCTAAAAAAATGCTATTTATAGCAAGAGTTAGTCATAGCCATCCTTTGAGGGAGTTGTCTATATTTTGCTTTATATATAAGGGCTTTGAATAGCTGTCCTTCGAGGGAGCAGTCTATTAGCTACAGCAATGATAGTACAGCTATCTTTTGAGGGATCAATCTGCCTTTTTGATTTGATTTTGTGACCTTGGATATTTTTGACATCTTGATTTGTTTTGACAGAAATGTGAGTCATGGACCAGACTATAGGAGGTCAAGGGTTCCCTTTTATTAGGACAAAGAATCCATACTTTATAAAAGGGTTATATAGGATTTGTTAAGGGGAGTAGGGTTGAAAGGAATGAGGACTAAGAGGATGGGGATTGCTCAAGGGACAAGCTCAAGATAAATGTCAAGTGGATGAGTACTCGACTAACAGTATAATGGTCACAGATGCAACGCATTAAGAGGCTCATGTTTTGGTCATCTGTTGAGAGAAGACAAATGATACATCCCTGATACATACTTGTGCGTGATAATGAAAGGTCCAAGCCAATTAGGGGCAAACTTGCCTCGTTACTTTGCTCCATATTGGTCATGTGCTGATTCTCTTTGAGGATGAGGTCTCTGATATTGAAATCTTGTTCTCATAGATTTTTGTCATAGGCTCACTTGATGCGATGTTGATAGACATGGAGATGATTGAGGGCAGCAAGATGACGCTCGTCAAGTAGCTCAAGTTGAGCTAAGCAAACTTGAAAAAAGTCATTGTTAGAAAGAATGTCATGCAGAGAGATGCAGAGAGATAGGATCTGTACTTCAAGAGGTAGGACAACCTATGTTCTGTACATGAGAGAGAAAGGGGTGACACCCATAGAGGTTTGAATGCTAGTGCAGTAGGCCCACAAGGCGAAGGGAATGTGAATATGCCAATCCCTTCTAGTGTTGTTGACCACTTTCATGAGAGTTTTAGTCAAGATTTTTTTGGAAGCCTCAGCCTGCCCATTTTCTTGTGGGTAGTAAGGCGAAGAGAAATTGAGCTTGATGCCAAATGAGTCACAAAGTTTTTGGAGAATCTTGTTTTTGAAGGACTTGCCATTGTCAGTGATGATTTTATGAGGGACACCGAAGTGGCAGATGATGTGGCTGCTGATGAAGTCGATAATCTTGTCAGCTTTTGTGGAGATGAGAGGAATGGCTTCCACCCACTTGGTGAAATACTCGGTGGCAGTGATGATGGATTGATGATGAAGAGACGAATGAGGGTTAATCTCACTGATGAGATCTATGCCCCATTGAGAAAAAGGCTAGAAATCTTGAGTGACTTGTAAGGCGTGACTAGGAAGATGAAGCAAGTTAGAGTGTTGCTGACACTTGACGCAATGTCAAACATAGTCGCTACAGTCTTGATGAAGAGTGGGCCAATAATAGCCCAGACAAAAGATGCACTTGGCAACTGAATTCCCACTGAAATGTATGCCATAAATCCCGTCGTGGACTTGCTTAATGGCCTGAGATGATTCAGTGGAGGTGAGACAGTGAAGAAGGAGGCCGTCAAAGCCTCGCTTATAGAGAAGACCCCTTGGCATGGTATAGCAAGCAGTACGCTTGATAAAAGCTTGTTGCGCATTGTTAGAGAGGTTGGGAGGAATGACAGAAAAAGATAAGTAGTCCACAAGTTGCTTATACCAAACATCTCATGGGCTAGAGTCTATGGTGTTGACATGATTAATGTTAGGAGAGATATAAGAAGGCAACGACACACAATACACCATGACAAAAAGTCTGGATGCAGATGAGGAAGATGGGATATGGGAAGTGAGAGAAGCCATGGTGTTAGCAAACTTATTCATGGATGGAGGAACAGTCTGCAAGAGGTAATGGTCGAAAGATGCAAGGAGAATGTCAGCACAGTTTTTGTACCTTTGCAAAATTTCATTTTTATAGAGGTATGAACCATTGACCTGATTGATGACAAGCTACGAGTTGTTGAAGATGTTGATGGACTTGATGCTGAGAGAGAGAGCGGTTTGAAGTCCCAAAATTAAGGCCTCGTATTCAGCCATATTATTGGTATAATTAAAGTCAAGTTTGAAAGACAAAGGCATGGGCTCACCATCGAGTGGGATGAGAATGACTCCCACACCTCCACTAAGTTGACATTTGGAGCCATCGAAGAACATGGTAATTTGGTAGACAGTGTCATCGGTGGAAAGCGCAGCGATAGACTCGTCAGAAAACTCGCACTGTGAAGGTTGATTGTTGGGAAGAGGGGCATCTACCAGTTGATCAGTGATGGTTTGCCCCTTGATAGATTTTTTTTGGATGAATTCGAGTTCAAACTCAGCAAGCAACATGAGCCACTGAGCCATATGTTGATGTTGATATGGCTTGGAGTGCATAAACTTAAGAGGGTCGGTGTGAGTGATGACAAAGGTTTTGTGGTTAAGAAGATAGTGGCAGAGCTTGGTAGCGGCAAAGACTAATGCCAAATAGAGTTTCTTGGTATGAGTATACCAAGTTTCATAGTCGACCAGTGTTTAGCTGATATAGTAGACCGCTTGCTCACGGTGATGCTCATCTCGGTGCGCGATCATGGCACCTAATGAATGGTTGGTGACAGAGATATAAAGGTAGAAGGGTTGATCATCTTTAGGTGGAATTAGGACTGGTGGAGAGACCAGATAGCATTTAAGGGCTTCAAAAGCCTCTTAACAGTCCTTATCCCATGTAAAAGAGATGCCCTTATTAAGGAGATGATGAAAAGGTTGGGAGCGGTCAGAAAGCTATGAGATGAAACGACGAATGGACTGGAGCTTCCCTTGTAGACTGCGAAGCTGCTTGAGATTGGTCGGGGGCGGCATCTTGAGGATAGCATGGATCTTGGCAGGATCTATCTTGATGCCACAAAAAGAAATGATAAAGCCAAGAAGCTTGTCGAAGAGGACCCTAAAGACACATTTCTTGGGGTTAAGGCAGACATTGTATTGAAGAAGGTGAGAGAATATGATTTTGAGAATGGTCAAATGGTCATGGCAAAGCTTGGACTTGCAGAGAAGGTCATCCACATAGTCCTCCATGATTTTATGGAGGAGATCATGAAAAATGTAGGTCATGGCACACTGATATGTGGCACCTGCATTCTTCAAGCTAAAAGGCATGACTCGATAGCAGAAAGTCCCCCATGGGGTAATGAAAGTGGTCTTGTGCTGATCTTCCAGAGCAATCAGGATTTGATTGTATCCTAAAAACCTGTCCATGAGAGATAGCATCTCATGGCCAGCCATGAGATCAACAAGCTAGTCAATGTTAGGAAGAGGAAAGTCATCTTTGCGACAGGCTAGGTTAAGGTCATGATAGTCTATGCAGATCTGGATCCCCCTAGTTGCCTTGGTGACTAGGACGATGTTAGAGACCCACTGCAAATAATCGATGGGTTAGATGAAGGAGACAAAAAGGAGGTGTTGAAGCTCCTCTTTGATAAGGAGGGCAACACAAGGATGCATCTTTTGAAGCTTTTTCCTAACAGGCTTAGCCTCTAGTTTGGTGACAATGTTATGGGTAGTGATGGTGGGGTCAATGCCAGGCATGTCACGATAGGTCCAGGCAAAGGCCTTGCTATGGTCTAAGAGGAACTGGGTATAGTCAAGCTACTCCTGAGCATCTAAAGATTGTCCAATCTTTAAGACGTGAGGAACATTAGAAGAAGGGAGGTTGATGTCAATGGTTGATTCATTTAACATAACCTGGGTCTTAGAAGGGAGAGAGCGCTGGATGAAAGAGTCATCAGTGCCCATGTAGGAAAGAATGGCATCATCATCAACGTAGTGGATAGTGTGAATGATTACCGACTCATCTTCTACCATGCTAGGAAAAATGAGAGGGAGAGACTTGGACACCCCATTGAGCTGATAAGTCAAGGGTTCTAGGCGAATGGTGTTTATGGAAAAAAAATCTAGGAGGGATGGAAACCACCGACTCTGTAGGTGAAGGAGGAGGAATGGGTGAGCCTGGAGTAGATTGGTCAATGGCTGGTTCAGGACAAAGGTCTGTAGGGGTCTAAGTGGGGTCATGATATCCCAGGCCATACCGTTTCTTGGCATCGTCATCATTGAGCGGTTTGATGGGCTGATGGGAGCCCTGCTCATAGCGTCTGAAGCCAAAACCCTTCCATGCACACTTGTAAAGGTAAATGTGTGCAAAGGCGGGGTTGCCAAGAAATGAGAAGTCTGATGTGAAAGGTTGAGGTGAAGAAAGAGGATTACAATCAGCAGGAGCTTGATCGAGCCCCCCATAGACAAGGTTGGTTTGGAGGTGAGGAGGACCATAAGGCACGATCATCCCAATTCGATGGTCATAACTAGGGCTATGATGAAGGTGTCCATACTCTTGTGGAGTTCGGAACATGTCTAAGGCTAGAAAGCGATATTCCCCCAATGAAAGTCTTTAGAAGATGTCTTCTATGGGGTCTGTGGTCATCGCTTGAAGGGGATGTGTGAGGGCGACCGCTGATTGCAAACTGGTTAAAGCTTCTGCAGATGGAGGTGGTGTCGGGGTTGATGGCTTGATAGGAATGAGAATGTCATTTAGATGGTAGGTGGTGTTCCAAGTTTTGAAGGGTGAAGGGTCAGTGGGAATGATATGGACTTGCCCATCGTGCTCAAATTTCACACAATGGTGCAGGGTAGAGGGGACACAGGCCATGGCACAAATCCAATATCAACCTAGCAAGATGTTGTATTGAAACTCTCCTTCGATGATATAGAAGAGCTCTAGGACTGTGTGTGTACTAATGCAAATGTGAAGGATGACTATGCCAATGGTCGTGGCAGTGGTGTCATTAAAGAAACACAAGATTGCGTCAGTTTTGGAGACATAATTCTTGGGAAGAGCCAACTGTTCAAAGGCATGGGTGGAGATAATGTTGATGCTGGCACCTCCATTGATTATAACACATTTAATGCATGTCTGATCAACATAGGTAGTGATGAAGAGGGCGGCATCCTGATCTTCCATGTTGGATGTGGAAATCTCAGAATCGCTAAATGTGATGGAGGCAATAGGGGCTAAAGAGTGGACAAGGGCAACAAGTGGCTGGGGGTCCTCGGGTTGAACCTCCGCTACCTGCAGGGCTCTGATGAGGGCTTGACGATGCTAGGGTGAGGTTTGGATGAGGTCATAAAGGGACATCTTCATAGGAATTTGGTGAAGCTGTTTCAACATAGAGTCATGAATTGCCCCTGAAGAGGAAGAAGAAGAGGGTTGAGGTGTGCCAAAGATAGAGATCTTAGGCTTGGGTGGTTGAGGTGGCTGGACGAAAGGGTAGGTCCAAGGAATGGCGGCTTTTTCCTTCACCTTATCCTTTTGTGACCTAGTGGTTATGTGAATGGCATTGATTTCAAAGATAGGGGTGAAGGAGATGAAGGGTTCATGGTCTGCTTATGAGATGTTGATGGGTCTGAAGAGGTTAGAGGGTTATGAGAAGGAGTCAAGGGTCAATCGAGAGTGTCCTCAAATAGAAGAGTGTCTTTCTCTAGATAGCGGTGAATGACAGTCTTGAGGGCACAACAAGTCTTGGTATCGTGTCCTAGAGTACGATGATATAAGCAAATCTTCATGTCATCAAACTAGGAGGGCTTAGACCTGAGAGGTTGGAAAGGTCTGATGGGCGGAAGGGTTATGCTGGAAGTCTACAAAAGTTGATGTAAGATCAAAGAGTATGAGCCCACTAAAGGGTCCATGCTTGTCGATGTGTGCGATACTAGTGACTTTTGCTTGGGCAGAGTTGGAAGAGGCTTCTATACCACCTTTTGGACTGATGATATGGTGACAAGTGGAGACAGTACTTTCTTCGTGAGAGGTACTACCCTTTTGGGAGAGGGTAGGCTAGCAGTAGGCAAAGGAAGCAAAGGAGGCAACTGGTTTTGATTAAAAGTTAGAGTGGGAAGGACTCTGGTCAGAGTCAAAGGATGGGGGCCCAAAATAGAGGGTAATGATGACGGAGGAGGAGGCATTCACCTCTATGGTTTAGCAGTCTTTTGTGACTTGGGTTGAAGACTACTATTGGTCAAGGTCTAGTCTAGGTCTATCTTCACTTGCAGATGAGTGAGGTTGGAGATAGGGTGAACGCCAAGTGACTTGATAGGTTTAGATGGGGTAGATGCGGGTTTTGGTTTTGATGGGGTCGGTTGAGGCTTAGAAATGGGAGTCTGGTTTTTGTTAAAGGTCTTGGGAGATTTCACCATGGGAGGATTAGCTGCATGAGATGAGAGGGCACGGGCATGTTGAAGAGCTGTGAGACGCTCCCACAATCCCTGATGCTCCACTTTCCTAGAAGGGAGAAGTTTGAGTTTCTCCACTAGTCAGGAAAATGGCTGAGAAGATGTGCGATGAGGTTTGGGTTCTTGAGAAGATGTGGACGGTTATGGGGTTGAAGATGAGACTGGTGTAGCAGTCTTAGATTCAAGGCATGATGGAGTCGTGACAAGTTCATCTGTGGTTGGAGATGAAGGAGAGGTAGGTTCTTCCCTAGGTGGAGAAGAAACTGGAGAATGAGGCTCCTCAAGTGGGTAAAGAGCAGGGATGATTGTGCCCTCCACTTACGGTTGAGGAGTAGGAAGGGTTAGGTCCTCCATGGGTAGCAGGAAGGAGGATGGTGAAACTGGTGGTGCTGGTAAGGTTGAGGCATCCTCCAAGATGAGAGAGGTTGACGGAGAACTAACCAAAGAAAGAGGTTCGTCCACATGTGATGGACTGATGGGTGGACTCACCTCTTGAAGTTGGTCAGGGATAAAGGGCGAGACTGTATTGACCATTCGAATGTTGTGTTCATGAATGTTGTCAGTCAAGGTCTGGACATTGTTTTGAGTTGGTGGATGATTGGGGAATGGTTGCTTGAATGTGTCGATGCCCTGATTAGGTGGTGCATTGGGATTGTCAAGGATGAGGTCACCCTTTTCCAGCATGTCTTGGATAATGTTTTTTAGGGTTTTACAGTTGCCCATGTCATGTCCTTTAACACGGTGGTAGTTACAGAAGTCATTTTCCCTATACCATGTAGGGATGGCACATGAGGGATCAAATGGTGGAGGTGGTCAGATCTGGGGGAGATTGAGGACCCCTTGTTTGATAAGTTTTTCTAGCACAGATGCGTATGATTCTCTGAGTGGAGTATACTGTCGCTATATGTATCTCTGCTAAAATTGGTGGGTGGCACTCTGAGATGTGGATGGATCAGACTGATTAGTTGAAGGCAAAGAGGAGGAAGATCTAATGACCATAGCGTTTGCTGAAGCTTTAGATTTAGGATTGGATGAGGAAGGCTTAGAAGAGGGGTCATTGGTCTTGGAGTTGGGATTCTTGCTCCGTAACTTGACTTTATTCTCCTCGACGGCACGTAACTCAAGTTTATGGGCCATCGTGAAGGCTTCGTCAAAAGTGCGGAAGGTCTAAACCCTCAAGGTGGAAGAAATATGTCAAGCACAAGCTTGGGAGAAAAGTTCAATAAGCTCAGGTTGGGGTAAAGAAAAGGAGAGTTGATTGATAAGGCCCCTCCATTGAGCAATGAAATTAGCAATGGATTCATCCTCAAATTGGCAGATAGAATAGAGGTTTGTGATTGAGACCTTCTTGGTGATGTTGATAGAGAAATCATCGAGGAAGAGCTGGGCCAACTGAGTGAACGTGAAGAGGGAATGGTTGGTAAGGGAGTTGTACCAGTCAAGCGCAGCACCTGAGAGAGACATAGGAAACGTGCATAAGATCAATGCATCGTCATGGGCGATAAGGTAATAGGCATGTCTAAATGCCCATAAGTGCTATTGTGGGTATTCCTTGCTTTGAAAATGAGAAAACTTAGGAAGTTCCCACTGGCTGGGATATGGTCGGATCAGGACGGAAGGATGGATGGGCTTGTTGCAAATTTGTTTATATGAGAGAGTATTGTGTGAGCCAGAAATGGAGGTCTCTAGGTTGGACATCTTGTCCATCAGCATTTTGATGATATCTACTAACGAATTGGTGGGTGGAGCACCCCCTAGATTGTAAGGCACTTGAAAGAGGCTAGAAGAGGCATACGACGTAGTCGGTTGTACCAGTAAGGGCACAATGTATGGATGACTAGTCATAGGGATAGAAGAGAAGACTAAGGATGGTTTGGTAGAAGGTATGGCTAGACTCGATGTTGCCAAGGGGGGTTGGTTAGTGGTAACATGGGCCAATGGATAGGTAGCCACCCTGGTGTTGATAGGGGCCAGGGTAGGCAAAATAGCGATGACCAGATTCTGAAAGGGGGTAGAAAGTGGTTGAGTGGGCTGAGATTGATAGGGGCCGAAACCCTAGTGGAAGTGGGCCCAAAGATGGAGGGAGAGGCCACACTTGGATGGTTGGTCAAAGGCTGGTCATTAGTTGAGGCAATAGCCTAGGTGTCAAGAGGTTGAACTATGGATGCTGTTGATACGGCCGCAGTTTCAAGAAGAGAGGTTGGCATTCCGTAGATTAGATTGCCCAAGGAGTCTCGTGTTCGGCTATCCATGAGATAGTGTTGCAAGGCTTTGACGTTCAGGTCTAAGAATCATGCAAAATCTTGGTCCCCTACTGGGACAATAGGCATCTAGGTCAGGGATGGTCTAGTAGGAGTTCTTTCAGTCTCCAAGTTGAACTCCATTATAGGAATAGTTATGGACAGGGTAGATGGAAGCGGGTGATGCCTCACATGATCGACTAGAGCCTTGGCTTGACTATGAGTCAGAACCATTCAAGGCAAGAAAGAACATCCTCACAAGCTCAAACAAGTAAATAAGAATAGAAAAGATGAAGAACACAAGCAGATCCTAAAACCCTAGGAGTAAATTATTAGGATTATAGTGGCTTATGCCTTAGAATGTGTGTAGAGGAAGATTGGATTTTGAGTCGGGTCTTAGAAGTAGTCTATGGATGGTTTTAGGTTAGTTATGGTGCTCAAGAAGTCTGTGTTAGGTTTCATACAAGGCGTGGTGCTAAGGAGCAAGCTCCCCTCACTTCACGAGTCCAGTGATAAGCTGGGCCCGCTTAGCCAAAATATACTTCCCCTAGAAATTAGACTCTGCCAGAGAACAGAGTGGGCTTTCCCCTTGGTGATGAAGTCCAAGTAGGATCGCCGGGATGGGTAAGGTATCTGCTGGGGGATGAAATCCCGGTCGGGCCTTGTCTTAGGTAAGTTAAGATGTTTGTGTTATGCAAGTGGTTTGGTCGTGTAACATCAAGTGATCTAGATTAATTCAATATGCATTTATTAATTACTAAGTGTGGTCTAAGAAATGCAAGCAAAATAGAAATGAAAGTGCAACGTGTTTTAACCCCAAGTCAAAATGTTTGTTTGTATGAAGATGAATGGAGAAAGAGTCGAAGAATATGAGTTTTAACTAGTCTAGAAGTGCAAGAAAGAAAAGAAAAGTTCTTTTTATTCCTGCTTATGATGTCATTTAGAAGAGACGAAAGAGATGAAAAGGAAGGAACCTAATGCACCTATATGAATGAAAGAAAGAAAGAACCCAAGGAAGGCCCTAGGGTCCCACCGGGCGTGCCAGAATGTTTCTACGCTAATTTTGCTTTCACATTCAAAAGATAGAAATGAGAAACTAAGAGATGGTCTAGAGTTAAAAGATACCTGGATATAGTCGTGTGCACCAAAATCAGATGTTGGAAGGTACTCCTCTTTGGCTATGGAGGAATGACACCTGCAAAGAAAAAGAGACTAAACATGAAAAATGTTAGACGAAGAGACGGTGGGCTATCAAGCAAATGCTTGATCCCTGAAGTACGAAGACTTCCTTAAGGGATATCAACCCACTAATAAAAAGTAGAATATTTGACTGAAGTAGAAATAATGAAAGACAGAATGAAAGAAAATAAAAGACAAAAACCAAAATGCATACCTGATATGCAGCAAACTGCTCTGCATAGTCACCAGCATCAGTCTCTGTGCTAGCATCGGTCAAGAAGGGTGTCGATGTCAGTTAAAGTGCCGGCGTCAATAGGGGTAATGACCGGCATCAGTCGGGGCAATAGCCTTGGACAGGGTCTGGTCGGGTCTGGATAGGGTGTTAGGATTTTCAGAAAGGTCTAATGTTTTGTCTAAGGGTTTAGGAAGCTAGTTTAGGAGTCAGAGGGATTGTTTGAGGGTTCGGGAAGGTTGGACATAGTTATAGACTATATTTTCTAGATGGGTGGATAGAGATGATACGGGTGGAAATAAGGTCAGGGCTATAGTCTGAATCTAAAATCTAGGTAATGATAGCAATTAAAAATAATAACCAGAGATCAGAATAAAAACACAAAACAAATGCTTACCTATTACGCACTGAAGATAAAAGTCAGAGACATGATTGATGTTGTCATTGTGTCACAGAAGTTTGATGTAGTAGACCTCTAGCAAGATGATTGAAGCAAAAACCTGTACTAGAGAGAGAAAGAATGTGAGAGATTGGATTCAGATTGGTTGGATGCAAGAATTGGTTGATTGTTTGAATGAAGAGGTTTGCTGATTGATATGAAGGAAGGTCTGATAACTGATCGAGAAATGGATTGGCAATCGAATGGATAATGGATAACGGATAACGGTTCTTGCATTCGGGTTGAGAACGCAGTGCTAAGGATAACCAACACTGGCATGACTGCCGACGTCGGCTGATTAGTGACCGACGTCGGCGATGTCGTCTAGGTAGTGACCATCGTCGGCCAATGTAGAATGGGGACAGAGGCTAGCTTTAGCTTTTTGCTCATTTTTACATGCTACCAGGGTCAAGGTTTGTAGGAAAATGGTCGACAGGGGTTAAATAGGTGTGGAAGAATATAAATGGGGGTTAAGGGGAGGACGACAAGGGTTAGACACAATTACGGTGTCTACATGTATGAAGGTAGATTATGAGGATGGTTAGTGTAGTGGCATAAAATTTATCCTTAAATGGATTTATAAAGCTACCTTTATACCTAAAAATACATTATATTAATTATAAATACTTGAAATAAGTGTCAAAACCCTTTATACAATGTGGATTTGAGCTTCATGGCACCTATAGGTGTAATTCCATAGTGTAAGCTTGGCAAAGGTAGGGATGAATAGTTATTAAAGTCTTCATAATGCCATAAAAAGAGATTCCAATTGATTAATTATACCATTAGGATGTGATAAATTCTCTAATACCTCTACCACAACTCCATGAACATGTTACAGGACTCTATACACTCCACTTGGTTGATTGTGTATGGCAGTTATAGGGCATTGATTCTTTGTATGGTAAATGATTGTAAAATATGAAGATATATTATAAAAATGAACTTGATATATCATGAGATAATTTTAACATGTTTTAAACATTTTAAATATCCTATCAAAACGTTTTGGAACCATGGAGAAACACAATTTTTTTGAAAAATGGTGAGGTCATTTGACTCATGGAAACTATTTAAAACATGAAATAAATTATGGAATTTGTTACAAGAGGAAGAAAAAAATCTTTTAAACCAAACTTAGCAAGTGGATTATACATATTTTCTCAAACAAGACCAAAACTTGAAGTGTGCACTGATTGATAAGCTGTTTTAAAAGGTCAACTTAAAATAGATGATTCATAAAGCATAATCCACTATTCCCAAACATCTTTCTATTAAAACCCCTTGTACTGACCATATCAAGCAAAATCATTAGTGTCACTTCAATCTTCCAAGAAGGTCAAAATGTATTAGAATGGTTTTGGGATAAAAATGGCACCTAAGGATCAATTAAAGTATGTATATGAGTGTTGGGATATTAAGAGACACTTTTCCATCTTTCCAAGTGGCACACTTCCCAAAGAGGTTTTAATAGTGTCAAAATCACTCTTTTATTTAAGAAAACTACCTTTTTTTAGTAACCTAACAATTTTTAGCTAGTGAAAATTACTATAAAACTCCTAAGACACATGACATGTCATACAACTCTTTTACACTTACGCATTCTCCAAGAAACCAATATAAAGCATTAAATGCACTATTTTTTACCCTTAAAATTACTAAAAGTGATAATGGACCTAGAAACTGATTTACCAAAGGTATTAAAACATTAATTGACATAAAATGACCTATAAAACATCTCATGACAATACATTATACCCCATTATAGGCCTAAAAAACAATTTTTTTACTAGGGGTGCCCCAATTTGACCTAAAAGTCAAATTTGGTCAACATTGACTTTGTTGGAAAATGTGGTACAAGTCAAGTGGTTAACTATGTATGAATTGGTTGACTTAGTATTGATAGGGGTGGTTGACTTCATAGCAAATGGTTGACCTAGTTATAAAAATAGATAATATTGGCATAGTATATTCTAGATGATGTAGTATGTAGTAAGTGGCTGATAGAGTCTATTAAAGTAGGTCGACGATGTTGTTGAGGGTTGATATAGTATGAAAAGGATAGGAAAGGTTGATTTTGTATCAAAAAGGTCAATTGTGTCTATAAGAATGTGCTGACTTAGGAGTAAAGGGCTAACTTGGTATGGAAAAAAGGTGAGAGAGTTGATTTAGTATCAAAAAGGTTGGTAGGAAAAAGGATAAATAAGAAAAAAAGGCTAATGAAATAGTTAATTTTTAGTTTTTGAGAATATTTGAGAATGTATTTTATTATTACATTAAAATCTAAAACATTTTTTGTTTGATATTTTGTAAATACATTGGAGATTTTGGCACCTAGTTGATGCATGATGGCTACCAAATTTATTGGAGTGATTGTCAGATGTTTATTGAGATTAGATGGTTCTCTTATGATTTTTATGAATCATGGAGATGATTAGGATCTCACTTAGTGTTGATCTAGTCATCATTTTCTTCAGAGCATGAGAATGATTGACCAACACTTTTTGATGGGAGGTGGAGGGGGATACTATTGAAGTTGCCATCACCTTGGTGATATCCATGTATTATATAGACTTCCCATTATTTTGACTCCTATCATATGTGATATGCCAAAGATATATGATGAGATGTGAGCCCTATATTTTTGGTTGATAGGCTTAGATAGGATTTTTCATGGTTTTTAGGTTAGTTTATTTGATGTGTATATCTTGATCATTTTGGATATCTAGAAGGCCTTGATAGGACTTGTGACAACATATAAGTTATGCCACAAGTCAGATGGGAAGGTACTGCTATATATGGTAGCCTTATTTTATTCTATCCTAGAGTATGGTGTGTTGTATGATTTAGGCTCTATCATTCGGGTGTAGCTCATACATGATATGTATGGTATTCTAACCCAAGGGTAGAACATGATGGACCCCATAATTTTATTGAGTTCTTGGATTTATGATATATTAATTGGTTGGGTTGCCCCATGTGATAAATGATAGGTTACCTTAAGTGGTATGATAGAGGCAAGATCATACAATACATGTCGTGCCCCATGTCTTATATTTATAGACTATGATATGAGGGTAAATTATGTCTCAACCTTACACTAATATTAATACCATATGGTCAACTTGGGATAATATTACTACTAGTTTGGCATGTGTTTATATCATAGGCCATTATACTTCATGGGTAAAGCCACATCTAGTAGCTCATATACGTAGGTAGCTAGGCCTACCACATTTGATGGCCCCTCTAGTAATGTCTGCTTATTGGGCATGACATGGTAGAAATTCAAGAGGGAGAGGAGGTGTAGGGATGCCTATGATATACATATTATTATACATAGATGATTGAGATCATGGATAGATCATGCATAGTAGCAAGAGATAGCAAGGCTTGGTATATAGGATGTTGTAGTTATGGATGAGAATGTGGAAGAGGTGGGATCAAATCCATAATAGGGGTGAAAGTAACTACCTTGAGCTCATATGAGATAGAGACACCATCAGTTAGAGGGGACATAGGCATAAATAATCATACATGGTGATATTATAGTAGTTATTAAACATAACTAGTCGAAAGAGAGGCCGTTAAGGAGGGGATCGTCATGGGATCAAGTGGTGACTCTAGGTTTTGCCCTTGTGTGGAGATAGCTAATAGTGGAAGTTCTCATTAGTTGAGTTGATGAGGAGACTATGGTTTGTGACATTAGCATTGGTGATAAATGCTTTAATTTAATATTTTTTGACATAGATCACTATTTATATTACTGTTTATGTATTTAGTGATAAATATATGGTTTACTATGATGTATATTTAGTAATTTTTTTTAGGTATGGTAGTGGAGGAGACCAAATAAGGAGCCATGATTGTGGTTACACACCATGATATTTTAGATGGGGTGATATCACATTATGAGCCATACACCTTGGTAGACCCTATGGTACCATCTACCCTAGCTTATGCTAGATAATTTAGATTAGTGTGGGAGGTTGATCAATAGTTTTAGGTGTGATGAGGTAACTTACAACCAATTTTTAGAGTAGGAGAGGGAAAGGCCTGAGTCAAGAAAGTGTTGGTCCATGAATGAATTTCCCATATGGAGACTACTATATAGCTTATACGTGTGCAAGCCCAAAGTGTCCAATATATAGGGATGGATAGATGGATTGAAATCCTAGACTACCTCATTATAGCATACCATTTAGAGGGTTCAGTCACAAGCAGCCATGGGTAGCATGGCTCGGCCACAAGATATACATGATGGAGTATAACCTTAGAGTGTACATATTTTGTGTGTGTGTGTGTGTGTGTGTGTGTGTGTGTGTGTGTGTGTGTGTGTGTGTGTGTGTGTGTGTGTGTGTGTGTGTGTGTACATACCATTTAGAGGGGTCAGGCACAAGCATCCATGGGTAGCATGGCTCAGCCACGGGATAGACATGGAGTATAACGTTAAAGTGTACATATTTTATTTTGTTTTATATTGTATCTAAATTATGGTATATATATATATATATATATATTGATATATATTGATAAAGAAATTTATTGGCCTATTATTTGCATTTGTCTATGAATGGATGTATTTTAATTATTTTGTATATTCTATGGGAAATATGTGATGTATTTTTTCTTTTCTTTCATTATGTGATACAAATGCATGGTTAAAAACAAAATCAGAAGGTTTGTAAAGGTATAGATAATCAAAAAATATAATACACACTATATAACAATGGGAAATGTGTAAAATCAAAATATGAATAAATATAATAAACCAAAAAGGTAAATTAATAGGTAATAAGTGATTTCAAATGATGTATAAGTAAACATTTCACCAAATTAAAACAAATATATGTCATATTATATCAAGGTGGAAAGTATGAAAAATTGTAATAAAGTGAAAAACATGTGAAAACCAAAGGTATAAAAACAAATGAATAATAAATTTATTTAATCATACTAGATTAATATGGGAAGTATGAAAAGAAAAACAAAATGTAAGTATAAATCAAATTAATCATACTAAATAAAGATTGGAAGTATGATAAATTTAATAAAATGGTTGTAAACATACACACAATTAGAAAATAAGAAGATAAAAGTGAAATGTTTATGAAGTAAGCATAAAACATACTAAATCAAGATGGGAAGTATGTAATTTTATTATGATTTGGTTATAATATGAACTATTTATTAGAATATTTTATGAGGATGGCCTAGTCAAATCCAAGGTATTATACTAAAACTCACAAAGGGAACAAATATGAGGTGGGGATAAATGTGTGAATAATTTAAAGATGTTTTAATGTGGTAATTTGTGAGGAAAACCTAGTCTTATCCATGGTTTTAAAATAAAACTCACAAGGTGAATACAAATGAGGTGAATGGTAATAAGACAAAAAATAAGGAATTGTTTTGTGAGGAATACCTAGTCCTATCCAAGTTCATACAGTGTAACTCACAAAGGGAAACCTTGGGGTGTAAGTAAATTACTTAGATGATTCACAATAATATAATTATATGTGGTAGAATTAATTGCAAGATTAGTAGATCCACAATAACAATTGGAAAAAGAGAAGGATAATTGAATATTATGACTGAACCACTTTGAGGTGGTAACCTTCATAATAATTGAATAAAAAAATAATTCATAATATGATGATAAAAGACTAACCACTACCTCCTATATATATAGTACTTAGACATCATTATTCCATAGGTTGACCATACTAAGAACATCAAGAAATATAATAAGTTAATATGAAGGTGTGTAAGCAATAAGTCAACCACACATATCCCTATAAACACTATAGGTTAAAGGAATATCACACCCTCTCCTCTAGAATAGCATTGTCCTCTATGTTAAATTAAACTAGGATGTTACTATAAGAATGCTTCATCCTCGCATATTGCATCTTTAGAATGCAGGTTCTTCTATTTGATCAAAGACTACTTAATGGCTCTACTCCAAAGTAGTTTAGTGCACTGTGAAGGATGTCCTCAAGATATAGAATCACTCATCCTTATTCATCTAATTTAGGTAACTCAGTCTAATTGAAAACTTTATTTCTAATTACTTTCTTTAGGCAAGATACATGGAATTCCAAATGTATGTGAGTGGCTAGGGGTAACTCTATCTTGTAAGCCACACTACCAATTTTCTACAAGATCTAGTAAGGGTCATAATACTTAGCTAATATATTTTTATCATTTTTATATTACTTTAGATACATATAATTATATGGATTCAAATTCACAAATAACCAATTAGCTATGTCAAAATGCCACTCACTCTGGTTTTGATTTGCTTGTAGTTTTATTCAATTTTATGTCATTACTAAATTTTCTTACAATTTGACTAACACATCCTATTGATGGTGAATGTGTCCCTCAATAGCTTGAACCTTAGGATTAAATTTCAAAACTAAATTAATGGATGCAAGGTGATACCAATATAATTTGATAAAGGGAGACATCTTGGAAGAAGTGTGAAAATAAGTGTTATACCACCATTCAACAAGAGGTAGATATTAGCCAATTTTATCCTACATACCAAGCTTGTTCCTAGATATAGAATCTAAGAAAATTTCTTGATTAACAAAATGATCAAATGACTTGAGCAAGGAAAGAAGATGGACTAGACTGCCATAAAATGTCATACATAAATGGATAGGTCAATCTAGTTGCACATTTCATAAATTCACTTGGGAGGTCGACTAGAGCCAAAATATTGTATGGACATGATTTTATTCATGCCTTGGAATTTTTTTTCAAATTTGGTATCTTGATGAGATTTTTATCTCAAGATATAAGACTTTAAATTTAGACTTGCAATGTGAAACATGCATATAGACATCAAGTTGAATCTATGGTAAATAGCCATTTGGATTCAAAAGTTTCCAAGGATGAACGTGGATTTGACAAGTGTCAAGATCTTGGCTTCTCAAATGAAAATATAATAGTCCACATTGATTGACAAGGCTAGTGGGCCTAATTAGATCAATGGTGCATGATCCATCACAATAAAGAAGATCAATGGTGAGTGATAAGTCAACAACTCAATGAATATAAAATACAAATGCATAGTTTCTAAGTGTCACAATCATGGTAAGTGCTAGGTAAATCAATAGAGTGTGTTCAAGCCATGAAAAAATAGATCAATGGTGAATAGTCAGTCAAAAGGTTAACTGATCCTAAAATCAAATGGGTGGGTGATAAGTGTCTTAAGAACATTAAATTGGTAGAATATCTATGACTCACATTCATTCATATAGAGAAAGATCAATGGTGTGAGAAAGGTTAATAAGTTAATATAGCTTAGATAAAACACAAGTCCACCAAGTGTATAAATTTGATTATCCTGAATCAATAAGTTGATGGCCAATAAACAAAGGCAAGCCCAGGAGACTTCTAGTGGAGGTTGATGAAGTTATTTTTTACCCATGTAAGTAAATGCATAAAATCCAATTTTAAAGATGATCTAGGTTGAGCCAAAATGGATATTTCAAGGATTGAGCATCACCATTAGATCTAAATTGAGGCACATAGGTATTTTACACCTAATATAGACAAAATTGTGGAAACTATTGTTAAAGTGAGATCAAACACCTAACAAGCTTCATTTTATCAACTTTAAGACTATAGGAAAACCAATAATTGGGATTGGTTTTCATCTATAGTAGACCTAGGTTTAGATTTCAATGTAAGGGTACATGTTTGTGATTATGGTAAGGTATTTCATCCTTTAACATATATATAACCTTGATAAATAGGTATTTATAGCCACTCAAAATAACCATGGTGATGGCTCTATCAAAATGATAGATATGAAGGTTCTCTTCTCATGAGTAGTGCAAGTAAGTAGAAGGTGGCATGGAAGATCAAATCAAAGAGATTTGGTGGTTAGATAATTAGTTGGAGCATTCAATTTTGTTCAAATATTAAATATATTTATTCCTTAAAATGA
Source organism: Torreya grandis (assembly GCA_037957365.1). Taxonomy (NCBI): domain Eukaryota; kingdom Viridiplantae; phylum Streptophyta; class Pinopsida; order Cupressales; family Taxaceae; genus Torreya; species Torreya grandis. The sequence goes on along the minus strand of JARHVA010004329.1, from coordinate 314,420 downwards.
TCATGACTCATCATATACAAAATATACTCTTGTCTTCTAGTGCATTTCTCAGCCAATGAGAAGACCTTGAAGACTAATTGGAGAGAATTTAAATTAAATTGTTGATGAAGGGATAGTCTAGATAAGATTAAGAGTGGTGGAGCATTCATAGAAAGATGGAAGCTCATTAATTGTTCTTAGTTAATGTGATCCCTCTTCTCTCTTCTCCATTTCTATATATCAATCATTCTTTCCATTTATAGAGGGTCTCTCTCTCTCTCTCTCTCTCTCTCTCTCTCTCTCTCTCTCTCTCTCTCTCTCTCTCTCTCAGATTCTAGAGTCTCATAAGGACTTTGATCTTGAAGAGTAGAGGACTCTCTAATATATTGAAAAATATGCTCATCTTGATTAGGCTAAACATTTTCAAGCATTTGTAAATACTACCTCTTGATGTAATAAAATAATTTATTTACCTATATTATGCCTTAGATTAGTGTTTAGTGAGTTATGCATTACGACATTGTGTAAGGAGAATCTTCCTCATCCATTGTCATCCTTCTTGACCTCGTTTAAGGTGTTTTCAAGCTATTGTAGGTCTAGATTAGTGTTATGCCTGAACCTAGTCCATGAAACACTTATGCAATCAACTGGTCTATGAGGTTGTGTGAGATAGCATTATCTTGTGTTGATCTAGTGTGAGTTCAAGTTTATGGGAGCCCTAGGGGTATTTTTATTTGGTGCATCACCTAGTGAACTTTATTAGGAGACATTTTCCCCTTTATATCCATTTTCCCTATGATAACAGTAGTTTAGGTGATTCATCAAAAGGAAGTAGACTTCTCTAAAGGTTTAACCCCATTATAGGATACCCATAACCTATTTTGTCCCAATATTATCAATTATTTAGAGGGATCCTAAATAACTCTCTCTAAAGGTGCATATTAATGTCATAAAACTTTATGGCATACCCAGTAGGACTTATTGCATTATTCATTAGCGAAGAGTTTTGGTGTTCTCTTCATCTAATCAGCCTTTAAAGGAACATTTGAAAGCATTAATGGTGACTCCATGATTTCAATTGGTTACAGTAGTCGAGGTAAGCCTTCAAGTAAGTATTATCTTTATCTAGTCTCTTTTATGAGTCTCTATGGCTGGGTTTGGGGTAGAATTCTATCCTAATCAGGTTGGTGAGCCATATAATCAACAAAATGAATCCTACCAACCTTATTATTACCCATACTAATATTCCAATCATTATTATCATCCCTATAATGAGCCTATTTATCCTTCATATCAACCTACTTACCCCTCTAGCTAACCTTCTCAAAACTATGTTTTTGATACCACATTCTTATAAGAATTTAATCCAAATATTCTAAAATTAGAAGAGGTGATGAGAAAATGGGACAAATAATTTGATGTGATCCCTTTTCATCTCATAGAGAGGATGAAGAAGTTAGTTTAAATGTTGACAGGTAAGTGGATGTTTGCTAGAGAAGAAGTCCAATATGGTGGTATCGATGATGATTTATATGAAATGAAGATTTTAATCCAATGGTGGATAGATAGATTAGTGAGTTTGGAAAATCAAGAAAACCAATCCAAGTAACCTCAACCTTATATCCCACCCTTCCTTGAGAAATTACCCATTTTGAGGGAAGAAAATGAAGAGGAAAGATCTCAAGCTATAGTTGATCAAGAAAATGTTCCTTCAATTTCCCAACTTAATTTTCTTTCCTTATAGGAGTTTCTTCAAGATCCAACCACTCTCAAGGTTTCAAGTTGAAATAAGGTTTCCTCCTATCCCATACCCATCCATGAACCATCCATCATACCTCATACTCCATATCCAACTCATCATCCCCCCATCACATCTCATCCTTCACCTCAAACCCATGAGCCTATCTATCAACCTTCCACCTTACCCTTTCTTATAAAGGAACCAATCTTAAGGGAAATGAGTGAAGAGGAAATATCTCAAGTAATAGATGATCAAGAAGATGTCATGAGTGATTATGAGGAATATATCACCATAGGGACTCCCCTTGGTAAACACAAGAACAATTCAACCTTATTAAATGAAGAAAAACATATTGAATATTCTTCTATAATTTTGCATGAGGTGGAGTGTACTATTGAGGAGGAAAAGGATCAAAATGAAATATGAAAATAGTTGTACCATGACTTCATGGACTAGGTAGAGGTTCTAAACTAGCCTATGCCTCCTCTAGAACATGAAGGTGAACTTTCTAATCAGGTTGAAGAATCTAACCAGTCTCAAGATGAATTATCTATTGAATGCAATACTAATGTCTTCAAAGATGAAGAAGAATGGTCAAATCAAGGGATAAAAAATTTCAACATATTGAATCATGGATGCTTTGGTGAGATTTCATGTGATTTATTTAAAGATAATCATAACATGGATGGTGTTAAAATTTGCATTATCCCAAGTGATCAAGAAGAAGATACCTCTTGGAATGAATTATAACTCTTTTGCTTAGATAAGATAGTCAACATTCACATACAAAAATGCCATCAAGTGAGAAGGTTACAAGTTCTCCTATAGTCTAGCATCAAGTAAGTCTTGAACCAAAGGAAGAGTATGTCTACATTGGAGACATATTTATCCCATTTCATTTGTTGGAGAGCAAGCCAAAAGGATTAGAAATCATGAAGTAGTTGAGGTCAACAAATAAAAGGTATAAAAGGAAGCGTGTTTCACATCTTTTCTCATCACATAAAGGTGATTTAAGGACTTTTCATTTTGATCCAGGAGGATCAATTTTGAAAAGGTCTTGTATATATAAGATTAGTTTTTATGTTTTCCTCTAAGTGCTTTGTGCACATTCCTTTCCTGTTATGTGTTTCCTTTTCCAAAGTGCCTTGGGTAATTTGTTTATTTTATTTCTTATTTTTCCTATTAATTCAAAAGTAATTTATATAGAGGGGAAACCTCACATCATTTCATGTTAATTAAGAGCAAATAATTATGACTCCATACCCAATAGATCAAACAGGGTAAATAGTTTAGGTTCTCAAGCATATTAGGTTGTTTCCTTGTGAGTCACTAAAGATGTTATCCATTTTTGGCCTGTATACCAAGCTTCTATCTAGATAGAGAAGATTATTAGTGTTCCTAATTAACCAAATGATCAAATGACTCAAATAAAGTGAAGAAGATAGGCCAAACCATAATTAAATGTCATGTAGAAATGGATAGGTCAGTTTGGTTGCACATTTCATAAATTTAATTGGGAGGTTGACCAGAGCCAAAAGATTACTTGGACATAATTTTATTCATGCCTTAAATATCCTTTGCAAATTTGGTATCTTGTTGATCTTTCTATCTCAAGATATAATCCTTTAAATTTAGACTTTCATAGTGAAACATGCATGTAGACATCAAGTCTAAACTATGGTAAATATCCATTTAGATTCAAAATTTCCCAAGAATGAATTTGGAGATAAAAAGTGTTAAAATATTATGTTATTTAATGATTATCTAATAGTATGCATTGATTGACAAGGCCTGTGGGTCCAAGTATATCAAATATGCATTATCTATCATACCAAAGTAGATCAATAGTGAGTGAGAAGTTAACAAGTTAGTGAATCTCAAATATAAATGTGTAGTTAGAAAGTGTCATGACCATATTAACTATTAGGTAAATCAATAGAGTGTATTTAAGTTATGAAAAATCAAGTAAACTATGATTGATGGGTTAAAAGGTGAGTGGATCCTAAAATCAAAATTCTACATTATAAGTGTCTTAAACACATTATAATTAGCAAAATATCTATGGCTCACATTCATTCATATAGATAAATATCAATGGTGTGAGTAAGGTCAATAAGTTAATAGATATTAGATCAATAATGAGGCCACCACGTGTCTAAATTTTATAATAATGAATCAATAATTTGATGTCTAATAAATAAATTTGAGCCTACAAAACTTTCAATGGAGGTTGATGAAGTTCTTTTCGACCCAGGAAAGCAAATGCATAAAAATTGAGTAATAAGACAATCTAGGTTGGACCAAAATAGATATTTCAATGATTGATCATCTCCATTAGATCTCCATTGATGCAAATAGGTATTTTAGACATAATATAGACAAAAGGGTGGAGAAGTTTGTCAAATCAAGATCAAACACCTAGTGAGCTTCATTTCATCAACATTAAGACTATAAGAAAACTAATAATTGGGATTGATTTTAATCTATAGTAGACCTAGGTTTAGATTTCAAGTTAAGGGTAGATATTTATGATTATTTGAAGGTGTCTAATCTTTTGACATAGATATAACCTCAATAAATTGGTACACGTATCCACTCAAAGCATACATGATGATGGTGCTATCAGAATTATAGATATGAGGATTCTCTTCTCATGAATAGTGGAAGCAAGTGGAAAGTGGTTTGGAAAACCAAAGCAAAGAGATCTAGTGGTTAGAGAAGTAATTATAGAATTCAATAATGTTCAAATCTTAAGGATATTTCTTCCTTAAAAGGATCATGACTCATCATCTACAAAACAAACTCTTGTCTTCTAGTGTATTTTTTAGCCAATGAGCAGAGATTGAAGACTAATTAGAGAAAATACATGTTAACTTGCTGAAAAAGGGCTAGTCTAGCTTGGGTTGAGAGTGGTGGAGCATTAATTTAAAAACATAAGCTCATTTATTATTCTTGGTTAATGTTACCTCCTCTCTCTTCTCCCTTTATCTATAACAACCATTCTTTCCATTTATAAAGGCTCTCTCTCTCTCTCTCTAGGATTCTAGACTCTCACAAGGACTCTGTAATATTTAAGAGTAGGGGGATCTCTAAGATATTAAAAAATATGCTCATCTTGATTATGATAAACCCTATCAAGAATTTGTAATAGCTACCTCTTGATGCAATAAAAGACTTTCTTTACCTATCTCTTACCTTGTATCAGTGTTTAGTGAGTTGTGCATGATGGCATTATGTGAAGGCTAATATTCCTCATCCATTGTCCTCCTTCCTAACCTCATTTAGGGTGTTTTTAAGATATTTTAAGTCTATATTAGTGATATACTTAAACCTAGTCCATGAAACACTTGCGCAATTTAAAGCTTATGGCAGTCTTAAGAGTATTTTTATTTGGTGCATCACCTAGTTAAATTTATTAGGATCCCTTTTCCCCTTTCTAACCCTTTTCCATGTGCCAAAATTATTTTAGGTGATTCATTAGAAGGAAGTCAGCCTTATCCAAAGGTTCAACTACATTACTGGATACCCACAACCTGGGTTTGTCCCAGTATTATGGCTTAGTTGGAGGGCGCCTAAATAACTCTCTCCAAGGGTAAAAATTAATGTCTTAATAGAAACCAATAAACCCATTTTCACTATTTATCAAAAATCAAATAATGAAGATACCCTTTAAGACATTTTTTGACTACGTATATTTTTCCATCATATTGAGGATGATAGGATGAGCTATGAGCCAACTAGGTACCCAAACATGAAAATAATTTAGTCCAAAACTTACTAGTAAATATGGGATCTCAATCACTTACAATGATCTTTAGAGTGTCATGTAATTTTTTAACTGTATTGAGAAAAGCATAAGCTAATGTACTGGTAATAAATTGTAGTGATAAGGAGAAAAAATGATCATCCTTGGTGAGTTGATCCACAACTACCATGATAACATTTTTACCCTCATATCATGGTAACCCTATAATCAAATCTATAAAAAACTCTTCCTAATGCTAGATAGGTATGGATAAAGGTTGTAAAAGACCTGGGGTCTTAATGGTTTTACCTTTATTTTGTTGGCATATCATGCATTCAACCACATATTTTTGAACATCCCCTTTGAGTCCTTCCCAAAATAAATCTTTCTTGATTCTATGATATGTTTTCAAAAATCCTGAGTGACCTCCAAGAAGAGAGGCATGAAGTTCTTAAAGAATTTCATGTTTGAGGAGAGAATGATTATAAATGTATAATAAATATTTATACCATAATGTGTTATCCTTCCATGTAATTATTTAGATTCATTATAACCCTGTTGAAGTTTTTGAATCAAATCCTTGGTAGCACTATGATTCTCCCATTTTGATCTTGCTTCCTTTAGCCTATCTGCCAGCCACATGGTCATGGCACATACCAATTCCTCAACTAATTCATCCCATCAAGAGAGGTGATATGACACCACATTCTATTTTAATTTATTATATATTATTTTAAAATCATAGACTAATATTTTATTCACCCATTTTTGTTGTTCTTTAGATGACAAGCATTGTTCTAAAAAATATTTGAGGCTATCATGATCAATCTTTACCTAAAAGTAACAACCCATCAAATAAGGTCTTCATTACTTCACTAAATTTATAATATCCATAATATCTTTCTCATATATTGGTTTGAGTCTATTTTTCCCTTCATTTGTTGACTTTCAAATTCTATTGTTCTTCCTTCTTGCATGAGTATATCCCCCATGCCATATCCTAATGCATCACAATCCATAACAAAAGTTTTTGAAAAATTAGGGGTAGCCAAATATGGAGTTGTGCATATAGCTAGTTTTAATTATTCAAATGCCTTTATATATTAATCATTCCATTGTAAGGATTATTTATTCATCAAATAGGTGAGTGTGTTTGAAATGCTGCCATATTTTTTGATAGACTTGTGATAGTAACCAATTAGCCACAAAAATCCATGGAGGTTCTTGAGGGTGGTGGGAACCTGCCACTCCATTATCAGTTAGAAGTTATTAGGATCAACTTTCACTCCATGTAAAACAATATGACCCAAGTAATCCAACTCTTGGAAACCAAAATCACATTTGGAAGGTTTGGCATAAAGTTGATGTTGTTCTAGAATTGAAAGCACCTATTTCACATGCTTCAAATGGTCTTCCCAATTTTTTTAGATGAGGATATCATCAAAAAACACTAATACAAACTTTCTAAAAAATGATCTAAAAATAGTATTCATCAAAATTTGAAATTTATATGGTGTTATTTTTAGGCTAAAAGGCATGACCATAAATTCATAATGGCATTTATGAGTTATGAAAACTATTTTAGGTATGTTCTCATTGTAGATGTAAATTTTATGATATCTAGAGTGAAGATATCACTTGTTAAAATAAATAGCACCATGAAATTCATCTAGAAAATCATCAATTACTAGAATAAGAAACTTATCTTGTATGGTGTATTTGTTGAGTTCTTTGTACTCTAGTCACATCTTCTAGTTGTCATACTTATTCTACACCATGACCACTAGGGAGTAATATTTACTTTGACTATGTCAAATGATTCTCACCTTCAAAATCTCTTATACCATAATTTCAATTTCACTCTTTAATGCATAGGGATACCTATAAGGTGTGATATTAGGTGGTTTAATTCCTAGAATGAGTCTGATAGAATGATCATGTGCATGAATTACAGGAAGTTCTTTTTGCATGTCACCAAAAATAACATAATGGTCATCCAACACCTTTTTTAAATCAAGATTTGTATACTCCTTGGTTGGTTGAACCTCCATGGAAAATAAGCTTGCCACAAAACCTTCTACCCCTTTTTATAATCTTTGTTATCTAGTGGGAACTAACCAATTATGGAGATTTAGCCTATAATCCATGTAGTTAAAAAGTCCTTCATTATGAATGAAACCTCATGAATAATTCTTTTAAATTCATCTCAATAGTTCCCAAAGTGGTGAGCCACTACACTCCCAAAAAAATGTCAACTCCTCCCATGGGAATATAAAATATAGGGGAATATAACAAATAGTCTCACATAACAATCTTAATACTATCATTTTATAGGATAGTTAACTGTGCCACCAACTATAATCATGACCTAAAAATTTAGAGTTATTTAAATGAAATAATTCAAATGATTAGCCAAATTACTATTGATGAAGTTATGTGTTCTCCCAAACTCAATTAATAGGGTCACCTTCTATTTTTTCAATAACCCCACCACCTTAAGATTTTGAGGAGTATTAATACGTAAAAGTTCATGATAGGAAATAATAGGTTAATAATACTAAAATTCATCCTTAGGTTCTTATAACCCTTCCCTTGAAGATTCCTCATTAGCACCGTTAACATAAAACAACTCATTTTTAGCACATCAAATCCTTTTTCTCCATTTGATATTGCATCCAAAACACAAACCTTTAACATGCTTCTCTTCCACTTGTTGATGTGTCAATCTAGTATGTTATTGAAATGATGGTGTTGGGAAGGTGTTTTCATGAACATTGGTGAAAGGTCTTTATCTAATTAGATCTTTTTCCTCAACCATGTGTTCCCTTGGTATGGCCTTTAAATATATTACTAGAATGAAACATGTGAACCTAAAATTGGATGTTATCTTTGAGGTCTCCCAAAAGTAAGTTAGTCATATTTTTCTTAGTGATGTCTACCATATGTAAGGAGAGATTCTAAAATAATTAAATGTAGTCCTTGATAGTCCCAGTCTAACACAATTTTGCTAGTTGACTAAAGTAGTTTTCAAAGGCATTGTTGTGACACTGGAGCAACAAATCCTTAGGAAATACTAACCATGAAACTAGGACACCCTTCTTTTTCTATTGATCATGCAACTAATGATACCGAATGAAAGGATCAAGTTTTATATATAGAGAGGCCATAATCACTTTCTATGATCATGGATTCTGATGTAGAAGAAATAAATTTTTAATTTGAGTGATCCAAGTGAGTGGATCATTACCATAAAACTTGCACAAGTCCTCTTTTGGTAACATCAGCTTGGGGCTAGAAATAGTGTTGGTATTATTTGGAGGAGGAGAACCAAATTGAAGTGGTGGAGGATTATTTTGAAATGTTTGAGTTGAAAAGTTAGCCAATCGCCCAAATATTTGGTGTAATTGATATTTCATGCTATCTAAGTTCTGTCTCAAACCTATAATGTCCCCTTGAACTATATCAAACTAATATTTTTTCACCATGCCCTACAACTTTGACTTAAGTTACTGAATTACCTACAAAATAGATGAATCAAAAGTTTTAGATTCCATGTCATCTTTATGAGGAGTTTTCAGAATTTCCTTCCCTTTCTCACATTCATGAGTATTTGGACTAGCCATGAACAAAACCTAAGAGGGTTTCATCCCCAAAAAAATGTACCATTGGAACACACCATTATGATCATCTCACCGAGATGAATCCAACTACTGTTATTGTGTACAAGGGTGAAAACATTTTACCCAAAAAAGTGTACCAATAGAATATATCATTATAATAATCTCATAGAGATGAATCCAATGATTGATAATTTGCACAAGGTAAAAAAATTATAGACATTTTATTTCTTTTTTAAAAAAAAAACCTCACAAACAAAACTATGGTGATGAAAAAATCAATTCCTCATACATCATGACTTGCTCAAGACACTAGATATGTAAAATCTTACCCAAATCAAATATCTAATAACACTTGTAATGAAATTACTTGGATGATTCAAAAAAATAAAATTATATATGGTAGATTTAAGAGTAGAATAAGTAGATCCACAATAATAATTAGCAAAAAAGAAGAATGTTTAAATATTATAACTGAGCCACTTTGAGGGGGAAACCTCCATAATAATTCAATAATAATAGAATTCATAATATGATTATAAAATAATAACCACTACCTCCTATATATACTCTAATTATCCATGGTTATTACATAGGTTGACCATATTAAGAACATGAAGAAATGCAACAAGTTAATATGAAGATGTGTAAGCCACAAGTTGGCCACACATATCCCTAGATGAACTATATGTTATTGGCATATCATAGGGGGTATGATCAATTTAAAAAATATATATATCAAGGGGAAATATTAGGATTATTCTAATTAAAATATGGAAAGTAAACAAATTATGACATAAGTGTTTGATGAGAAAGCCTTAGTAAACATGAGGCATACTAGGTAAGAAGGAAAGATATTAATAGCCTAGTGACCGTCAAAATCCAAAGGATTGCATATTCAAATAGGTGGGATACTAAGTCAAACTCATGAATTATATATGAACAAGGAAATTAAAATGGTCCTATATTTCCACAACATGTTCCATGTTCCGTAGGATCTCTTACATAGTCATTGGTCGATTGTGAAGATTGGGTACTTATGTGAGAAATTAGTTAATGCTTATTGATTTTTTTGTTCTCTTATCCCAATGTATTAAACTACCACACCCCAATGGACCTCAGTGCTATCATGATGCTAAATATAGAGTTTAAACTTTGATTAGAAATAGGAGATGTGATAAATATAGTAAATAAAATATTTTGATGTGATTAGACTTTTGGATTGTATGTGGCCTTTGAATTATTTCCTTTTGTTTAAATGATTTAGATTTTAACCTTTTTATGGATTTTATGATTCTTCATCTATATGGGTTTGTAATAACCAACATGATTGATAAAAATGATACAAATGAATGATCTTTATACATTAGTTAAATAAGGCTAAGTAACTAGAGATATGACTGACTAAACAACTTAGGCTTAATTATAAACTAATATGTAATCTCAAGTTTCAATCGTATGTATACTTAATATGTGAAATTGAAAAAAGGGAAGAAGGGAGATAAAATAGATTAGTGTATATAAGTATTACAATGAGAAGTATTATTTATTAATTTTTCATATGGTAGAGATAAAATACTAAGGTAATTAGGGTTATATAACCAAGTCACAATAATAATTATCTTTATTTGAGTGTAAAAGATAGAGAACAATGCATACAGAAAAAAAAATTAATCCATGAAAAAGTGAAATCATAAACATAAGTTGGAATTCATGAAAATAATGAGAATAAGACATAATAAAAAATGAAAGAGAATGAAACCTTGTAAATCACATAAAGCATAATATAATGGTCCATGCAAAAGAGATAAGTCAAATAATGTTTGATAAATAATCAAAGATATAAGATATATAAATGATCATAAATATAATCAAAATAAGATAATAAAATAATGTGAAAGAACATAATGTCATTTTCACAAATATTGATATATCTAACCAAAAATGTTATCTATAACATCTGAAACATCCCTATGTAGCTAAATTCTAACATTATCTAGAGTCCCATCAATCTTCATAGAAAGTTGTGAAAAAAATTCCTTTCATATCATCTCAACTAAAAATGTAGGTGTAGAGGAAGAATATTAAATCTCATGTGGTATCTCCCATGTGGGATACTCAATGCAAGGAATATGTATCTTGATGTGAATGGTATATATGGAGCTAAAACATGGTGAAACCGATGGAGAAGGAGGAACCTTCATTCACAAATGACCTATAGAAGAAGTAATAATTGGTACTAGTGTAGATGGTGGGAAATATTGGATACGTTGTTGGAGCATTGGGCATCAATAAATATGATGGGTAGAATACATATGATAAAGATAGTAGACTTCCCCATATTCAAGGATTTACTCTAGAAGTATCTTAGGAGGAGGTATGGTCTTTTCTCGAGGCTAGGAAGTGATTGATCATAATGTGTCAATGTACTACCTAGGTTTTTATTAATGGGTAAAAGAATGGTTTTTTGTCCCATGGAAGCAAAAAAACACATATATTAGTAGACTATGTGGATCTACTAGATAAATGGGTAGAAGAAAGAGCCCACAACTGTTAATATAGATGGAAATATTTGGTCCAATGACCAACAACTCTATGAATATTACAATAACATTGATAAGCCCATTTTGTGGTTAAGGGATAAAGTTGAGTCAAGGTACTCAGATTTTCTCCAAGGTAGGGGAATCTAGAGTAGAAACCATACTACAGTCATATGTAAGTAAATTTGGTTGTGCATTAGGTCTAAGTAAAGTGGCTAACATCTATGGAGGAAGCATAGTAGAAGGATCATGATATCTTGAAAAATGATAAGGTCTTGTCATGGCATGATCCATGAGTATACTCATGAGAGTCTTTATTATGAATGGAGGCATAGTATGTGAGTGATACATTTATACCCTATGAACAATAGTGTAAAAACTAATATTAGGTATTATAAGAGAAGGAATGATATAAGAAGAACAAAAAGATTAAAATAAATAAGAATGATATATGAGAACTTTAACATTTATAACATGGATGAATCCAGCTCAAAATGGGTCATCTAAAGCATAATTATCATAATAATTGAGTGTATGTAAGTCAATAGTATATGTAAGAATTATTTTATCATTCTAAAAAGAATGGTGATTAGAATGTCTATTTTTGGTCAAGGTAACTAGTATGTCATCAGATGGTTGCTGATAGGATCTACGTTAAATAGAAGGAGGAAGTTGAGTGATGATGTGAGGGAAAGGATTAAATTTTTTGATATTTAGGCTTATCTTATCTAAATCATCATCATTAGAGTCTAATAGGTTAGGTGGAATATTCTTAATTAATTTGGGGTGACCATTATAACCTCTAGTGGAGTTAAATGGATAATTAAAGTGTTTGGATTCTCAAAATGAAACACTAGGTAAGGGTTCAAGGATGGGTATTTTAAAGACATCACATTTTGGAAATTGTTCAAAATTTCAAGGATTCATGTCATGTTAAATATTGTAGATAGCACCATTGTGATAAAATTTGACATATTGGCATGAGGATGAAGTGACTTCTCTCATATGATGAGTTTAATGTCGATAATGTGTAAATTTAAATATCATGACTTTCACATGAATGGTAATGAGAGGAATGGGAATCTAAACACAACCTAGAGGAGGAATTTGTATTCTGTCATAACCTTTTCATGTACTACATGTGGATTTAAGGTTGTATTTAGAGTATCTATGTGTTTTAATAAAGTCAATGGAGGAAACACAAGTTCCTAAACCTTCATCAATTAAAGCACACTTAGCTTAGATATAACTTCTTTGGACACTAATGAGTATATGAGGATCATCTACATGAAGTAATATCTCATTGATAATCATAGAAGAGAAAGTAAAATTAAGTGAAAAGGAAGTGTCCACTATTTAATCAACATGGATAGACATTTCTTCACATTACTAAAGTATGTTATCTTTAGATCTAAATAAGGTAGCTTTTTTCCTATAGGAAGAGGACAAGGGATGTTCATTTTAAACAATATTTTCTTAAGGAAATTATGATGGTGAGGATAATTTCACATTATATCTAAGAAGGATATTTTAGATAGGATATGGGAAAGTTCCATAATTAGATCCCATTCATCATAATCTATTTTATTAATTTAGGAAATTAGATGGTTTATTCCTAAGTAATAAAGGTCTAGAATAGGGAGCAAATTATAATTTTCTATATTGAAATACATATTTTTACCTTTTTGATGAATTTAATTCATATAGGAAAGAGAAGATAAATAAATATTTACTTAGCATATTTTGGGCTAAAATAGATGATGTAGAATCTAGAAATTGATGTGCAGGGATGGCAGGCTATCACAAATAGGACCCAAAACTCTATTTTTAGATTGGATAGGAGCACCAAGCTCAAGAAACCCTGCTAATTGGAATTGTAGTCCACTTTCTATCACTATTTTCCACTTCTAGTGCTATTGTCCTAGTGATCTAACTTTTTTGGGTTCTACTTGGCAGCCTTATGACACTCTATCAGTGAAATATTTAATCCTAGGACTATGCAAATCTGACTGTGTGTTGGTTTATATATTTAGTACATGTATTAATATAAAAAAATAGAAAAAATAGAGGAAATCAAATTACAAGGGGGAATTGGGTTGTGGGAAGAATGATCACACAATCAAGAACCCTTGTTGTTTTGATTGCTACCTACATTAACCCTCATGCCAAGGGTCTCAGATCCAATGTAGTTATCCCTTAAGGAACATGAATAATAAATGTAAATGATTGATGCAAGAATAAATTTCACATAGGCCCTTCCTTGATCAATCATGTAAATCAATGTGTGATGCAGAGAAGCTGAGCTATACTATTGTTTGATTTTATTATCTCTAATGTGTCAAAATAGTAAGTGCTAGATTTTTTTTTTTTTAAATTTTTTTTGTAGCCTTTTATATAAGAGACTCATTATTTAAAATTTGGGATATTTTATTTCATTTGTCTAACATTGGGAAACTTATACATGAAGAAAATAAAAGGGGTAAGACTCATCCTATGGATGAAGCTAACTATTGGGGCCAAAATTGGACTTAGACAACAGTGTTAGAGATTGGACACCCTAGGTTTTCAACATTGTAGTCCTATTTGGGCACTATTATCCAAGGGATGTGGGACCCAAGGGGATGTGTTTAGACCTAAAATATGTTTATGTTCTTGAAATGGTTAAATATGAAATGCTACAAATGTTTGGGCATAAGAAAAAAGATGTCTAGGGAATGTAGTAAGACCAAGACAAGCCAGATAAAATGACTTGGATAAATGTAAATAAAAACTAATATTCTCCAGTTGGAGTCTCCTATGAAAGGACTATTAAAATAGATAATATGTGTGTTTGATTGACCAATTTAAGGTATATACATTTTCTCCCCTGTTAATCTATTGATGTAATGAAATGAAGTACTAGATTAAAAGAAATAAAGAAGATGCTCACCTAAACTTACCTGAGTGAAGATAAGTGTGCAGAAGAAAAGGGTCTAACTTCCTAGCTAGGGAAGTGGATGAAGAACTAAAATAATTCTAGGAAAAATAAGAAATACCTATAATAGATTCCCTTATACTAAATATGAATAATGCCTAGAAAAAGAAGGAATATCTATAGTAGATGCCCCCTGTATTGAATCTAAATAATCTAAATTGGATTTGAGAAGTACTCAGAGGTCTAAAACTAATGCTTAGCCTTTGTCCTACACAAACTCATAGGTTTGAGTTTGAGTAATACTATAGACCAATCACTATAGATGATCATATGGTCCAACTTGGTGACAACCAAAGTGACACCTGGGTGTAAACCAAAAATGTTGGTAAATGTGTGAGAAGAAGATGGTATGTCCTACCTTCCTAATCTATATAATCTTGGAAGATGAAGGACATGAACACCTATGTCATGCCCCCAAATTTGGTATCTGAGTGATGTGTCTAGATAATCTATAAATATATATAATCATATGTGATGTGAGCTATTATGTCATGTCCCATGTACAAAATTAGAGATCAAAACAATAGGTCGTGCACTATGCCTATAATCTTCTATCTAGTTTATAACAATGTCATATTGTATGAATCTACATGTGTGAGGCATGTAATAATGTACATGCCCCCAAATTTGGTATCTAGATAGTTTGTATATCTATAAATTGAAGGTGTATCCTTTTGAATGTCCCGAGTAATGCTAAGTGACCCAATGTAATCTAAATCATTATATAATATTGACCAATCTAAGTTGAGTAATGCTAAGTGACCCAATGTGATATGAACCAATATATACTCTTGACCATTATAAGCTAATTAATGCTAATAATCTAAATATTGGAGGTGTAAAAACCATTTTGAATGACCCATGTAGTCTGAATCACTATATGTTTTGACCAATCTAAGCTATATCTGATAATTTGACTACTAGAGGTGTGAGAACCATGTTTTATCCATCTATTAGAGTAGATAGATGTTATAGATAAGTGTATGAATAGGAATAGTAGGAATGATACCCCCCTTTTGGGGAGAGGGATGAGATCTATGGTGGAGGAGCTCAAGCCAAAAGTGATGACTAGTGGTGGAATGTCTAGGAACTTGGGTTGGTATGTACTGAATTTATTGAGAGTCTATTGTTGAATTGGTGAAATTGAATTACTAAGAGTGAAAGGTATCTTTGATTGATTATTGTAATAGGCTAGGCCATTTCGATGTTTTGAATGAGTGTTGATTAGTGGGAACTACTTTGTATGTCTAGGTATTAGAAAGGCATGTGAATTCCAAAGTGGGTGGATGACTTAGTGAAAGAGTAGAGATTGTGTGATGTTTAAGTTTATATCATTACAATTCTAAGGATTAAAATAGCTTGTAAAATGAAGCTATGGTGCTCTAGTTATGATCAAAATGGTGCTTTGATTTTGAATAGAATAGTTGGTTGATATAGGAATTTGGATTGACTTTGAGCTCATTTGTGTAGTGACAAGTTAGAGATATTGGAGATGTGGAGTTTAAAATGCCAAAGAGATGAGCACCTTCTGTGACATGTTTTGAGTAGATGGCAGCCTAGATTGAAGCTAACAGAGAGATTAGCCTGATGAGTAAGTTAGTCATTTGATTTTTTCCAATTTTATACATTTTTTATCTATTTTGAGTGGTTTAAAGGATGATTGATTAGTTCCAACACTCATTTCCTAGAGGTAGTGCTACTATCCAAGGTTTAGTGCTATTGTCTAGGTTCTAACATTGTTGTCTAGCACTAGTATCCTTTTGCAATGCTAATGTCTATTGATGACTTTTAGAGATTCTAATTTTGTATTTGTTGTTATATAGTTTGGTTTTTTACTTGGCATGGTTACCTAATGTATCTACTACTTTCTCATGTATTTTGTAGGGTGAGGTGTGGATGAGAGAGTTATGTAGAGTCTAAGTTATGAAAACACTAAGGATGTTTCCATTATCATATGATGAGCATGTTGTGATGGATAGTGATATATTGGGTTATGTATGTGACCTAGGTACTATATAATGGGATAGGTATCTGATTACCACCTTATATGAGAGGTGGAATGCTGATACTTGTACATTCTAGCTTCCTATTAGGGAGATTACTATTATTTTGGAGTATGTATATCAGATTTTGTATTTTTCAATTAGTGGGTAGCATGTCACATTATAGGATGATATGGGTCCACATGCCATTGATCAATCATCTAGATACTTTAGTGGGGTCCCTATAGGAGTACATCACTGAGGTAGTGATAATGATGTGATTTTGACAATGATTATTTAGTTAAGTTTTTTGTGCTTGTGAAAATGGTTATCCATATTGTTGGCCTTGTTTGTTGCAGTGGATGGTAGTGGAGTGTTTATTGCCTATAAGATACATAGGGTGGTTTGTAATATTGTGATGTATGGTATAGTGTTCTCATGGGGTAGGACTATGCCTTCCCACTTGTATATGTATTTGTATAGATTTACTTAGGAGTCATTTATTAGTGGTGTGGGTGTGGCTACATTAATACATTATTGGGCATATAAGCACATAGTGGTTGTGTAACCTATTGGGTTACCAAGGGTAAGTTAAGAACATCTATAGTTGTTTTGTGAGTGATGTACACATGAGTTGGATATAAAATACTAGGGGATATATCACTATAGGAGGATGCTAGATAGGTTGGTGGCCCATGATATCATATGGAAGCCATATAGAGGATTCTTGGGATGACCTAAGGTTAGAGAAAACCTATGGTATATTAAGATCAACTGTTGGTTACATGATCATTAGCCTAGATTTTATGACTAATTTTAGTATGATCATGTAATGAGGTAGTTTGGAGTTTGATAGGATGTTCCTCCTACAACATGGGTAGTGCACAAGCACCAATGAGACTAAGGGCTCATGCGAGACCTATTAAGGCTGAGTTGGTACCGTTACCTATAAATGCATAGGATGTTGTTATAGATGTTCCTAATGTTGAATGAACTAAGGGATATACTGCATGGTGGTATGAGGAGTGGTGGGCTCTATTATACCCTATGAATAGAGTGGATGTTCCTACATATGAGGATCTTGAGCTGATCTAGATGATAGGAGGTAATTAGTAATTATATTTAAATTAATTTTATGTTTGTGCTTGAGTTTGTATTTTAAAATTACATATCTAATATAATGTTGGTTTTCTTATGTGTGTAGGTGGAGTCAGAGGTGTACAAGGTGAGGCACCTACTAGGTTTAGTGGTCAAGATGACATGCTTTGGGAGACTATCATTGAGTCTACACTATACAAGCTTATATGGCATATTCTTGATGATGTTGTGGAAGAGGGTTTGATTGAGAGAGTGATCATTAACATTGGTATGTATGTTAATTTGTCTAATCAAGCTACTATAGGTATGACTACATATGTTAAGGTCGTAGGAGAGAGATGAGTTGAGGGCTAAGTGAGATAGGCATAGGATTCCTCCTCCTGATTATGGATCAAAGAGCTCAAAGATTATGGACGATTCTATGTATCTTCAATGGTGACATGCACACTTGTGTGAGGTGTATGGTCATTTTTTGGAACAAGATAATCAATGCAAGAGGCATTTAGGATCTTGAGGAGGCATAAATTCATTGAGTGCTAGATAGGATTATGGGACTATCATGAGAGGAGAGAGTGAGATTGAGAGTGAGGGCATGACTCCTATTCATGATTGATTGTACTTTAACATGATGTATATGTTTTGAAATCTTCATTATATATATATATATATATATATATATATATATATATATATGTGTGTTAATTTTCTTTTAAACTCATGTGTATCTATGTTATGGATTTTATAATATGTTGGTATATGGATTGTAAGTGGTTGACTTTAGAAATAGCTGATATAGTATTGATTCTATATGTGCATGTTCTTGGTAAATGGTACTTGGGATGTGGGATTTGATATTTTCATATGTTTGGATGTGATGTGTTGATAATTGTGATGCTAGGCTTATTGATTTTGTATTGTAATCATATGTAAGAAAAAAATTGTTTGTTGTGGTAACTGGTAATCTATTTAGATAAATTTGAGTTGGTTTTCGGGATTGGTAAAGTAGTATTTGGATGTGTTTGATTTGGTTTGAATGAGAAAGTGTTTAGATAAGTTTGATTTGGTAATATATATTTTTTGATAGGTTGGTATTTGGATAAGATAGTTGTTAGGAATTATGAATGTTAGTTTTTATTAAGGGGATGTAAGATAACACTATGTGTTTATTACTTCCCTAAGAGTGGCTCAAGAATACAAAGGGTAGCTATACCTTAGGATCCATCATTGCCCTACTAAGTTAAGTTATGAACTTATGTTGAAATGAATATATGTTATATCAAACTATGTTATATTAATATCTAAACCCTATCAACCAAGTGAACAAGTGCCCATACTACTCATGCTATGTAGGAATGTGCTCTAATGCTAATACTATCTATTGTGAAGAAGGTTTATCTAGTTATAATCAAATACCCTATGGTATATACTCTTATGTATACGAATGTGCAATATGTTGAGATGTAGCTAAAACTTGTGCTGAGGGCTCATTTAATCTTAATCATAATGGATTGTTACATGAGATAGGACCCTAAAAACTTATCTATAATGAATATCTTTTTGAAGTATTACTGTATAATGTGGGTTTAACTAGTCATGATCATAGCAGATTGCTATGTGAGATATGACCTTGAAAACTTAATTGTAATGAATATCTCTCTCAATCAATACTCTGATATGGTACTTGTGACTCTGTTGGATATGTATATGTAACTACACTATATATACCATGGACTACACTACTATATGTGGGTTGCTTTTGATGTATTAGTTTATAAACTTTCCAAATAGTTAGAAAAAGAGATCTCTTATGAGATTTTATCCTAAAAATTGTAGTGTGCTCATGATGAGTGAACTATGATTTCTATAAAGGAATGTCCTGGGATGACTTAGTCATGGAGGAATGAGGTCTAGGGCTCCAAAATGGAGGAGATCTCTGTGCCTCTTAAGTGAATGTGATAATGCCTTGATAAACACATCTATTAATGCAATATTTGAGTCCATAATAATTATCATCATTGTGTCCACAAATACAATGATAATTATAAAAGGTTGATGTGGTTGTCTATGTAAGAGATGCGGATCTCATTGGTGAATAGAAGATAATATGATTACCCTCTTATCTAGTAATGTTAATAATATGAAAGATGGGATATCCCACTTTGAATCAAACTATAGTGGTGTTTTACTATTGTTATTTTTAGTGCATACTGTAGGTTTTGTTCTAAAAACTTGCTCTTTATTCTTGATTGGTTGTTTTTCTAGTTGTGGTGTCTTATTTTGTTTAGGAAATGGTGGGTGTTGATTGGTATGAGTTGTATTTGAAGATGTTACTATGAAGTCTAGAGTGATCCAATCAACTAACTCTACCTCAATTTATCCCAATTTCTTGTCCAAAGATATAACTATGTAACACAAATGTCAAAAACAAAGCTTTGTCTGATAGAGTAGATGATTGAAGAGAGGTTGGTAAAGGCCCTTAACTAAATCTTTAGATCTACCAATTTGTATATCAATCTTAAAAAATGAGCCTTGAATTTTAAGATATACTCACTAACTTGCTCTAAATAATTTTGATGTAGTGTGGCAAGTTTCTCATATGTAAAACTAGGGCCCATGTTGATAATGTAGTTTTCTAAAAATGCCTCCTCTAAGTCATCATATGTGTGTAATGAACCAAAGGGGAATATATGATAGAACCATTTTTGTGCTTCCACTACTAATGTTTATTGAAATAACTTGAGTAGAATCAAAGGGCTTGTATGAGGTGGAAAAGCCTTTTGAAAGGCTTGAAGATGTGTGAATGGATCTCTAGTTCCATCAAAGTGAGGCAATGATGGTGTCTAGAAATGCTTAGGCAATGTAGCTTTTATGAATGTCTTTGGAATAGGGTTAACATGTATATCATTGGCATCCATCCAAAATTTATAAGCTCTATTTTCTAAGGTAAGGAGATGCACTTGGTTTTTTAGTTCACCAACTATATGCATCAAAGAGATGATCTCTTGGGATGGTACATTAGTATCTTGAAGTGGTTCATTTAATCATTAAATTTGATTATTAATTTTAACCATGGCAATGATACATTTAGAAAGTGGAACATAAAGAGGGCGTGTGCTCACATGAATTGTGGGAGTGATGGTATCTTGGACCTTGCTAGAGGGATGTTAGCTAGCATTCTCTTTAGGTGAGGAGTGAGAGTTGGGTTCTACTATAGCAAGGGGTGGTTTGGGAGATTCATTGGTATCTTTATTTTTTAGTGAATCACATTATAATTTAGTAAAAGATGTGATATTAAAATGAACATGTGAGTTATGAGAGATAAAATCATTCATAGAAGTAGAAGAAACATTTTGACATACATGGGATTTGAGAGGAGGGAGAGAAAGGTTAGAAGTATGAGATGCATTTTATTCTTCACTATATGCATATTAGTCATCATTATTCCATGCATTGTCACATTCTAAATGTTGTTCATATAAAAGGTAGAATTTGAGGTATCATTTTTGTATTCACTTTCATTATCATATTCATTTGCATGTTCACTATCATATTCATTATTGCTTCCATCAATGCTAGAAAGAGTTATAAGAGAAAGAGATAATTTATTTCTAATATGCAATAAGTTATCATTGGAATTTGAAACATCATTTTTTTATGTTATCCATGGATGGAATATATGCATTTTGTTTATTTTAAACATGAGAAGGAAGAGTAGAAGAGTTGTCATTTGAATATTATTTTGAGAGAGTAGAGTTAGGAACACATAATGCATTATTTGAACTATGCTTTGATAATTTGATTATATTGCATTTTTATTGATGTACTTTGAACATAGCAGTAGAAAAAGGGAGAGAGAGAGATTAGGTTCATCACCAAAAAGAGGTTCACTTGGAAGTGCATGACTATTTTTTACATTTGGTGCATTGTGCCTAGGAGAATGAGGTGAAAAGTATCTTTCCCATTTATCAAAAAAAAATTCATTAGAAGAGGGAATAAAAGAGATGGGTTTAAGAGAAAAACATTAATATATGTGTGATTCACCATCATAATTATATAAATCATTGTATGCTTCATTACAACAATAGTAATTATCTTCACTATAAATGAAATCATTTTTTGTAGTTTTAGCTAATATGTAATGTTGCAAATTTATCCAATCATTGTCATAATTGTAAGAAAATCTGAGAAATTTATCTAAGGGATGAGAAGAAGGAAGTGACTTTGTGGCCATTTCATCACCAAAGATAATTTTGAAAAGTACTATAAAGTATATATATGCACAAAGAACTACTAACATTGAATTTTGAAAACTACTTTTGATAACTAAAAAAAAATTCAATAAATTTAATTTATTTTTCTAAAAATTGTAAGGGAGGGAAATTTGAGGTTTGAGGACCTAGATTGAAAATATAGGGTTTTAAACTAGGGTTTTAGAATTTTTGAAATTTATGAAATAATTTTAAATTCTAAAAATTATTTAAAATAAAATAAATGCATAAAAATTTATACAAAAATTAGAATTTTGGAAATTAAATTTTTGCATAAGAAAATACTAATTTTGAAATAATTATTAACAAGGTAATTGAGCTACAAAAATTACAAAATAGTATTCCAAAATTGGAAAGGAGGCAAGGCTTATGTTTGATGACCTAGTTTCAAAATCTAAGGTTTTATAATTTTTCCAAAATTAGTACAATAATTTGAAAAATTTAGACAAATTTTGTAGAATTTTGCATGAAAAATTTAGGAAAAAAAATCTAAAATTAGAAATATATTTTTCCTAGTGTGTTGAATGTGTTTGTATGCAAAAAGGACCTAGTATGTGTAGACTAAGGTTTGAATAAAATATGTGATATTTTTACAATTAATTAATAGATTTATTATTTTTAAATTCAATAAAAATAAAGAAATTATGGCAAAAAATAAGAAATAATTATCCCTAAGGTTTCTAGGTTTTTGTGAAAAAATTAAAAATAAGTTGGGTTTACCAAATGTTTGATCAATTTAGGATATTAGATGTTTTATTCCTAATTAATAAATGTATTGAATAGGGAGAGAATTCTAGTTTTATTTAGTGAAATACCTATTTTTTCCTATTTTATCAACTTAATTCATATAGGAAAGAGAAGACAAAGAAATATTGACTTAGTTTATTCTAGGCTGAATGGATGATGCAGAGTCTAGAAATTACTATGCAAGGATGGTAAACTATCACAAATAGGACCTAGAACTCTATTTATGGATTAGATAAGGGCACCATGATTAGGAAACCCTCTTACTTTGTGTTATAGTCTACTTTCTATCACTATTGTCCACTTTTGATGCTATTTTCCACTTTTAATTCTATTGTCCTAGTGGTTTGGCTTTTTTGGGTTCTCCTTGGCAGCCCTGTGACACTTTATCAGTGAAATATTGAATCCAAGGACTATGAAAAGCTCAGTTTATGTGAGATTCTACATTAAATACATGTATAAACTTAGATACATGGAAACAACAAAGGAAATCAAAGCACAAGGGGGAGAATTAGGTGGTGAGAAGAATGATCACATAATCAAGAACCCCTATTATTTTGACTACTACCTACATTAATCCTCATGCAAAGGGTCTCAAATCTGTTATAGTTATCCCTTAGGAAATGTACATAATCAACATGTAAAACTGATGAAAGAATGAATTCACCTAAGCCATTCCTTTATCAAGCATGTAATTCTATGTTTGATGCAGAGAAGTTGAGTTATACTATTGATTGATTTTATTATCTGTAATGTGCCCAAATAGTAAGTGCTAGATATAAATTACCTTATGTATTCCTTTATATAGGAGACTCATTATTTCAAATTTAGTTGCATTTTATCAACATTAGGAAACTTAGACACAAATAAAAGAAAAATGGTAAGACTCATCTTATAGATGAAGCTAACTATTGGAGCCAAAATTGGACTTGGACAACAATGCCAAAAACTAGACACCCTAGGTTTTAAGCATTGTAGTCCTATCAGGGCACTATTGTATAGGTGATGTGGGACCTAATTAGATGGGTCTAGACCTAAAATATGTTCCTATGCTTGAAAGAATTAAATCTAAAATGCTACGGATGTTTGGGAATAAGAAAAAAGATGTTTAGGGAATGTAGTAAAACCAAGACAAGTCAAATAAAAGGACATGGCTAAATGTGAATAAAAACTCATATTCTCTAGTTGGATTATCTTATTAAATGACTATGGAAAGACATAATATGTGTGTTTTATTGAACAATTTAGGTTGTATACATAACCCATGATAGTATTAGTAGATAGAGGGGTGTAGTGTTACAAGAACTCCTAGGAAGGAGGGTTTGAGGTAAAATTAAACTTATGTTGATAATGTATGGGTCATTTAGGTTGGTTTCAAGTGGGTATAGATGATGTGATGGATTATTAATGTAATTAATATGATTGAGTAGAAGGAATATTATTTAAAAATTGAGGGGTGTTATCTTGTGGTATGGAAGCTGTGGAAAGAGTATAAGTTATATCAATGATATGAGATGTATGGTCAATTTGTGTTGTTAGAGGTGGTTCTTGTATGGGTATTTCTTCCTGTTACCCTAATTAAATTATATTGGATGAGTAAATGTATTGAATGATGTATTATATTAGATGGGTGTGATGTGTAGGTGTTGAGTTTAAATCAATTTAAGAAACTACTCTTCTCATATTAGTCATATTAACCACATTTTTGTCATTGGTGTTAAATTATATAATAGTTTCAATGTCATTAGTAGTATGGGTATGTTGGTTAATTTTATCTTAGTGGTTAGGAAGGGATCCTTGTAGATAGCTAAATGATCATTAGCTTTGTTTAAAGCTTGATTTTTATTTTGAGTCTCATGAGCTTTAAGTGATATGTTATAAGCTTGTTAACATTTTCGTATGAGGGATTCATGTTCAAAGTTAGTATTAAGAAGAAAATACATAGAAATATTTATTAATTGTCTAAAAGTCTCATGAGAATGGCCCCAAATTTAATTTAACCAAAAATATTTATTTGGATCATACCATGATTTCATAGGATGATTGGGGTCAATATCTCATGGTAGAGATATTGGAAGATGTTTTTGAATTTCTTCTAGGGATAATGGTTTGTGCACATTAGTATGGTCATGTTGAGAAAATGTGGGATTATGATTAGAATTATTTTTAGGAGAGGTGCATTCTCCATGATGGTGTTTGGATAAATATCTTAGATGGTGTGTATGGTGTCATAAGTTTTGATAACACCATCATTGGTTGCATGATGGTTTTTATTTTTGATAAGCATGAAAGTTCTCATTGTAGGTTGAAGTTTTTCAAATTGATGCATGAGTAAGTATTTCCATTTGGCTTATTCAAGAGCTTCTTCTAATTTTCTTAGAGAAAGGGTCCTAACATAATATTATAATTTAGGGTGGATAGAATTGGTAAATAATTGGAAGAGGTTTTCATCCACCAAATTATGCTTAGATTTGATAATTTTTTTCCATTTTTGGATGAATACTTGTGTTATTTCAATTTTGAGTTGTTTCTAATTTATAAAATTAGCTAAGCTATTTTTGAGAAGATCACTAGTTTGGAATTATTGGACCAATGAGGTGGCCAAGTCTTTTAGGCTAGTAATAGAGTGGGTTTTCAATTTATTGTATTAATCCAAAGCATATCCTAAAAGTGTTTTATCTAAGAGTTTATTTGAATCAAAAATATTAATCTTAACCCAATCTTTATAAAGGTTGATAAATGTTTTTATATCTAAGGTAGGATCTGTAGATCCATTAAAAGTGATGGTAAGGGTGATACTTCTTATATCAATGTTGTAAATTTGAGGTAAAAGAGGTTCATTTTATAAATGTTTGATATTTGTGTTGATAAGTAGAGTTTTTTTTATGAGGTTACCATAGGAATCCTTAAGGGGGGTTTAGGGGCATTAAGATTTTTCACTCCCAATAGAACATGGTGACATTGGTTTTAGAGATGTATGAGGTGATTTTTCATTTTCATCATCTAATTTTCATTATTAGTTTTAAAAGTTTGTATTTGGTTAAGCATTTGTAATTAAAGTTGATTACTTTGAGCAAAAATTTTGGCTAGTCGATACAACATGTGATGCATTAGTATTATGTGAGCTATTAGGAGCTTGAGATGCACTATGAGTGTGAAATGAGATAGTATCATGCACTACACTACTGGAATGAGTAACATTGGTATCTAAAGAAGAATTGGTGGTAAAATAAGCATTAGTATCATGGTTAGGGATGTGGATATTTTGAAGAGCCCCATTAGAACATGAACTTGTCATGTTTGTTAAAATGCTTAGCATGGAGGTAAAAGAAAACATAGAGGATTATGTCATGGTGTGATAAGGATACATTATATAGGGAAAATTTTGGGATGAAAATAAAGGCCTTTCCCTAAATCCTTAGGAAAATCTAGGGTAAGGTGAATGGGGTTCTCCTATATGAGGTCCCATCATATTATTATAGATGGTTGTAGGATCCTTTCCTTTATATTGAGGGGTTTTTTTATGAAAAATAATATTTTAATGCGTATTCAAGATAAAAATCCTATTATAATAAAAACATGGGATTAAGTGTCAGGGAAAAAATGGGATGAGTCCCATATTTGGTAGTACAAGTGAAAACATGGGCATTGCTTTGATCTATAGTGGATGCCATAAGATGTGTCTTAGGAACCCTATTGGTATTGGTAAAACTCATTATGTATATTTTATTCAATTATGTATTATCCTCAAATAATAAATTCATGATGATGTAGGGAACCTAAAATTTTGGTAGAAATGAAGGTCAACTGGTAGGATACTAAGTTGAACCAATCAACATTATCTTGTAGGACAACATACAAGACAGATTGCAAAAGATAGTATAACTAGTTGAATTTTTTTTTTAGATGGTAAGACTAAGGAATTATAAAATACACATAGTTAGATAGGTCAATTGTGTTTTGAAGTCAAATATAAAAATAAGTCTATAATAGACTCAATCGAATAAAGTGATTATGTTTTATGGGAAAATAGAGATTGTAAGAGACATAGTTGAGTAAATCAACTATGTTCTAAAGGTAAAGATAGGTTTTGATATTCAAGACTCTAATATGATCTATTTTTATTTTTTATAATATTTAAAATAAATTCACAGGCAACTAGGACTAACTAATCGATCTAGTTGCATCACATAACAGAAAAATTACACCAATATTGGCTAATACATGTTTTACAATACAACATATAATTTTTAGAGATCAAGAAGTTAAAATACAAATTTTAATCTATGTGATCATTTATAAATGTTTTAAAATATAAATTTTAGAAATAAATGTGATAGAGAGTTAGATATAAAAAGGAAATAGAAAGGTAATATAGGGATAGTTTCAGATAGTTAACGCTGAAAAGGATCTATATTGTGATGGTATTAGCTTGGTATTGGGACCTACCCCTTCATTTCGCAATCCTATAATGATAAGGGGGTCGAGTGATTTTCCAATATATATGATCAACCATGTATTTATAATTAGTAATAAAACCAAGTTAGATTCCCCCTTGGTGATGAAATATGTTGGGTGAATATTTTGTGACCAGCATACTAATGAGAAAAATAGGTCTGATCAACCACAGCAAGGAAGATTGGTCAGCCAAATGTGTAGGTTCACCACATCAAAAGGGGACAAATCTCTCCTCTCATCAAGGGGAGGTTCTGTATAAGTATGAAGGGGCTATATATATATATATATGCTAATCTACTATAAATAAGTTGAAAATAACACTCAGGGGTAGGATAACACCATCTATCTCTCTTTTTTTAGAGATGATGTTCACCAATCAAAAGATAAATCCTAATGAAATGGCATAGGGCACTCCTCTTCTTTTAGAAGTGTTGCTCAGTAGACAACATGAACCTTTTGGGTAGTGACAAGTAACTGTAACAGGGCATAGTAACACAGTAGGATGAAATGTAGCACAAAGTCTCCGCCTCAACTACCAAAGAGTGAAATACAAAGGATAACAAGGGCACAAAGTCATCTCAAGATCCTTTACATAGAAATAGAAAATAGATAAACTAAAGACAATTGTGGCAACACAAAGTCTCTCCATAACCTGCTTCAGGACACCTTCCTAATTACTTTAACTAATTCTACTTATTTAATTAAATGGACAAAAAATGTATTAAGGAAATAGACATAAGAACAATTTCTCCAACAACCAAGCTATTGCAGCACAAAATCTAGAAAGTCACTTGTCTTATTATTCAAATAATGAAATATGATTAACAATCTGAGCTCAAAGTCTTAGTAATGCCTTTCAATTTGGACAGAGTTTTGTTTTTGATAATAGAGAGATCTCCCTAAAACAATAAAAGAGAGTCCAATATATAGTGCTTTAAGAAAGACTTGGGCATTTTGTTTCACAAAAATGGCCTACGATGCATTTAATGCCTTCAATGCATTTTAAATTCTATCCATGGGCTATGCTAGAATCAAGCATCAATTTTTAATATGGTCCACCTAATGTGTTTCTTGATGTGTGCATAGCTATTAGCTTTGCTCAATGTAGAAAAATAGGCCACACCATTGAATGTTTGTGCTCTCTAATGTCCACCTGGTGGGCTGCTTTACCTTCTAGAAACATATCCCATGCATGGATATTTCTTATCTTTCTCCATCATTCCCCCTTTCCTTGTTATATTTCATCATTTTCTATGTGATCTGAGCTCTCAGACTATCTCTTTGGCTGGTCACTAAATTTGATCATAGGGGAATGTAGATGTAGACACTTGTCATGCTCTGCTTACTTTAGCAACTCACCTGGGGCCCACCACAGTCCTTACTCAATAAAAAGAAGAAGCTATGGATCTTGACACTTGGTAGCTTCCACTGAGTTTTACTAAGGAAACGTGGCAACTTTCACTTGAATTAGTAACAAATTATAAAGGGTCTCAGTGGATGACACTTGGTAGCTTCCACTCGACTTTATAAGGGACACATGGTAGCTTTCATTGCACTTTGGGGTTTGATCTTTCTCACAGGGAACTTGCCTTTCAGATCTTGGAAGATAGTTCATTTTATGAGTGTTGAGTATCCCTCGTAATGGTACCTACCCTTTAGGATCTTTCAAATGGCCTTCAGGCTTTAATTCCTTTAGACAAAATGTCTAAAGGAAATCTTTCCTTTATCATCTTTTCATCAGGCTTTCTTCTTGAGGGAGATCTCATTCTACCATTTGCAAGGGCTATTTGAGCCCAAAACTATCCTTCAAACTTTTGCAAAGGTCCGTCTACTCCTCACCTACCCTTTGAAAGGGTTTTTTGACCTCCAAGGTTACCTTCCAAAAAAGTTGCAAGGGTCAATTTTGGCTCTCAAGTGTCCTCCGCAAGGGCACTTATCCTTCAATATTGCTTTTTAGAAAGGTTGCAAAGGTCTTTTTGGTAGCTAAGTGCCCTCTGCAAGGGTATTCTTCAAGCTTTTAGAAGACTCCTTTGAACTTATTCATTAAAATCACCTAAGTGTTGAGAACTTGTTTATTTCCTACAGAGTCTGTAGAAATGAACTGGCAGAGTCTGTAGAAATGAGTCCATAGATTCTTGCTTGCAGAGTCCATAGAAATGAGTTTGTAGATTCCTTCCTATAGAGTCCATAGAAATGAGTCCATAGATTCCTTCCTATAGATTTTGTAGAAATGATTCTATAGATTCCTTCTTGTAGAGTCTGTAAATTTAAGCCTCCAGAGTCCATAGATTTAAGCTTGCAGAGTCCATAGAACTGAGTCCATAGATTCCTTCCTCCAGAGTCCGTAGATTTCTTCCTAAAAAGTCTGTTAACTGAAAAATCTTGAAAAATGGAGAATTTGAATGCCTAAAACAATTTTTGAGAAGGGATAATTTTAAGCTTGTAGGACCAAAAATAGTTCATGTGTTTTCCCAAAAATGAATAACAAATTTTGGTAATAAAAATTGGCTCCAGTTGGGGAACTTCCTTCAGTTGGAATTTTGAAGCAACTAAAGCGAGTAAAAACTAGAATCTCCAGTGCCTTGAAGTATGCCATTGGGCTATGGAGTCATGTTACCCAAAAATAAAGGCAACAAAAACAAAAATGAAAGCACAAAAATATAACTAAAGACTATACAAATATACATATGTACAAGCTGATCTTATCTGATACTTCATGGATTGAAGTGATTTAGATGTTGCCCACTATGAGGTAATGAAAAAGGCATACCATCTTGATATTTCAGTAAGAAACTATTTTCACCATTGAGCTGATGAATAATAAATAGGCCTCTCCATAGGGAATCAAATTTCTCATGCATTCCCTTTGGTTCTCTTCTCTTATCCCATAACAAAACTTGATCGCCAATCTAAAAATTATGGGCTTTTGCTTTCTAGTCAAATTTCTTCTTCACTAGACTTTGATGTACAACAATTCAGTCCACCACCATAGTTCGCTACTCATTTAGCTCAGTTAAGCACATGATCGTCTTGTCGATGGAGATTTCATATGTTTGATCTTTGACTGCCTTTGCCAAGTTTAGTGTTGGTAATTCTAGGGTGATTGGTATCTCTACATTGAGACCATATAGAAGTTGGAAAGGTGACATATCTATTACCCTTTTGGGTGTAATTCTATCTGCCCATAAAGCTTCAAGCAATGCTTTGTGCTAGGTTCATTGGTTGTCATCTACCAACTTCGTGGTGATGGTCACCAGATTCTTATTGCATGATTTTGCTTGGCCATTCCCTTGTGGAAAATAATCAAAAGAGTGGGAGAGAGTAATCCCATAATAAAACTATAATTGAGTAATATCACATGAAGAGATATAGGTTGAATTATTAGTCATAATCTTGGTTGGGATCCCAAACCTAGAAATGATGTTCTCTTTAAGGAAATTGTATACTACTTTTGAAGTGGCATGCTTGGCTATAATAGCTTCCACCCACTTGGTGAAGTAATTTTTGGCTATGAGTACATAATCATGTCCAATGCTTGAAGATGCATTTACAACACCAATGAAATTGATTCCCCATTGTTGGAATGGTTCTTCTATCACCACTGGCTTGAGAGGTATAGTAGCTAGCTTTGTTCTTCCCATGAACTGTTGGCACAATTCACATTTACATACCCATTTTCATGCATCTTGAA
The DNA here is from genome assembly GCA_037957365.1 of Torreya grandis. Classification (NCBI taxonomy): domain Eukaryota; kingdom Viridiplantae; phylum Streptophyta; class Pinopsida; order Cupressales; family Taxaceae; genus Torreya; species Torreya grandis. The sequence goes on along the minus strand of JARHVA010004329.1, from coordinate 283,583 downwards.
ATAGGGTAGGCCAATAATACCTAGCTTGTAGAATCTTGTGGGTAGTTATAGGCATATAAAAATGTCCTCCATAGGCCAAATTATGGAAGGATTCAAAAAGTTTACTTGGCTGCACTTTATCCACGCAACAAAGGAACACTCCATCAAGGCTCCTCTTATACAGACTATTATCCCAGAGGACAAAATTGGTAGCTTTCAATTTAATAGTCCTCCTTTATTTATGAGATAGGTGAGTAGGACATTCACTATAGGTAAGGAAATGAGCAATATTCAAATACTACTCATCTGTAGTAGTATCAAAGAGAACTATTGTTGTGTCTCCCACTTCTATTTCTTCATGCCCTGCTTCTTTAGGTCTATTGTCAGTAATCAAATGACAAAGGCCTCTTCCCCACACCAGCTTCTTTGGTTTGATAACTAGATCAAACTCCTATATTTTTGTAATCCAATTCCCCCTTTTAGTTCCAAACTCCTGCTGAGTTATTATGGATTTAACTGTGGTATCAGGAACTAGGGTGGTAGTGTGGGAATTTAGAATGTAAAAGTGAAAATACTTTACTTCCTTGACCACTACATAGGCATGCTTCTCATGTTTGAATACTTTAGCTCATGAGCTTTGAGAGGACAACTCATGAAGGATATGGGAGATTCCACACCTTCTTCATTCTATTGAACTAGAATCACTGAAAGTGTGTGCTTGGAAGCATAACTATACATCATGAAATCCTTGGTATAATTTGGACAAACCAAAATTAGGGCATGGGCAATGGATGTCTTAATATCCCAAAATGCCAATTTGCCTTCTTCAGTCCAGCTGAAAGTGGCCTTTCCTTTCATCATATCCATAATATGATGAGTCTTCTCAGTAAACTCAAGAATGAATCTTCATAAAAAATTCACCTTTCTGCAGAAAGAATAAACTGTAGTCTTACTTGTGGGTAGAGTAAGCTCCCGAATGGATTTGAATCTCTCTGAGTCAATCTTTATGCCTTCTTGGGATACAATATGTCTAATAATATTCCCTTATGTCACTCCAAAAATAGACTTCTTGGGGTTAAGAGAAATGCCATTTTGGTGGTAGCATTCCAACACTTGTTACAAATGGCGCACATGCTCAGAGAGATGCTTGGAAAAGATAGTCAAGTCATCAATGTATACCATAATGAACTTACCCATTTCATCTTTGAAATCAAGGTTCATTGCTCTCTGGAAAGTGGCACCAGCATTTATCAAGCCAAATGGCATTATTTGATAATCAAAGGTGTCCCAAGGTGTGGTGAAGGCAGTCTTGTGCTGGTCTACTTCACCAATATCAACTTGATTGTATCTTGAGAAGCTATCTAGCATTGATAACATCTCTGAGCTGGTCACTATCTAAAGCACTTGATCCATGATGGGTAAAGGATAGTTATCCTTTAAATATGATTGATTTAGATTCCTAAAATCTACATAGATGCAAATTTTTCCATTCTTCTTCCTCACAGGGACTATGTTGGCAATCCATGTGGAATGATGGATTGGGAAAATTATCCTAGCATTTAGCATTTTCTATATCTCAAATAGAATAGTACCTAATATCTTTGGATTATAATACCAAGATTTCTACTTATAAGGCACTGAATCATCATTGAGAGGAATTTCATGGTGAATTTTCTTAAGCCTAAGTGACTTCAGATCATCATAAGAGTATGCTAGAACATCCATGTAATGGTGAAGTAGGTCAATAAATTAGAGTTTATCATCTAAAGTACAACACTTCCCAATGTTCACCATCTTGGGATTTTCCTTGGTACCCAAATTTATCTGATCAAACCCTTGGGAGGGTTTGAATTCATTTGTTGTTATTTGATGAACCTGTCATGCTTGTCAAATAGTTTCTCAAGAGAAACTAGTCCTTTGGAAATTTTATGTCCTTTTAGCTACAAGAATTTTTCACCTATGTCTAAATTCATTTCAAGATCTGATTCAAGTTTTTGGAGCTTACTGCCTTCAAATTGAATCTATTTGAAGTTGCCTTTTTGTTCCAAAAAGGCGATGATTTCGTTGTCACCATTGAACACTTTCTAATGATTGGCATTATTGGGCACACTTGGTTGAAAGACCAATTCAATAGTGTACCTATTTCCTTTGAAGTTTAGGTGAGGAACTAAGAGATCTACTAAAATAGCTAATATATTAGCTCAGTCATTGAATTTTCTATGTATGGCAGAGATGTTGAAAGCATCAAAGCTTTCAATTTGATCCCAGACTAGATTGTGGTTGTTAAGCACGAGATATATTGAGAGGGGGGGTGAATCAGTATATCATATATCTTATAAAACTTTCCCTTTATCAAATTTCACTTAATCAAACATTCAAGATATGCAATAAAACTAAAACAATAAACATCGCACAAGATAGAGAGAGACACCAAATATAATGTGGAAACCCAATGTGGGAAAAACCATGGAGAACAATCTCAAGTATATTCATGAAAAACAACCCACAAGAGCACTATACCCCTTTGTCGATTACCAACCTAACTACAATTCATGAGCACCAACCCACAAGAGCTTTAAACCCCTTTGCTGATCACCAACCTAACAACTATTCATGAGTACCAACCCACAAGAGCATCAACCCCTTTGCCAAGCACCAACCCAACAACAATTCGTGATCACCAACCCCTTTGTGTATACCACACACCTATCTCTCAATGTTGCTATCTCAACAAATGATAGTTCAATACAACATCTCTTTCCTCTCTCTCACCTTTGCTCTTCTAAGCTAGATATAAAAAATATTATTCATCTCTCACAATTGCTCTTCTAAGCTAGATATTACAATATCAATCAACCTCTCTCAACAATATTACAAATGGCTTATCAAGCCTTTATTTATAGCTTTCCAAATGACCTCTGGCCTTCCCCCTTTGTGACCCTTTAATCCTCATGGAAAATGTCACCAATCTTGGATGACCCTTCATATTCAAGCCTTTGAAAAGTCATGTGCTGACCCTTCATGACCAAAAATGTCCTTCCCACTTTTGTCCTTATCTTTGATGACTTTTCTTATTCCTCAAAGTGTCCCTTCATGAGAAATTGCACCCTTACTCTTTTGTCTTCACTTGGTGACTCTTAGTATTCCCCAAGATTACTCTTCATGGGAAAATGCATCCCATCCTTCTTTTGTCTTTACCCCATGGCTATTTGACTTCTCCATGGGCCCTTCTTTTGTCTCATATGCAACCAAAAATATATTCGTTAATATTAAATAAATATTAACTCATATTAGCTAAGATATATTTATTACAAACAACATTAAATGTAATGGGGCTTTTATCACAAATAATACTAGACCTTTGACATCAATGACAATATTTACAACAATCTCCCCCTTTGTCATTGATGGCAACCTCAATCCTGAAATTGCCACATCATATCACCTGCACATACTATCATCTAATAACATACAATAACTCCCCCTTACTATAGTAACCTGTACCTATTCCTTGTACCTATTTTCTATACCTATACCTGTACATGTACTTGTTATTCTCCCCCTTTGACATCAATGGCAAAGGGCCTACTTGGAGCTAACACTTAGCTCCCCCTCAACTGATGCTAAACATCAATGGCAAGAAGTAATAGAAATTACTCCCAACTCCTCTTGTTGATCTTTGAGAAGATATCTGATTAAAACATTGTCTGTCCTTTGAGAATCTTCCATAAATTTATTTGAATATTTCTTTCTAATCTCATAACCTTTTGCATAAAACTTTAAGGTGTATCCTTGATCAGATATTTGACTTACACTCAATATATTATGCTTACAAAACATTCTTAGCTTTGGTTCTACTAATATCCAAACTTAAAATACCTTTTTTGGCTATCCTGGCAATGGTTTTATCTTCAAATTTCACTATGCCACCATTGACCTTCTTTACTCTTATCACCTATCATATGCCTCGAACATCTACTATCAACGAACCATGGCTGATCTTTATTTCTTACATGCAGGGTTGTTTAAACCATCATAGAATCTTCATGTTGTTTCTTCTACCATGAACTAGTTTGAACCTTCTCCCTGATGAATGGAGCTTTGAAACTCTGATCCTTCTTCATTGAATTTGCATGAGTATTCTTTTCCTTCTTTCTAAAACTATTAGCTCTTTTTCAAAATTCTAATTTCTTATGACCATAATCATTTGAAACACTGCATATGTGAGAATCATTTTAATAGCCTCAAACCATAATACTGATGCAAAATTTTCTTCAAAAATCTATTCCCTCAAAAGATATACAAATTAATTTTTCAACTCACCTTCTTATCATGCAACATATCCAAGATCTAATAGCATCCACCATGCTTCAATTTTTCTTAAAAGTGTCTCCTTGAAGCCTAGAAGAGACACCCCACACAATAGGGTTCTAGAAATAAATCTCAAGAGATTCCCACATCTCCTTTGTTTCTTCCTTGATCTTCTTGTGTTTTTCTTTTAGAATCCGTCTAAGCATGTCTAGCCTTTTTTAATTAATAACCTTATCATTTATGATGTTTTTTTTTCTCAAATTTTACAACTATCTTATCTTGACAAAGCTCATGATCAAATGTAACAAGAGATTCTGCACAATCCTTCTTATCTGATTCTTTATCTACTATAACAAGTAATTCATTTTCATTCTTACTCTCAACCTAATCAACCTTTACTATTTTAGGTCTCCAAACCTTAATTTGACTCTTCTCATATCTTTTAGGGGATCTATAACCTTTGACATACTTTGAAGATCTCTTTACTTGTTTTGGACATAATTTAGCAATATGGCCAACCTTATGACAACAAAAACAAACAATATTTTTCATACCTTTTTCTTGAATGTGATTGAGATCTCCCTTTGATTGATTGCTACTCCTCATATAGTCTCTTTCCCTATGACCAACATGATGACAAACAAAACAATAGCCATGAAAAGAATTTAAAAATTTAAAAGAATTGGGTTGCCTGATTGACTTCTTTTATTTTCCTTCAAAACCTACATCCTTCTTTCCTTGGACCAATATTTCATGATCTTTCTCAACCTTGATTATAATCTTCTCATGATTATCCTTTAAAGAACCTAACTCATCCTTCAAATTATTACACTCTTTTTTTTTTGATGTTAAAATTGAATTTGCAATCTCTATCTGATTCTTAAGATCTTGAATAAATATCTTATTTTCTTTTACTTCTATAGCCAACTTAGAATCCAAGATACACACCTTTTCCTTAAGAGCCTCAGCCACAAATTTTAACTCTTGATTCTCCTTCTTTAGCTGCTTGGCCATCTTATGCTTTTCTTTGATCTACATTCAAGCTATAAAACTCTTTCTAAAGGAACCTACTCTGATACCAATTATTAAGCATGGGATATACTAAGAGGGGGTGTGAATCAGTATATCATATATCTTATAAAACTTTCCATTTATCAAATTACACTTAATCAAACATTCAAGATATGCAATAAACTCAAAAAATAAACATCACACAAGATAGAGAGACACACTAAATATAATGTGGAATCCCAATGTGAGAAAAACCATGGAGAACAATCTCAAGTATATTCATGAGAAACAACCCACAGGAGCACCATACCTCTTTTTCGAGTACCAACCCACAGGAGCTTCAAACCCCTTTTCTGAGCACTAACCCAACAACTATTCATGAACACCAACCCACAAGAGCACCAACCCCTTTGCCGAGCACCAACCCTTCATGAGCACCAACCCACAGGAGTACCAACCCCTTTGTGTATACCACACACCTATCTCTTAATGTTGATATCTCAAAAAATGATAGTTCAATACAACATCTCTTTCCTCTCTCTCACTTTTGCTCTTCTAAGCTAGATATAACAAATACTATTCATCTCTCATAATTGCTCTTCTAAGCTAGATATTACAATATCAAATCAACCTCTCTCAACCTTATTACAAATGGCTTCTCAAGCCTTTATTTATAGCTTTCCAAATGACCTCTGGCCTTCCCCCTTTGTGACCCTTCAATCCTCATGGAAAATGGCACCAATCTTGGATGACCCTTCATATTCAAGCCTTTGAAAATTCATGTGGTGAGCCTTCATGACCAAAAAACGTCCTTCCCACTTTTGTCCTTATCTTTAGTGACTTTTCATATTCCTCAAAGTGTCCCTTCATGAGAAATTGTGCCCTTATTCTTTTGTCTTCACTTGGTGACTCTTGGTATTCCCCAAGATGACTCTTCATGGGAAAGTGCATCCCATCCTTATTTTGTCTTTATCCTATGGCTCTTCGACTTCTCCATGGGCCCTTCTTTTGTCTCATATGAATCCAAAAATATATTCATTAATATTAAATAAATATTAACTCATATTAGCCAAGATATATTTCTTACAAACAACATTAAATGCAATGGGGCCTTTATCACCAATAATACTAGACCTTTGACATCAATGACATTATTTCCAATAGTGGTAATGGCATAATGTCTCATTTTCGGTTTGATATAGATTCCTTACCTAATAAACCACCAGTTTAGCATCTCCTTTGGCATGAAGGAGTTTATTGCCTTTATCTCAAGTAGCCTTCAATCCAAGTAATAGAGATTTGTACTCAATTGTGTTGTTAGTGTTGCTGAACTACAACTTGTACAAAGAAGGAAAAATATCTCCTTGAGGAGATATCAACACAATCTCAGCCCCTAAGCTAGTAGAAGAATTTTTGTCATTAAATTATAGGATCCAAACATCATCAGAAACTAATCTTTCCTTAGATTTTTCCTTGATTGCAAAAGAGAATTCTTTTGTGTTTGCACTGTGCTCTCTCACTTTTTCTGCTTTTCCATCTGAACTAATTTTCAAACTATCACTTTTAGAAGTTTCATTAGCTAAAACATGATTATCTTCTATGCTCAAGAAATAATTACCCATGTCTAAAGATTCAAATAGAATTTGAGCTTTAGGGGCTGATGTCTGAGTGACAACATATTTTGATTCCTTTTCAAGGAGCAGCCTCTACATGATTCCTTTGATAGGGATCCTTGCTTCAGATAGGTCCATGTTCAATTCTCCTCCAATGTCCTTGCAAAAATTTCATCTAAGAAGAATGTCATATGAGGCTGGGACATTGGTCACTAGGACTATGATCTTGATTCTTTTGTCTGGGAATGGTGCAAATGCAAATTGGGCATCCTTGATTTGTCCCAGTAGAGGTACTTGTCTGTTCTCCATGGAGAAACATCTCCCAAAGGTTTTGGTTAGCATGAGTCCATGAAATTTTGCCATCTTGGCAGGCATGACGTTGTCAGATGCACCTGAGTCTATGATGCAATTACTCAATTTGTAGCCATTTATTAACAAGGAAACATAGAAACGCTCTATTTTTCTAGGGGTAGCCAGAGGAGCAATGACAAGATTTTTTGGGATGGACATGTTCCTTGGAAGATCATGAGTTACTTTTTTAACATCTTTTCCTATAGGGATAGCTTTGTTTTTCACACATTGAACTAACCTATCCAACTGCTCAGGATTGGATTACAAGAATTCAAATTCAGACATTTGAATTTTAGTCTTCTTGACATGGTCAATTATGTCAAATGACTGAAATGGACTAGGAATGGAGGAAGGGAGTTCATTCTTTTAATTTTTATAAGGGGGAGGACTGGCCTATGGATATGAAGTTGGAGGTGAAGGCGTATTTGAGGTACTCACTTTTTTAACAGTCACTGGGACCTTTGGCTGAAAAGGTAGAGAAGTTCCTTGTTTGGCAATTGAAATTATAGGTTGAGAACTTTCCCCTATTTTTCCTTTATTAGCTTACTAGGCTGCCTAGTTCTGGGACTAAGTGAATACATCATATGATCCATCAACTATTTCACCTTCACTCTAGGTTCATCTTGGTAATTTAGAAAACCAATGTTGGAGTCGCCAGCTAATTTTTCTTGGTCTTGTACAAGGAGATTAGCATCATTTTCTTGGTTCAATTTAGGCTAAAAAGAGAAATTGTATTCTATTTTGAGATATCCAACTACCAAATTGGTTGGGGGTGCTTTAATGGCAAGTTTCTCTTATGGGGGAGGAAGAGGATTTGGCTATCCTTGATTCTTGGCAGCATTGCCTTGGTATGACTAATTGGGGAATGTTCTCCTTGGCATATCTCTATATGAAGGAGCTAAAGACATCCCTTGTGCCATCTGCTTCCTGAGAGCTAGCAACTAATTTTCCAACTTCTACACCATTGGATCAGTGATAATTGTAGATGGATATTTAGAAGATGAGGAAGATTTACCTCTATTAGGATCTCTCCTTATCTTCCCTACCAAGATAAGTTCATCTTCCACCTCAGTGGCTAAATCTTGAGTTGTAGTAAGGTCTACTTGGCTAGCATGTCTCAATAGAAAATTCACTTCAGGCAGTTGTGAGTTGATGAAGAAACATTTAAGATTCTCAGGTGTAGGCTAAGTAATTATAAGAATCCTATTCCTTAGCTTATCAAACTTGGATATGAAATCCCGCATTGGTTCATGAGGTTCCTTCTTCATTTATGTGAGTTGAGATAGTAGGGCACTGGCATCTTCTGCAAGCTTGAATCTAGCTTCAAATTTGGCTTTGAGAGTGTTCTAGTTAGTCACAATCTAGGCCTACAGATGATAAAACCAGTCTGTAGTAGCACCTTATAAAGTTTCCATGAACATCCTAACTACTACATCCTCATATTCCACACCTATTATGACACAGGCTATGCTTAAGGCTATAATATGTTCATCAGGATGAACCTTCCCATCACCATAGAACTTGGGGAAAATTTTCCTTGAACTACATGATAGCTCATGTAGAGGTGGAGTTAAATTGAGTGGGCCAAAAGAGTTACCCCAAGGGCCTTGAACTACCATTGTATGATTATGAAAGGTGAAATAATAAATCTCAGAGGGGTAAGTATTAACAAAGCTTTATTAATAGCAAAAATAGATGTTTTGCCTGGTAATGGAGATTTGACTTTAGTAGAAGGAAAGCTCTTAGTTCCTTGGAGATGAGATGGTGAAGGAAACAAATCAAAATTACTTTTCTATATCAACACAAATATAGGGTTAATAATACCTTTAGCCCTTTGGCTTTGTGTATACTATGGATTTTCTAGAATGTAAAAATAAAAATGGAAAAGAACTGGCACTGCTTTAGCTTGAAGCTTGAAGCTTCAAAATACACATTCTTCCATAGTGGGATAAATGGATAAGGCTATAATGATACTAGATAAGACATAGGTGATGTTTCAATTTGAAGCTTGAGGCTCCAAATTGTATAAAATTATTGCATCTCTAGCAAAGTCACCAAAAATTATTGGGTTAATATTTTTTCACCAGCATATTGATGAGCAAAATAGGTCTGATCAACCATAGTAAGGAAGATTGATCAGCCAAATGTGTAGGTTTACCACATCAAAAGGGGACAAATCTCTCCTCTCATCAAGGGGAGGTTCCTTATAAGTATGAAGGGGCTATATATATGCTAATCTACTATAAATAGGCTAAAAATAACACTCAGGGGTAAGATAACACCATCTATCTCTCTTTTTGCAAAGATGATGTTCACCAATCAAAATATAAATCCTGATGAAATGATAGAAGGCACTCCTCTTCTTTTAGAAGTGTTGTTCAATAGACATTATGAACCTTTCAAGTAGTGACAAGTAATTATAACAGGACACAATAACACAACAAGATGAAATGTAGCACAAAGTCTCCACCTCAACTACCAAAGAGTGAAATATGAAGGATAATGAGGGCACAAATTCATCTAAAGATCCTTTACATAAAAATAGAAAATAGACAAACTAAAGACAATTGTGGTAGCACAAAGTCTCTCCACAGCTGGCTTCTAGACACCTTCTTGATTACTTTAACTAATTCTGCTTATTTAATTAAATGGACAAAAAAATGTATTAAGGAAATAGACATAAGAACAACTTCCCCAACAACCAATCTATTCCAGCACAATGTCTAGAAAGTCACTTGTTTTCTTATTCAAATAATGAAATATGATAAATAATATGAGCTCAAAGTCTTAGTAATGCCTTTCAATTTGGGCAAAGTTTTGTTCTTGATAACAAAGAGATCTCCCTAAAACAATAAGAGAGAGTCCAATATATACTACTTCAAGAAAGACTTGGGCATTTTATTTCATAGAAATGGCCTACAATTCATTCAATGCCTTCAATGCATTTAAATTCTATCCATGGGTTATGCTGGAATCAAGCATCAATTTTTAATATGGGCTACCTGATGTGTTTCTTGATGTGTGCATAATTGTTAGCTTTACTCAACACAAAAAAAAAAGGTCACACCATTGAATGTTTGTGCTCTCTGATGTCCACCTGGTGGGCTACTTTACCTTCTAGAAACATATCCTATGCATGGATATTTATGATCTTTCTCCATCATTCCCCCTTTCCTTGCTATATTTCATCCTTTTTTGTGCGATCTGAGCTTTTAGGCTATCTCTTTGGCTAGTCACTGAATTTGTTCATAGGGGAATGTGGATGAAGACACTTGTCATGCTCCACTTACTTTAGCAACTCACCTGAGGCCCACCACAGTCCTTACTTAATAAAAGGAAGAAGCTATAGATGTTGACACTTGGCAGCTTCTGTCAAGTTTTACTAGGGACAATGGCAACTTCCACTTGACTTAGTAACAAATTATAAAGGGTCTCGGTGGATGACACTTGGCAGCTTCCACTTGACTTTATAAGGGACATGTGGCAGCTTTCACTGCACTTTGAGGTTTGATCTTTCCTAGAGGGAACTTGCCTTTTAGGATCTTGAAAGATGGTTCATTTTTTGAGTGTCGAGTATCCCCCGCAAAGGTACCTACCCTTTAGGATATTTTAGGTGGCCTTTTGGCTTTAATTCCTTTGGATAAAATGTCTGAATGAAATCTTTCTTTTATCATCTTTCCATCGAGCTTTCTTCCTAAGGGAGATCTCAGTCTACCCTCCACAAGGGTTGTTCAAGCCCAAAACTATCCTTCAGACTTTTGTAAAGGTCTATATGCTCCTCGCCTACCCTCCAAAAGGGTTGTCTGACCTCCAAGGTTACCTTTCCAAAAAGTTTCAAGGGTCAATTTTGGCTCTCAAGTGTCCTCCGCAAGGGCACTTGTCCTTCAAGATTGTTTTTTGAAAAGGTTGTGAAGGTATTTTTAGCAGTTAAGTGCCCTATAAAAGGGTATTCTTTGAGCTTTCAGAAGACTCCTTTGAACTTCCTAATTGAAATCACCTAAGTGTTAAGAACTTGTTTCTTTCCTATAGAGTCCATAGAAATGAATTGGCAGAGTCCATAGAAATGAGTCCATAGATTCCAACCTATAGAGTTTGTAGAAATGAGTCCTTAGATTCCTTCTTGCAAAGTCTATAGAAATGAGTCCGTAGATTCCTTCCTATAGAGTCCATAGATTTAATCCTCTAGATTCTATAGATTTAAGCTTGTAGAGTCTGTAGAATTGAGTCCATAGATTCCTTCCTAGAGAGTTTGTAGATTTCTTCTTGCGAAGTCTGTTAGCTGAAAAAGCTTGAAAAATGGAGAATTTGAATGCCCAGAACAATTTTTGAGAAGGGAAGGGATAATTTTAAGCTTTTAGGACCAAAAATAGTTCATGTGTTTTCCCAAAAATGAATAACATATTTTGGAACAACAAAGTACAAGTAGGTAGACCTTGGGTAGAATTTGTCTAATGATTTTTGAAGTTATGTCATTTGGAAGTGTTTGGAAAAAAATAGTGTGACTAAATCGATAAATTAAAACTTCATATTTAGTCTATGCATGTTACTCTAAGAAAGTAATAAATAAATTGATAAGTGAATTAATTAATAATAGTATGAGTTAATTCATTTTCTTGAAGACTATAGGGTTGGTTTAGAAGACCAAGTATACAAATAGTACAAAATAAAATTGACTGTGTTAATTTTTTCTATTGAAGCAAAAGCTAGAAAAATATAGTCAAACAAGTCAACTAAATCTTCTAGGTAAAAAAATTAAGATACATTATTATGTCAATCCAATTGATCTAGTTCATTATAGGTTTACATTTTTATAGACTAAAAACTATGAAAAATAAGATTGTAATGAATAAAAGAAATGACTAAGATGGTGAGAATGAACTTGATAATTTTGAAGTGCTAAAATTATTATTTTTATATGGTGTCATCCAAATGAAGATTTTTATCCTACTAATAGAGTTGAATAGGTCAATTGAGTTTGAAAACATATATGTAAAATAGTAATTGAGTTGAACCAATTGATCTAGTTATATGTGGTTGAAGATGACCTACATAAAGAAATACATAATTGATTAGAGTTATTTTGTGTTAAACCTACACAAAAAATGTTAGACTAAGTTGATAGATTTAATCTAATTATGTAAAAATAAAATAAATTTTAAATGATAATAACTGAAGGGGTGAAAAAAACTTTCAAGGGTTAGTTTCACATTGGGTTCACTAGAATGTATACAAGGAAAAGTGAAGCTACTCTACAAATCAATCCTAGCTCATAAAATATAAATCACACCATCCCTTTAACTTATTGGTACTATTTATAACTATTTTTTTCACTTTTCACATTCAAAATATGAAAGAAACTATGATAATAGTCAGGGGTTAGATGATACCCATATGAAGTTTACGCACCGTATAAAGACGACTGAAGGAGCTCCTCTTTGGCTATGGAGGATGACACTTGTAGAAGAAAGAGACTCAAACACAGAGATTGTTAGATAGAGATAAGGTGGACTACCAATCAAAATGCTCGGTCTTAGAAGTGCAAATACTTCCTTAAGGGATGATAGTCCACTTGTTGATAAAAAGAATGTCGGATAAAGATAATAATGAAAGACTAAGCAAGAGAAATAGAAACAATGAATACCTACTGTCTATAGTTGGTCTGCCACAGTCGCTGATGTTGGTTGTTCTACCAGCGTCAGTTGTTTAGGTTGTTGATGTCAATTAGTCTGACGATGTCTGTAGGGGAAATGGTCGATGTCAGTTAGGGCAATGACCTTGGATGGGTTTTAGATGAGTTTTTGGTTGACATCTTTGGTCGACAGAATGGTCTGTGGTAGTCTAAGAGTCTGTGTAGGATTACAGAATAATAGATAGGGTTTTAGGAGGGACAAGGGTAGAGGAATAGGGTGTCAAAAGGGGTAAGAGTATGAAGAAGGCTTTTCAGCCTTTCTAGGAGGAAGTCAAGTCGAGTCTGGTTGATAGCTGGGTCTGGTTAATACTATTATTTAGAAGTAATGAATAGAAAAATGATTATTGATATAGTCTAAATAATTGAAATGAAATAGAGGAAGAATACTTAGCTCTACCTGGGGGAGATCCAGAGGTGTAGAAGACTTGTTTCTGATGCGGTTGATGTAGAAAACTTCCTACAATGTTCCAATCAGGGGTGGAGTGACTGATGCAAAGTTCTTATAGACTGTGATGCTTGGTGTGTGTCTGAGAGAGAGAGAGAAGTCAGATTCTAGGTCTGTGATTCTGGATTGTGATTTGGGTATGTGATTAGTTTTCTATTCGGCTTATGAGTTGGTTTTAAGCAAATGATGTTGGTGATCCCACTGGCGTCGGCTGATGGGTAACAGACACTGGTGACTAGAAGATGGGTAAAAAGGCTATTTTTAGACTTTTACTCGTTCTTCTATTTTCCGAGTTCAGTGGTTCATGGTTAAACGGTCGAAGGTGGGTTTAATAGGCATGGGGATTAGTGAGAGAGTTGGAATGATTAGTCAAAGGGTAATGAATGAGGGTATCCAAGGGTGAGGAATCCAAGGGTGAGGTGTCAAGGGTGATGTGTCATGGGTGAGGTGTCAAGGGAGGTGTTATTAATTTAAAATAAGTTATTATTTTAAATTAATAAGTGTGTGGTTTAGGAATGTTTAGAAGTGGACCAAGGGGACCAAGGGGGAGTCAACCAAGGAGTAGACACAATTTTGGTGTCTATAGGTACATTTAGATAATTAGGTTCATGAATAATATGCATTTACTAGACCTAATTAAGGGGTATCTTACCACATAATATCACTAGAGAGGATTTCAAAGCCTCTAGTCAAGCAATACCACATAATAACCCTATCTAGGTCCTATGTTTTATTATAAAAGTAAATGACAATGTAAATTAAAATATAATCTAGTGCTCATTAAATCATGTGACATAAAATGGGGGAAATAAACATAAAAGTAAACATGTAAATAAGAAATTTACTCAAGTCAGTGTAGAGGTGATCCTAATTCATGAAGAGATAAACATATTCAGAAGCTAACATATACAAATCTATCTCCTTAATAAAAAGTATAAAGAGTTAGGAACAATTACCTTGAAGATGAAATTTTTGAGCCTCATTCAATCCCTTAGACATTGGTGCTTTGAAATAGGTTGTTTTGGTTTATAATGATAACAAAGATATGTCATCTCTAGGATACATGACTTCTCCTATATATCTAAGAGACTTATCCCACCAAAAAAGGTTCTTCTCTCTAAGTGTAGTATGACACCCTAAGTAATGGCTCTTAAAGTATAATGGTGGAAAAAAAATGTGAAAAAAAATGATTAATTCTATATCTCTCTAATTAAAATGTCAAAAATGATGTGTTTATATAGTTGGATCTCACCCGTAACTCTTATGAAGTTTTAGCCAACAGAGTTAGCCTAATTGAACCTATTCTTTAATAAATAAATAAGTTAGGTCTTGAACTAGGTTAGCTAGGTCCAACCTAATCTTGTAACATGTTTATTTTTAAGAATAACCTCAGCTTAGGTGATTTTTTTTGGCAAATGATAAAAAGAGGTATTAACTTAGGTAGGGGTTATTTGTGGTAGTGAATTCCTTGGAGGAGTGTGTAAGGTAGGTGTCAAATCTTACAAAATGTATAGGATAGGTTTGTGTTGGTTTAAATTGGTGGTATATGGAACAATAGTCTTCTAAAGTACCAAAGTCTGACCTACCCCTATCTTAGTACACCCTTTAAGGTGTGCACTTAGAGATATTGAGACTCTATGGGTTGTTACAAGAGAGAAAGCATTGATAGTTAATAAAGTTTAAAAATATTATGTGTATACACTATGTTTGTGTAGTTGGTGGTCAATCAATGAATAATTTAGACTAAGTTGATGGATTACTTAATCCCCATGTGTGGGTGGCTCAATATCTCAATCTAATTTTGACCATGATTCCATTATTACTCAAGTAGACCATGACTCCATCATTACCTACCCATGTATAGTAGATGCATTTGTAAATAAAATTTTCAATGTAATTAAATCTATATGATTTTAAATAAAATGGTATGTAATGGCTTTGTAAACACTTGGGAACTCTAGAATGAAATTTGGCCTACATGCCTCTAAATCACTCTAGTATGTAGTTCATGTACTATGTAGTAATGTCAACCATTAAAAATGGATTAAATTATCAATATAGTGCATAACTAAAACATGGTGTCTGGTGTGTATAGTTTATAGAATGACATAGAGTTTGACATTCCATCTGATCAACTAATTCATAAGGGAGCATATGGAAATAATGTGTCATGCACATACCCCAAATCTAATATCTAAGTATATGGATTCTAGATTGATTTGATATAATTTATATCTAAGAATCTAAAACTGAAATAGGAGTGATCATGTTGTCAATGATGCCCCCAATCTAAGGAAACTAGTATTATTTTATGCAAAACTGAGTAAAACTGAGCAAAAAATAATAATCTATAACTAAATCTATGTAACATAGACTATAACTATTGTGCCTTTTATGTAATTCTATAATTTCATATTTTTATGGCTATTGGATAGTAGATCCATACCTTGGATAGTATTGTTTTGATGTTGTTTCCCACTTTTGGTGTTATTATCCAATTATGTTGCTTTTCTACCAAACTAACTCTAATTTTTATCTAACTATTTTCCACTATGTTTTCTTAAAATTAAGCTCTGTATTTTATGCATGCATGTTGTAAACTATAAGTTGAGTGCATTTATATGGCTTGATCTATGTGAAAAATCTTTGTGAATGCCCTATATTTTGATGGAAGTTATTGAACCTATGCAATAAATATACTCAAAAATAGAAAGAATATGTATACATGGCATAATAATGTAAGATAATATGAGCATAAATGTAAGAGGTACAATCACTGTGAGGTGGGAGTGAATCAGTGAGCCTATATATTTTGAATTCAATTCCAATCCTTTAAAACTATTGAGCAATCAACATATATCAACTTGATCAAGTAACATTAAAAAGAGAGCCGATTCTTTCAATGCATACACAAGATCAAACATAAAACACATAGTTCTTATGGGAAACCCTCATGGGGAATAAAACCCACTCTCAAGCTTGAAACACAATGGACTACTTATCCTATAAGAAATTACAAACAAGATACTAGTCAACTCCTTTATACCAAAAAACTTTGATCATATTCTCCTAATCAAAGGCTTTTATTAAAACACTTATTTCACAAGGAGAAACTACCCCTAAGTAAGATCAAGTACCTTAGATCCTCCTTTAACACCTCCACCTTAAACTAATGTCTTTAACACCTATAAAAACTCCCTCTTTATCTCAAATAGGCCTATCACATAGGCATGCCATAATCTCTCTCCTTAACTCAAATTGTCCTCATATACACACTTAGACCTCTTTACATATCCTCAAAATGAAAAATTACTATTTTTACATTACAAATATGACCTCTATTTCATACACATATAAAATAATCTACTTTTTTATAAACCTATCCACTAGGTAAATCTACTTCTTCACTCCACAACTCTCACATGCACACCTTGCACTAATCTTCTCAAAAATCTAGAAATCAACACATTTGATTTCACTATTTATAGGCAATTCATGACTTATCAAGTCTACCCTAATCCTTTTCATCTATAACACATGCATTAACTCTTAAGGCATCTTACATGGGTCACACTTAAGCATAAGTCTATTTCAAATAGGCCTAAGTCACTTTTAGGACCTATGGAGACCTATTCAGCTCTTTGACACTTATCTAAGTAAAATAGGAAATAAAAAATCACTTTCCAACATAATGACCCATTAAACATGATATATAGGTAAACCTTAATTTCCAAAAACCAACATAATACCCCTCTGCTTAAGCACAATTTACTCAAACAACATTCTATGAACATAGTCATGATGAACGAACACATAACCAAATTTTAAGCCTTTATTTATATTTCATAATATTTAAAAATCCTTCATAATCCTTGAATATCATCCTCATGGAGTATAAAATATTCCAAAATATCTAATTCATCATGATATATCAAAATAACATTAGAACAAGCTCAAATACCCTTCTCAGGTTACTTACATAATATGCATAAACACAGTCAACTTTGAACCTCAATATCTTTGATTTTACACACAATTATACCTTTAAATTAATATTTATATATTGAACTTGGATTCATATATAAATTATATTTTTACACCATCGTAAAATTATGCATAGATCAAAATTTATGGCTCAAAAACCATGCACTATTCTTTCCTTTGTTAAATTCAAATGGTCACAGTTAAATCTTAAACACCATGCTATCATCTCAAGTCCTTGCTGCTTAGATAAAAAACACACCATAAATATTATTTTATTAATCTCTACATTCAACACATATTGATCCAATTTCAAATGGTAAACCTTGAACGTGTTGACCTTATCTCATGCACTCTTGCAATATTGACTCAATGTGCACCATCAATCTTTACGGATTAGTCACGTCTTTATCTTATATCACTCACCATTAAATCTTTATCAAAACCCTCATGATCATGAATCTTGTCATCCTTTTATTCCTTATAATCACTTATACTATTAAACATTTTTCACTTCTTACCATCTCACTCAGCATGCATCATTAGATCAAAATTGTATGATCACCTACACATCATTGGATTTTAGAAGAAGTTTGGTCTTTATCTTTGTTAACCAACAAAAACTTTGACATTTTTGACTTGTTATGTAATGTATATCTTCTCTTTATGATAACTCAAAATCCATTAGATATTCATTTTTTCCTAATCTTTAACATTATGCAAAATATATTATGGGGACAAATGTTATCTGCTTGGAAGGCCATTTTTGCACCTCCATATCTTTTGATTCACTCAAGTGCATGTTCTAAAATTTTGACCATATTATCTCCTCACATACAATAATCCGACCACATTTTAAACTGATCCTAAAACCCTTACACATGTTATATATAATGACATTAAAATGCTCACTCAGATTTTTCACTCGCAGAGCTATGTCAAAAAAAACTTGTTTGGGAGGACAACTTTGCACATGCATAGCTTTTGTCATGATTCAATTCTTAACCTAAAATTTATAAAAAATAAAATAGGAAAATAACTAAACAAACCCATATGATCACCTTCTCTTGAAACTTCCACACATGTGAGATATACCACCATCAAAATGCCTACTCAGCTTTTCTTGCCACATTACAAATTTGGCTATGGGAAAACACTGTCAAAATACCTCAAGGCCCAAATTTACACTTGCATATATTTTATCATGATTCATTGCTAGACTTGAGATTTTGAACATAGAAACTATGGACTAGTGTGATCATAACCATGTGACCAACTCTACATGACTCATCCACATGTGGCAATTATGATGTTTACAACCTACCTACTCAGATTTTCTCCCATTAGACCTAAAATGTCTAAATGAAAACAATGATAAACTAGATGAAATATAATCATGAACACAATCATTAAAATCATATAAAACCTCTTATAATACACCTTTAACATGCTCAATACTCCATACTGATCCCTAAACATCTTTAACCATGCCAAAATTAAAGATCAACCATTGCTTCCTTCAAGCATACTATGACAAGCACATTGCACACTTTGTCATTGTCACTTAGAATATCAAGGCACTTCATTTACTCATCATGACACCTTCATGAAATCACCATGACATCATTTAAAACTCTCCAACAATCTCCCCCTTTGTCATTGATTTCAACAAAAATCATTCATCTCACCTTCCTTCTCTCTCTTTAAGCACTCTCATAATAGGAACTTTCTCCCCATTTAACAATGATAAAATGGGCACCAACTAATATTGAGGACATAAAAATACTATTAGTAGGATAGAACCACCTTATAAAGATGATACAAACTCCCCTTTACCTTTCTCCTACCTCTCTCTTTAACAAATCACTACAACCAATGAAGAAAGAACATAATTATGACTAGGTTTAATCAAGTCAACATACCAACCTTCTTGAAAATTCATCTATAGAAGATATCACCACATCTTCAAAATGACTAAAGCATCTCACATATGCTTCCCCTCACATCATGCAAAGATCCTTAAGATATTAAAGCTATCTACATTATCTCCCCCTAACTCTATGTATACCACCTTGTACTTTCAACCATGCACTAAAATCTGATGGAACTCTTAAAAAACATCTGAGAGGGACTCCCCCTAAGATCTCTAAGAAATTGTATCATTTGAGAAACTTCAGATCTCTATACACCATAAAAAACACAACATAAGGTTACTAGCCTACTTTCTTAAGATACTTCCATGGCCATCAATATAACTCCATGCCACTTACCAAATAAGAAACATGCACTGAACCAAACTAATAAATCACATTTAAATACTCATACCTTTCTCTTTTGGATAAACTAAACAAAAAATCACTTTTCTTACTAGGATTGTCTAGTCTCCTTGTAGCCCTATCTAGAACTTGTAGAGCCCATAAATTTTAGTAGACACACCATCAAGACCTAAAAAATCATATCTAGAGAAATCTCATATTCCCCCTCAAGCACACCTATTTGTAATAACTAGATCAACCTATGAAACATACTTCCTTCACAAACCAACTTGCTTATTAGGCCTCCATCTTGACAAAAACATGAATAATTTGAAAACCACAAATCTTTATATCTATGTGAAGATTTATTTGACAACCCATTTGCCTCATTCATTCTATTAAGAAGCCTCATACCTAAAATCATAAGGCAACCCACTTTTTTGGTAGAGCCCAAAACCCTAGAATCTCAAAATAGATAGAGTCAACAAACCTACTTCTATCTAATTCCCATCTCTAAAACTTCTTACACACTTGGATACTACTATTACACACTTCTAGACCAATATTTGATATTCCACACCTTTGGTAACCTATACATCCTATAACCCATTTTTAGGCCTGCTTGCCCTTAAGCATAAATTAGGAAACCCAAGAGCAATAAAATCTCCAATTTGACTTCAACATACCTCAGACCACAAAACCACCTAAAACATGCTATAATAAGGTCAATATACCTTTCTATCAAAAAATTCATGTTATCATTGCATCAATATCATGATTCCACCTGGAAACACCCATTCTGACCCTATAGATTAACCATATACAACTATCAACATCATGACATTATCACAACATATCTTCCACTTAAACATACATACTCCAACTAAAAACACCTGTCTATAGCCTTTTAAGACCTTATGAATAACACCACAACATTACTTTCTTTTTCACATAAAGGGGTCTCTTAAGAAACATAAATAGAGACATCCTTTGCACCACTAAGCTCTAAAACAAAGTGAATCTAGAAGTGGCCCACATCTCTTTAATAACCCTTAAAATCCTCTTACAACTAGAATACTTCTTGATCTTGTTCTTCTTCTCTTTAGTTTGAACTATGACAACTAGTTCCTTTTCTATATCACTCTACTTATCTTCTAAGATATAATTGACAATCCATGGATCAACTATGGAATCTTAACATACCTTTTCATTTGAAGAATCAACCTTGTAGCTTGGAACCTCATCACTAGGTAATAACAAATGATGTTCTTTGAATGATACTTTCTTACCAATAATAAGATGTTCACTTTTATCCATACACATCTCAGAACTTACCTCAACCAATACCTTGGTCTTCTCCTTGAGATTGGTCTCTTCGTTCTCAACGTGAGTAGACAATGAGAACCCTTTGTAGTATTCAAAATCTATAGCATTCTACACCATAATAAATAGATTACTTGGACCTATAGACTCATCATAATTCTTACTTATCACCTTCGGTCTCCATGAGTTTACTTGCCTTCTATCTTTCACTCTAGGAACCTGATAAAACCTATTCTATCTTATAGGCCTTTTCTTGTAGAATCTAGCAATGTGACCTTTCTGTTCATAGCTATAGCAAACCATACTACTTGATGGAAACTTAGCATGTCTTACCTTAAATGCATAATGTTTTCTAAGGTGTCCTACATCATGATAGTTAAAGCACTCAACCTTACTCACACATTTTGACAGATGACCCCCATCATATTTCCACTCAAATTCATTTTTAATAGGTCTTACATTCTCCAACTCTATGCCCAAACTAATTATAAGTATAGCAGTTATCATTGAAATTTGCATACCTCATGGCATTGGTTATTTGATCTAATTTGTCTTCATTATACCATCACCTTCATTCATTATCTAATGATTTATCTTCAAAGAATTGTTATCCAAGTTCACATTAGTCTTCATCTTGTCTTTAGTTGCATTCTTTGGTTCATCTTTGTATCCAAGACCAGTTCTATCACTTGCATTCTTTTGATCATTTATAATATTCTCTAGATCACTTGAGCTTTTTTCAAATCTCACAAATAACATAACCTTACTATATGTTTTCTCTAACTCAGATATCAATGACTCATCTTTAATTACATTGAACATTCATCTTCTTTAACTTTCAAGCTTGTAGATAGGATTTCTAATTGAAAACTATGATTGACCATATCTTAATGTTCCTTGGTGTCTTCATTCAATCTTACCTCATACACACTAAATTTCTCCTCATATTCCTTGAGTTTAGATATCATCTTTTTAATGATCTTATTTTTAATCTTTATTTCTTTTATAGCATTTATCAATTTAGTCTCACAATTCACCTCATATTCATCATCCACTAATCACTCCAAGTAAGCTCCTTTTGATGTGATAAACTTCCTTCCTCAGCCATGAAAAGGGCTCTATCCTCAATAAGACCATCATCTTCATGATCATACTCTAAGTCATTATCTTCATTCTCATCTGATGATTTGTAATATTATTTAGTGTAGAGACTTTTTTTGTCCTTAAAGTACTTATTCTTGTTATCAAACCTTCTAAATCCCTTTTTGAAATTATTAGACCTGAATGATCTCTTTCCATAATCTCGACCTTGATCATGCTATTCATCATCATCCTTCATATACTTATGAGGTAATTTAATATAAGAATGTCCCATCTCACCCAAATTGAAGCATTTGATGGGTAGGTTACCTTTATAATTTCTTGAACCTATTCTTAATTTCCTTGAAATCAAAGTAATTAGTTCTTCATCATCTATATTAGAAATGTCATCCTCTTTGGGTTTATTACCTTGTAATTTATTCTTTAGATTCATTTTAGTCTTGAAATTTGCTTCCTTCTTTGGTGTTATATCATCATTCTTATTCATCTCATAAGTAGTAAGGATGTCATGTAGTTTATCCAACTTTAACTTAGTAAGATCATGAATTTCTTCTACAATAGATACTTTATGATCAAACATGAGGGATAGGGACCTTAATACCCTTTGAACTACATTAGCTTCTTTAAGGTTCTCTCCAATACCTCTGATGATGTTCACAATCTCATCAACTCTCCATAGAAAGGATGCCACAGTTCTTCTTCCTTCATCTTGAGACTTTCAAATTACCTTTTATGAGTCTATAACTTAACAAGCTTAACTTTTGAATTTCCTTCATAAATTATCTACCTTTTTTCCCATATCTCTTTATCATATTTACAATGGATTACCTTGGTCTATTCAATCTCTAAAAGGCCACAAGTGATAGAATTCATTCCCTTGGAATTTTTCTCATACAACTTCTTATCTGCAACACTAGATGGAGAAATAGTGGGTGCAGTATAAACCATCCACAATAGATTTCTAAATGTTAAACCCTAGTGACATGAAGTATGTACTCATCCTTATACTCTAAAAATCATAATTGTATCCATTTAACACTGGTCCTTAGTAGAGAAACCTCCTTGTTGATTACCCATATTATACCTTGGATCACCTTCAAGCAATCAAACCTTTAGCAAAGGACCTGATATAATACTAATTATTAGAGGTAAAATCACTAAGGGAGGTAAATTAGTGAGCTTAAATATTTTGAATCTAATTCCAATCCTTTCAAATTATTTAATAATTGGCATATATCAGCTTGATCAAGAAACATTAATAAGAGAGATCATTCATTCAATGCATACACAAGATCAAACATACAACACATAGTTCCTATGGAAAACACTCATGGGGAATAAAACCCAATCTCAAGACTATAACATAATGAACTAATTTTATTATAATAAATTAAAAATAAAAGATCGTCTAACTCCTTTAGACCAAAAAACCTTGATCATATCCTCCTGACCAAATGCTTTTAGTGAAACACTTATTTCACAAGGAGCAACTACCCCTAAGGAAAATCAAGTCATTTACACCCTCCTTGAACACATATACCTTATAAATGATTTATTCAACACTTTATTATGGATATCTATTTTTCTAACACCTGCATAAATTCCCTCTCTATCTCATATAGGCCTCTCATATAGGCATGTCATAATCTATCTCTTTATTAACTCAAACTATCCTCATATACAAACTTATACCTATTTTTATATCCTCAAACTAAAATATCACTATTATAACATCATAAATATGACCTATAGGTCATACACATAGTAAAAAAACTACTCTACTTATCAACCCATCCACTAGTCACATTTGCTTCTCCTTCGCTCCATATTTCTCACATGCACACCTTACACTAATCTTCTCAAAAATATAAAAACCAACACATTTGGTTTCACTGTTTATAAAAAATTAATGAATTATAACTAATATTTTTTTCCATAACACATTCCTTCACTCTTAAGGCATCTTACATGGATCACACTTAAGCACAAGTCTCTTTCAAATAGGCCTAAGTCACTTTTAGGTCCTATGGAGACCCATTCAGCTCTTTGACACATCTCTGAGCAATCTAGGAAACATGGGAAAAATTTAAAACATATGGAACCATACCACATGATCTATATTCCCCCCTTAATTTCTAATAACCAACACAATACCCTTCTTCTTAAACATAATTTTCTCAAATAAAATTCTTTGCACACAATCATCATGAATGAACACACAGTCACCTTCTAAGCCTTTGTTCATACTACATACAATTTTTTAATCCTTAATAATTCACATAAATCATACTTATAGAGTCTAAAACACTCCCTAATATATAATTCATGATCAAATATTGAATCAACATCAGAATGAGCTTAAATACCCTTCTTGAGTTACTTGCAGAACATGCATGAATACACAAACAACTTTGAATCTTAATATATTTGAATATATAGATAATTAGAAATTTAAATTAATATTAATATATGTGGCTTTTAGTTTTATAAAAATATTGTTTTTACACCATAGTTAAATTCTACATATATTTAAAGTTATGGCTCAAAAACCAGGCATTGGTCTTTCCTTTGTTAAATTCAAATATTTGAATTCAAAACATCACAGTTAAACCTTAAACACCATGCTATCATCCCAAGTCCTTGATACTAAAATTAAACATAAACCATATATATTATTTTTTTAAATTATATATTAAACACATAGTTCACAAGTTCCAAACATTAAACCTTGAACATGTTGATCTCATCTCATGTACTCTTGCAATATTGACTCAATTCACATCGTCGATCTTTTTGGATTAGTCAAGTCTTTATCTTATATAATTCACCATTAAATATTTATTATAAACCATATAATAATGAAAATTTTCACTTATATATTCCTTTTTATTAATTATACTATTAAACATTGTGCACTTCTTACCATCTCGCTCAATATGCACCATTAAATCAAAATTGTATGATCACCTGCACACCATTAGATTTTAGAAGAAGCTCAATATTTATCTCTATTAACCAAAAAACACTTTGAATTATTTAAATTTATGCAAATAATATATCTTATCTATACAATTTCTAATTATCCATCATATATTCATTTTGTCATGATCTTTAACATTTTGCAAAATGGACTAAGTACGAGGACCAATGTTATCTACCTTGAAGACCATTTTTGCATCTCCATA
The DNA here is from genome assembly GCA_037957365.1 of Torreya grandis. NCBI lineage: Eukaryota > Viridiplantae > Streptophyta > Pinopsida > Cupressales > Taxaceae > Torreya > Torreya grandis. Next base: position 258,339 of record JARHVA010004329.1, on the reverse strand, counting down.
TCTTTTGCTTTGCTAAAGTTCATGTTATTAAAATTTGACCATATGATATATTCATATAGGATAGTCAAAAAATGTATCAATATGCTCCTAAAACCCTTACATGTATGAGATATAATGACATTAAAATGATCATTAAGATTTTTCTCTCACAGAGCCAATTATGTCAAAAAAACTTCTTTGGGAAGCCAATTTTGCACATGTATAACTTTTGTTGCTCTTTAGAGCTTGACTTTAAATTAAACACAAATAATCTAGGCATAAAACTAAACAAACCCATATGATCACCTTCTCCTAAAACTTATACATGTGCAATATATGCCAACATCAAAATGCCTACTTAGTTTTTCTTACCACATTGCAAATTTGGCTAAGCATGGAAAAACACTGTTAAAATGTCTGAGGGCCCAAATTTACACTTACATATATTTTGTTTTAATTTATATATATACTTGATAATTTTTAAATATAAAATAGGTACTAACATGATCATAACCATATGACCAACTCCCCATGGCTCATCCACACATGACAATTATGACATTAGTAACTGCCTACTCAGATTTTTTACCATTAGACCCAAAATGTCTAGATGAATCAATGAACAACTAGATAAAATCCACTCATATACACAAGTATTCAAATCATATAAAACCTCTTATAAGAAACCTTTCACATTATCAATACTCTATACTCATCCTTGAACATTTGTAACCATGCCAAAACTAAAGATCATCCAGACCTCATGATCACATTACACAAAGGAAAGACCAACTCTTTGAATTCAAGGTCATAGTTAAATAGTCCAAAATGAATTCATAATTTTATCATTTTCACTTAGATTATCAACTCACTTCATCCACTCATCAGGTCACTTCCATGACATCACCATGACATCATTTACAACTCTCCAATAGTAAGTTAGTAATGTATGATGTTTTTATATCTAAAATTCATAAGGTTTTCAAGATAGATATAATAATGTAAGAATGTGTATGAAAAAAAATATGAGTAATAAACTAAATAACTACCTAGGGGGATGGGGCATGATTTCCATCTAGACACCTATTGATGCAGTGGATTGTAGAGTTGAAGTCTAGAGCAGGTCTCCTCAATGAATGTGTGATGGACGTTTCAAACCAAATAGCAGATTTCGTGTCTAAATACACTCCATCCATACACCTCCAAGAAATCTATCAAGACTTCCCTAATATAGATTATGCTCAATTTATGACTGATCAGGGAGAATTCATGAGTATGAATGAGATCACCTTAGGTGACATGGAGGAGCATGGACAATCTCTTGTTCATGCTTTGAATGATTTTTTTGAAGTCATTGAGGTAGGCTACACTATTTTTCAAGGAGGCTATGAGCTGGATAAGAGTGGAGAAGGTAGCATTGGGGTTCAAATAAGTTTACAAGGGGGATATAGGCTTTTATATTTACCTCTTCAAGAGCTTAGTGAATTTGAAGGTATCTTCTTTGAAATCATCAAGGAGGATGGTCATACCATGGAACCCGAGCATGAGGCAAAAGAGAGCAAGCCAGTTAAGGGTGTGTATCAAGGGGCTTCTAGTGATGAGCCGATAGTAATTGATTTCTTGATGAGATACACTAGCCTAAAAAACTAATAGGAGGCAAGCTTCCAATAATAAATAGAGTATGTATATGTTGGAAGCATGTTTGAATCTCCACTCAGGTACAAGCCAAATCAGGTGACAAGCAAGAGGAGCAGGTCACTAGCTCTCCTTTTCATTCAGCTACTTACCTGGCACAATAATTCTTCTTACCAAGAAGGGGATGTTAGAAGTTTTCCCTTTGATCCAGGAGGGAATCAAAAATACATGGTTAGTTGTATATAGTAGGTTGCTTTCAATTTTCTTTCCCTAGTTTCCCTAAGTGTTGTTTACACAAGTAGTTTTCTTAGCCTTGTATGTGTTTTTCTTTTCCTTTTGAGGTGAATATGTGTGATTGGTTCTAGATTTATTAGAGTTATTTCTGGTCTTTAAGTTACAATCTGACCCCGAGCCAAATGTATTTTTAAGGCAACTAGCTTCTAAGCATAGCAGGCATGCTTCCCCTGGGAGGCACCAATTTGTTGACCATTTTTGCCCAATAGGGCAAAAAAATATTCCCCTTCTTCCCCTGCTATTCAAGGCCAATTCATTTTTGATTTTTCACAAGTCTAAGAGTTTCTACAGACTCTACAGGTGCTTGGTTTAATCCTCAAGTTCTTCGGCTTTGGTTCAATTAGCTAAGTTCGATGCAGAGTTCAATCAATAAAGTTTAAAGGCTTAGGTTCAATGCTTTGGTTTATTTCAGTAGTTTAGTAGCCTTCGATTTAATGAAAGATTTCATCACTTGGTTTAATGCCTTGTGGTTGAACCGTTGAATCAATTGAACTATTCAACCAATTTTGGTTCAACAGGTTGGTTTAATAGCTTGGTTCAAAGAGGCCGCCAGTTCAAAGTGAAGGAGCCCGAAGAGAAGACAAAGAGTGGCCAATTCCTATAGAATTTTTGTCCATGGGAAAAGGCCCAAAACAAAATCTTGAACCATAGAAAAGACCTGACAGACAACTACCAAGGATGGTGACATCCCAAATGCCATCAAATTTAAGCAAGCAAACTAGCCATTGGGTGACAGCGACGTGAACGTCAAATTTAACACACTAAAATATCCATTTGTTTTTGGAACTATTTGAGCATCAAGCATGGGAAAGGATCCCAATCAATGTAGGGCTGAAGGAGCTAGAAGAAACAAGATAGAGAAAAGACAAAAGTGCCAGGTGTAGGAGTAGGCAAATAGTCCAAGTGGCGAAGGGAAGCACTGATTCAAGAAGTTATTTTAGAAAATGATACAGTGCCTATAAATTGACCATTAGGAGGCACAAATAGCTAGCAGTGCAACTATTTTTCTTCATTTTGCATTTATGAGTAGACAAACCATGTAATCACCTTGAAGAAGCAGCCTTACAAGTAGACAAAAGGGCACATCTCATTGATGTTTTGAGTGGCTTTCTCTTCCTAATGCTCATAAGGCACATGGGTCACTTGTAAAAAGGGTGCTAAAAGTCCTCCTTTCTTCTTCTATATATTGAGGACTTGTCATTTTTTTAATCATCTTCCACATTTGTAAGGCGTAGCCTTGGTAAAATTTCACCTGAATCAATAAACACTTTTTTTACCTCTATCTTGGTTAGATATCTCTGTGTATGTCTTGAGTGTTAGTTTGTGTTTAGTCATTGTTTCTTGATGCTTTCATAGGTCCAACACCAACATATTTGTTGTCTACAAGGTGCCATTTCTACAACTTGACAAGGAGAGTTGTATTTGGAAGTGTAGAAATAGAAGAAATTACTATATTATGTGCATTTCACAACACCTTTTGTGAATCTCTATTTTCTATATTCTCCATTAAAGCCTCCCTACCAATTTTCTTGTAGCCTGGTCCTTCTACCAAGTCTGAAGTGTATGTATGTGTTTGTCTGATTTTAAGTGTGAATGTGAGAAGGTTGATTTATTTTGGTGCATCACCTCCTTAGAGTAGATTTGTTTTCCTGCAATCTTTCTCCCTTTTCACCCCCCATTATCTCGCTCTCTCTCTCTCTCTCTATATATATATATATATATACAATATATATATATATATGTTAGCACTTACTAGAACAAATCAAATGCATCAAAGGGAGCTAGCCCTTACCTAGATACTCTCCCCTTCAGCTTCACCAGTCCCACAAGCGAGAGGGGAGTTTCCATTGTTGCATGTGGAAGGCAGGAGCTCAGGCTCCTGCCTTGGGTGCAATCCACTGCATCAACAACACCCAAGTAGGAAGGGTGGATTCATGAGGTCCTTCATGGCATATAAAACTATAGTGTGTAACAAGTAAGAGACATGTGTCATGGTCGTGATACATATATGATAACATACATACAACACACATGAGGTATGAAAATTAAGAGAAGGGTCCATAATACAAGGGATATGGTCAAATGTCACTAAATCTGAGAAATTAATACATATAAGGACATGTTCAAATGTGCATATATGTAAACATCAAGCAAGTTGATGTGGAGCCATGTTGATGTAGGAGCATCAGTCAAGTTGTACATATTTGTAGAAATGAATCCAATTATTCATTTCTTAAGCAATAAGTAGTACTATCATGCTTAAATATACTTTTTATAAGAGTCTTATAGATATTAGGCGGTATAAAGAGTCTCATTTTGGTCATGGAGGAGTGTTTAAATAGTTAAACTATCATCTTTGGCACTTTTCCATGAAAAGCCATATTTGAATAATTGAATAGTGTAATAATCCCTTGTGGCAAATTTTGAAATGTTAATAACCTGATTTAAATGTCTTTTCACTTATGTAAATGTGACAACTAACTCATCACTATCTAGATACCAAGAAATTTTATGTTGGAAAAAGCAATATCAACATATGATAAGTTAGGAGGAGGTTATGAGAGAATTTAGGTATTCCTTATATCAAGAAGCCTATATTTGAACAATCAATTAAGTAATGATATTATTTAAACCTATCATGAGGATACTAATAAAATTAATCAATTTGTTAATAAAATGAGTGATGAGGAAATGAGTAAAGAAGAAGATATTTGGGTGATAAGCTACAAGTTAGAAAGGAAGGTCTGTAGCAAAATAAGATCTACAAGTAGGTATGTAAATGTATTAGTGTTTTCGATCAACAAATAAGTTTTGTTTTTAAATTTAAATATCTCTTTTATAGTATTATAAGGTGTGAATGAGTGTTCTTTAGGTGATTATTTAAAAATATGTGTTTTGGAACCCCATTTGTATGATTGTGTAAGAAAACTATAATTTTATGTGTATAATTGATTTAAGAATGCAGTGTTGAACATGTTTTCCATTGAATATAACATAAAATTCCTATGGTAAGCTAAGATATTATAGTTATCTAGTTGTATGCATAATATTTTATTAGTTTATAACAAAAATAATGATTTTTTGTTTATTTGCATTCTCTCGATTCAATAAACAAGGTTAGTTTGATGCACAGTCCCTTGTATTTGGAATATATTACATGATTTTAATTGTATGTGTTGGGTGAATATTTTTTCGTCAGCTTACTGATGACAAAATGGGTATATCAACCACAGTACAAGAATATTTATATGGCAAAAAGTGTGGGTTTACCACATCTTAATGAGATAAATCTCTCCTCTCATCAAAGGGAGGTTCCCTATGAATCACTTATATGCTATATATACATATATATAAGCAAAAAATAATACTCAGGGTAGGATGACACCATCCATCTCTCTTTTTTCAGAGATGATGTTCATAGAGCAAAAGAGAGATCCTGGTTGATGACAGGAAGCATTCCTCTTCTTTCAAAAATGGTATTCAACACAGCATAAAATCTCTTGGAGTAGTAACTAGGTCCACAAGAAAACCCATGAAAGCAAAAATTCTTTCATTACCTCCTTCACTGATTTGGAATGTATGTAATAGTAGAGTGAAGTAAAGCTCAAAGTCTTCACTTAAAACTACAATAGATAAAAAAATCACAAGGATAAAACTAGCTCAAAGTCTTTATGATATTATTTAGAATGTCTTTAGATAATTTTCATGCACATACTTTTCTTATTCAATCAAATAGATGAGAGATTATCAGGAAAGAGAACATAAGAACTATTTCCTAAGTGATACAAATTATTTCAACACAAAGTTTAAAATCAACTTGCTTCTCATTCATTCAATAAAATATGATTTACATGTTAAGCTCAAAGTCTCAAGCAGTATCTCAATTTCTGTAGATTTTTTGCTCTCAATTACCTAGAGATCCTTTTACAAAAGAGGTTCCCTCTATATATAGGGAATAACCTTCAAAATTGGAAAAATAGGCAAAGATGAGTCAGCATTGAATTTGGGACATTTTATATATTTTTACATGTAATTACATATTACAAAATTACATGTATTTACACATGACAAAAGTACATGTATTATTTTCCCAAATCAATTAAAAAGTACATGAGAAGAATGAAGAAGAGAGTATGGAAGAAAAGTTCAACTCTTGCCACCAGACTTCTTCTGATGAGCGTCATACATGGCAATAGATGCTTGTATTCATATACTGTCTGGCATAATGTTATTCTTGAAGATTACTTTAGCTCTGATTATGGTGTCTTTTAATGCTGTGATTGCTTTTGCATGGCTAGTTAACCTAGTTCTTAGATTATCCAGATTTAACTGATTATCTAAAATGTTATCCATAGAAGTCATTGAAAACACTTTCTCCTCAAATTATTTTTGGATCATACCTTTGAATTCCTGAATCATTTCATCCATTGATAGGAATTGGTTGTCTCGAGAGGTGAGTCTGTAAGGCAATTCCTCCAATCTATTCAATAGGCTGGTGTCACTTTTTTCACTAACATCCTTAGAAGATTTGAGGTCACTGATTAGCTCCTTAAGTACCTGGATCTTATATATTAGTGATTCTTTGATTTCAATATAAGAATCTTTATTGGCAATGACGCTGATTGATACTAAAGTACGTTTCTTTAGAGCTTTCATCTCTATCCACTTGCTAAGATATTTGTTTGTGTTATTAATATCTTGAGAAATAAGAGAGAGAAGGTCTTATAACTCTATCCTCATTTTCTTAATTTTAACTATCTTCTCAGCCACCTTTGTAAGCAAAGAAATTCCTTGTGCATGAATCTTATCTATGTAATTTCAAGTACTTTTCCTTTTAGGTAGGTCTTCTCTACTTTCTAGATAACAGGATCATCTACAGAGAAGGCTTTTAGAGCTACTGCCTCTAGGGCAAAAGTGAATCTCCTAACTACTATGGTTAATTGTTTCACCTTTGCCTTGTAATAATCCTTCATCTCTCTCTCTCTCTATCAAATTTTTGGACCATGATATACATTGTAGACTGCAGATCACTCTTTGCACCCTCGTGAGTTATGTTCCCCAACTCAATGTGAGAAATGGAGTAGCTGCTCATGTCAAAATTCTCTAGGGTTGCATCCTGTAGAGGTTTGGCTATCTCCAAAAATTTGTGCCCCTTATCCTCAATCAATTTTGAAAGGATTTTGGGCTTCTTGGGGGTCTTAGCTTTCACTGGTGCTGTTTTACTAAAGTCAAAGTCATCTGGAGAGATGGCTTGCTTTTTTATTTTGGGTGTTAAAGTAGACAACCAAGGCAGGAGAGTAGAAGTACTTATAGTAGCAACAATCCCTATAGCTAGTTTTACTGGGGTAACATCTACACTGCTAGTGGGAACAACAAGTGTGGTGGGTGTAGTAGGCATAATATTAGGCAAAACTGTATCGGCCACTGACTCGTCGATGGTGGAAGCATCTCTGATGTTGGAAGAAGGAGATGAAAGACTAGGGATGGATCTTGATGATCAAAGAACATCTCTAGAAGCACCTTAAGGGTCACTAAAAACAAATCCAAAAGGAAAGGTAGCTCTAGAGGAAGAAATACTAATGGGAGAAAGGGGCGAAGAAGTTGCAATAGGGGATTGGGGTGGAGAAGAAAAAACTCTTGCAACTGGTTATGCCCACTCTTATGGAGATAGAGTTTTTGTCCCCTATTGATTTTTAGTCCTGTCATCTATTTCCATCTATTTTGCCTCTTATTCTTGGGTGCTTTGTTACTCAACCCTCATATCTATTGACTCTAGCTCTTTCTTGACAACTTTTGGTTTCTTTGACACAAAGATGATCCTAGGCTTGTGGGGCCTAGAAGGAGAATAAATGTTGCTTTTATTCCTAGTTCTATTTTCTACTCTCTTCCTTGTCTCTTCTTAGAGTTCTACCTCTAATCTTGTGATGAATTCTTTCTATGTGGTCCCTTTGTTCGCTAGCCAATCATTGGTGTTAGCCAATATTGGTTCAAATCTCATCCTTAAAAAGGTCAACTCTTTTTGAGACCATTAAATTAGAGGAAGAAGAGAGTTAGAAACTATTTTTAGCCAGGTATCTGTTGTTAATTAGATCTTTGTCATCTACTAGATTTGGAGGAATATCAACAAGCCCTAGATATTCAATTTGCTCTAGAGACAGTTTATTGTAGTCCATTTTTCTGATAGCTTCTATTGTCCTCAAATCTATCTAGATGTCTTCGATCATGGGCTCATGAAATTGAGTCTTCCTTTTGATCATGTCCTTAACACCCCTATAGTCAAAATTGGGCCTTCTTTTGAAATGCTTCATGGTGACAAGTTACATTTCTATCTCAATTACCCTTGCTTTGGTGGCAGTCAAAATTGAGTATTTGTCAATTTCAATTGGGAACCTAAACCCTAGTTTCTTAAGTTCCATCTATTTATTATGCATAATAATAATCTATCTACATAGATCGATTAGGACCAATTTGTCAGAAGGAAATTTGGGGAGCATATAGGGATAGCCTTGGAAAAAGCCAACCCACAGATAGCAAAAAGTAGGGAATTGTAAAAATATACAGCTGAAGTCATTGATGACAGTCCATGCTTGATCTGATACTCTCTTATGTTCCAATTAAGGATCAAAAAGACACAAAAATACCATGATGAAGGCATCATTTACCCTCCTAAAGTGATGGATTTATCCCTTTAGTGTTAGCTGAGGGTAATATTGATACACAGGGATGATTTTTCTATCTCCCTCTGACGTCAAACCTAGAAAGATTCTCATTAAAGATGCAATATACACCAAGTATGAAGTCATATATAACATTGAATTAGTAGACACTTTTTTCAATTTCCCATGAAGATCATTGTTGATCTATTCACACTAAAATATGACTTGTTTCCCTTGAATAATTATCTTGATAAAAGGATACATCCATTCATGGAATTGAGAAGAGGATGGTAGACCTCAAACTCCATTGAGAAGAGTAATTAAGTCACCAACTTCCTCTACAAAATCACTTCTTATAAAATTCTATGGCCATCTAGACATGTTGGCTCTGGGAGTCTTGATCCATCTATTGTTGATAACCTTCTTCACCTTCTCAGGATCTTTGTCATATTCTTTCTATGCTTTGATGAAGTCGATGTTCAATACTTTCATAGTAGGAGGGCACATGAAAACTTTATCAATAAATTTGGGGTCCAGTTGAATTATTATGTTCTTACTAGCATCTGACACTACCCTGGTCTCTTTGTTATAGAATTGGGTGCACTAGAGGATGAACTCAGTGTGATGCGCTGCCACAGGAAAAGAGGAAACTAGGTGAATATTTCTCTCAATTATTCTTTTCATTTCTAAGCTTGAGTTTTTTGCCTTGGTTCTCTCCATGAATTCAAACATATCCACGTGGCCGATCTCTGTGTCTCTAATGTTTTCAACATTAGAAGTGACTGAAGTGATTGGGAAAACACCTTGATACTGATACTTCATTGCCTTTGACTTCTTTGGAGAAGCTTCAGTTATCAGGACAAGCCTTTGTCAAGAGTACATTGATGAAGGAGGATCTCTGGGAAGAACTGTGATAAGAGTCATGATCACATAATTAGGGAAAAATTAACAATATAGGGAAATTACATGTCAGATGATCATGACCAAGGAAGGGTGCTTGAAAGGGTCGAGGTGCAAGCAGGTTGGAAAGTGAGAGGAAAGGGAAGCAGGCATGACAAAAGGAAAAAATGGAAATTCCCTAGAGTTAGAGGAAAATAGAGAAGGAATGTAGGGTTGGTAAAAAATGCCACCCTTACATGTGGAAGAAGCTTTGCATGCATAGGTGGCAAAAATTACCTCCTGTGCACATCAGGTGATCAGGGGATGCATCGGTGGTAAAAATTGCCACTGATGCATGTTGGAGGGGTAATGTGTAAGGGTGGTAAAAATTGTTACCCTTGCACTTGATAGGAAGATTAGGTGTAATGGCAATGATTTTCATCACCCTTACACTTAGTCTAGGTTGGGTCACATCGGTAGCAAAAATTGCCACCGGTGCATGTCATAAAATTGTTGATCTATGTTAGGGTAGAAAAAATCACCACCCTTACATGGGTAAGGATTCAGGAGGTAAATGAGAGGGTAGTGAAATTCACTGCCCTAACATGAGAGGAAAAGGGCCGAATGGGAAGAAAAGGAAGAGGAGAGTTGAGGCACGATGAAGGGAGAGAAATATGCCTCAAACAATGGGAAAGAGAGAAAAAACAAATAAAAACCTAACAAGGAGAGAGAAAATAAGAAAGAGGAATGAAAAACAAAACTAAAATAAAAAATAAAGACCTACCTAAAAATAATGCACGATGAGGGCTTGAATCTGGTGAAAATATGCTTCTTCTTGCTTAGTTGATCATCCAGAGGTAGAGGGCAGGAGGAGGAATGGAAGAATAGATCAAAAAGGGGCAAAAAGAGATTAAATGGGGGAAAAAATCATCCCCAACCACTCAATGCATGTAGTCATAAATGTTTTGCATGAAAATCAAGGTAGTGCAGGGGCGGCAAAAATTGTTGCCCTTGCATGGGAGGTCAAAAACATATACAGGGGTAGCAAAAATTACCGCTCTTATAGGGAACAATAAAAAGATGCAAGGGTGGAAAATTTCACCACTCTTGCATGACGGATGTAAGGGTGTAAAAGAATACTACCTTTGCATGGAATGAAACAAAAAGATGCAGTGGTGGAAAAACATTCCACCCTTGCATAAAAATGCTAGAAAACACTGACTTAGGGAAATGTAAAAATTTGTCCCCTAATCGCATTGAGATTGTAACAGTTTTCATGTTTTGGGTAAAATGCAAAAATGGAATGTTATAAACTTTGATTGGTGCTAGTTGAGAAAATGTGAGAGCAAGAAAAAATTGTCTCAAAAAATTAACTTTAGAGAGAAAAACACAAAATGAACAAGTTTCATAGGGGTTGTTCCAAAAACAAGTGTAGCTAATTTTGGGAACAACAGCTAGCTCCTATTGGGGAACTTCCATTGATCAAAATGATTGATGGGATTAGAAACTAGTCTCTAAGTGCCTTCATCCAAGCCATTAGGCTATGGAGTCAATCCAAAAGTAAAAAGACATTAAAAACCAAAAAAAAACATAAACTATACAAATGTACAAGTGAACTCATCTAAAACTTTAAGGACTAAAGTACTTAAGATGTTACCCACTATGAGGTAGTGAGAATGTTGCTCCATCTTGATACTCTAGTAAGAAGCTATTCTCATCATAGATCTGATGAATGGTAAATGGACCTCTCCATAAAGAATAAAATTTGTCATGCATTCCTTTTGGTTCTCTCCTCTTGTCCCACAACAAGACTTGATCTCCAATCTAAAAATCATGAACCTTGGCCCTCTTTTCAAAAGGTTTCTTCACTTGATTCTAATGTGTAGTAATCGAGTCCACTACCATGGTTCATTTCTCATTTAATTTAGTTAGACACATGATCCTTTTGTCAATTGAATTTTCAAAGGTTGAATCTTTGATTGCCTTTGCCAACCTAAGCGCTAGTAGTTCTAGAGTGATTGGTATCTTTGCAATCAAGCCATACAGAAGTTGGAACAATGAAATTCCTATGGCCCTCTTGGGTGTAATTCTATCTACCCATAAAGTGTCAAATAATGCTTTTTGCCAAGTCTTTTTATTATCATCTACCAATTTCTTGATAATAGTAACCAGGTTTTTATTGCTCGATTCTGCTTGGCCATTCCCTTGTGGAAAATAATCAAAAGTGTGGGATAGGGTAATTCCATAATAAAATTAGAACTGAGTAATCTCATAAGAAGAGAAATAGGCTACATTATCTGTTACAATCTTAGTTGGAACCCCAAACTAGGAAATAACATTTTCCTTAATAAAATTACATACCACTTCTGAAGTAGTGTGCTTAGTTGGGATGGCTTCCACCCATTTGGTAAAGTAGTCAGTTGCCATGAGGAGATAATTATGCCTAGCACTTGAAGATGGGTTAACTATGCCAATGAATTCAATACCCCATTGTTGAAAAGGTTCTTCAATTACCACTGGCTTGATGGGTAATGCAGCGAATTTAGGCTTTCTGATGAACTATTAACATAATTCACACCTACACACCTATTTGTAAGCATCTTGAAATAGGGTAGGCCAATAGTGCTTTGCTCATAGAATTTTATGGGTTGTTACTAGCATAGAAAAATGTCCTCCATAGGCCAAATTGTGGAAAGACTCCAAAAGCTTACCTTGTTGCACCTTATCAACGCAGCGAAGAAATACCCCATCAAGGCTTCTCTTATACAAACCATTATCCCACAAGACATAATTAGCAGCCTTTAGTTTAACATTCTATTTTTATTTGTATGATAGATGAGTGAGACACTCACCATAGGTTAGAAAATGGGCAATGTCTTAATACCACTCCTCAATAGTGGCAATGAAGAGGACCATAGGCACGTCTTCGATCTCCATTTCTTCATTTTTAGCTTCCTTGGGATATTATCATCAATCAACTAGCATAGGCCTGTTCCCTACATAAGTTTGGTAGGTTTGATGTTGAGATCAAACTCCTAAATCTTAGCAATCTAATTACCCCTTTTTGTACCAAACTCTTGTTGATTCAAAATGGACTTCATCGTTGTATCAGACACCAAAACTACGGTATGTGAATTCAAGATATAAAACGTAAAATGCTTCATTGCTTTAACCACAACATAAGCATGTTTCTCTATGTTTGAGTATTTTAGCTCATGAGCTTTGAGTGAATAGCTCATGAAAGAAATAGGAGATTCCACACCTTTTTGGTTCTATTGAACCAAAATAGCCAAAAGTGTATGCTCACAAGCATATCTATATATTATGAAGTCTTTTGTATAATCTAGAGAAATTAAAATTGGTGCATGGGCAATTGCTTTTTTGATATCTTCAAATGCTGACTTGCCCTTTGTAGTCCACCTAAAGGTGTATTTTCCCATCATCATGTTGACAATGAGGCAAGTCTACTCATTAAACTCAGGGATGAATCTTCATAAAAAAATCACTTGTCTAAAGAAAGAGTGAACTGCAGTCTTACTTGTAGGCAAGGTAAGCTCCTGGATCGATTTGACTCTTTCTGAGTCAATTTTTATGCCTTTTTAGGATAAAATGTGCCCAAGAAGTTTCCCTTTTGTTACCCCAAAAATAGATTTCTTGAGATTCAAAGAAATGCCATTCTAGTGGCAACATTCCAACACTTGTTGTAAATGATGTACATGATCAGAACGATGCTTGGAAAAGACTGTTAAATCATCTAGGTATATTACAATGAACTTACCCATTTCATCCTTGAAAGTGAGATCCATTACTCTCTAAAATGTGACACCTACATTTATTAGACCAAAAGGCATTCTTTAATAAGCAAAGGTGCCCCAATGTGTGGTGAAGGTAGTCTTATGTTGGTCTACTTTTCCAACTTCAACTTGATTATACCCTGAGAAGCCATCCAACATTGATAATATTTTTGAACCAGTCACCTTCTGAAGAACTTGATCCATGATAGGTAGAGGGTAGTTATCCTTTAAGGATGACTGATTCAAGTTTTTGAAATCCACATAGATGAGAATTTTGCCATTCTTCTTCCTTACAGGCACTTTATTGGCAATCCATGTGGAATGATGTATTTGGAAGATTATCCTGGAATTTAACATTTTTTGTATCTCAAATAAAATGGTACCTAATATTTTTGGATTATACTTCTTGGACTTTTGCTTGTAAGGCACTGAGTTAGCCTTGAGAAGAATGTCATGACAAATTTCATTAGGCATGAGTGACTTCAGGTCATCATAAGAGTATGCTAAGATGTCCATGTACTAACAGAGTAGAGTAGTGAACTTGAATTTCTCCTCAGGAGTGCAACATTTTCCAATGTTCACCATATTAGGATCTCCCTTGGTTCACATATTTACTTGATCAAACTCTTGAGAGGAGCTTGAATCCATTTGCTACTATTTGATGAATCTATCATGGTTATCAAATAGCTTTTTAAGGGAAATTAGGCCTTTGAGAATCTTATTCCCTTTGAGATATAGGAACTCTTCACTTTCATTTGTATTTGATTCAAGAGCTGGCTCACATTCTTGAGGTTCACTGCCTTCAAAATGCAGCCATTCAAAGCTATCTTTTTGCTCCAAGAAGGCAATGATTTGATTGTCATTGTTGGATACTTGCCAATGACTGGCATTATCAAGTACACTTGGTTGAAAGACCAGCTCAATAGTGTACTTGTCTCCTTTGAAGTCTGGGTGAGGGACCAAGAGAGTAGCTAAAACAGCCAATGCATCAGCCTAATCATTGAATTTCCTAAGAATGGTAGAGATGTTGAAAGCATCAAAGTTTGCAATTTGGTCCCAGACTAGATTGTAGTAGTGGCACAATCTTTCATTCTTAGTTTGATATAGGTTTCTCACTTGAAAAACCACCAATTCGGTGTCTCCTTTAGCATGAAGGAGTTTGATACCTTTTTCATGAGCAACATTCAACCCAAGTAGTAGGGATTCATACTTAGTTGTGTTATTGGTGTTGCTGAACTACAACTTGTATGAAGAGGGAAAAATATCTCCTTGAGGAGATATCAACATAATTCCTACTCCTAAGCTGGTAGAAAAGCAACTACCATCAAATTCTAGAATCCATACCTTATTTGATACTAATTTTTCTTTAGATCCTTCTTCATTTGGAGGTGAAGATCCTTCCACATTGGTACTGCACTCTACCAATTCTCTTGTTATTCTAGTTGAGTGCATTTCTAGGTTGTCACCTATAGGAACTTCATCAGATGCCTCACGAACATCCTTTATGGATAGAAAGTAGTTACCCATGCCTAAAGACTCAAATAGGATTTGGGCTTCAGGTGTTGAGGTCTAAGTAACCACATATTTCACTTCCTTCTCAAGGAGGATCCTCTTCATAACACCTTTGACTGGAATCCTCTCCTCAAACAAGTCCATGCTTAGTTCACCACCAACATCCTTACAAAAATTTTAGCCAAGAAGGATGTCGTAAGAGGCTAGAACATCGGTCACCAGGACTGTCATTTTGATTCACTTTTCTAGAAAAGCCACAAATGCAAATTAAGCATCTTTGATTTGACCTAGGAGTGGGACTTGCTTATTTTCCATAGAAAATCACCTTCCAAAATTTTTAGTCAAAGTAAGACCAAGAGAATCTGCTACCTTAGTAGGTATAACATTATTAGAAGCTCCAGAGTCTATTATGTAGTTACTCAATTTATAACCATTTATCAATAGGGAAACATAAAAAGGTTCTATTTTCTTGGGAGTGACAGGAGGAGTAATGACAAGATTATTTTGGGTGGGTTTATTCTTGGAGGAATCATGAGTTACCTTTAAAGAATCTTGTCCTATGGGAATAGTCTTACTTTTCATGTAATCAGCCAATCTATCAAATTTTTCAAGATTGGCTCGCAAGTACTCAATTTTAGTCATTTAAATCTTAGTCATTTTGGCATGATCACTTATATCAAATAATTGAATTGAGCTAGAGATAGAGGAAGAGGGCCCATCATCTTGATCTTTATTGGGCATGGTACTAGTATAAGAAATAGAAGCAGAAGGTATGGGACGGTTTGAGGTACTTACTTTTTTGTTAGCTACCTGATCCTTTAGTTGGAAAGGCAGTGAAGTTCCTCATTTAGTGATAGAAACTACCAGCTAAGGTTCTCCCACTTTTTCTTTATCAACTTTTTGAGCTGACTAGTTCTGAGATCTAGTAAAAATAACATAGGATCCATCAAACACTTCTCCCTTACTTCTAGCTTCATCCTGATAATCTAGGAAACCAATATTAGAGTCACCAGCTAATTCTTCTTCTTGTTCTTCAAAGAGATTAGCATCATCTTATTGGTCCAACTCAGGTTGGAGTGAGAAATCTTGTTTAGCTTCAAGGTAACCAACTACTAAATTTGTAGGTGCTACTTTAATGGCAAGCTTTTCATGTGGGGGAGGTAGGTAGTTTGGTTTCCCTTGGTTTCTGGCAACATTACCTTGATATGACTGGTTCTAAAATGTCTTCCTTGGCATATCTAGATATGTGGGGGCAGACATACCATGGGCCATTTGTCTTTTCAAAGTTATCAGTTCATTTGTTAATTTTTACACCATAGGATTTGTGGTGCTTGTAGAAGAACTTTTAGTCGATGAATAAAACTTATTTTTATTGGAGTCTTTTATGATCTTACCTATCAAGATAAGATCATCTTTAATCTTAGTAGCCAAATTTTGAGCCACAGTGAGATCCATAGGGCTAGCTTGCCTCAACAAAAAACTTACTTTAAGAAGTTACGAGTTGATGAAAAAACACTTGAGATTCTCTAGCATGGGCTGAGTGATGGTAGGAATCTGGTTCCTTAGCTTATTGAATTTTTCTATGAAATCCCTCATGGGCTCATGGGGTTCCTTATTCATTTGTGTAATATGAGCCAACAAGGCATGTGCATCTTCAATAGGTTTAAACCTAGCCTCAAACTTGGATTTGAGTGTATTCTAGTCAGTTATAGTTTGAGCTTGAAGGTGGTAAAACCAATCCACAACAGTGCCTTGAAATTTTTCTACAAAAAGTCTCACTACCACATCTTTGTATTCCATACCTATCACACCACATGTTATAGAGAAGGCAACAATATGCTCATCAGGATGAACCTTCCCATTGCCATAGAATTTGGGGAAATTCTTTCTTGAACTATGAGGTAGTTCATGTAAAGGTGGGGTCAGATTGAGAGGACCAAAAGAGTTACCCCAAAGACCTTGGGCCATTATGATAGGATGATTAAATGTTAGGATAAAAAATCTTGGTGTGGTTAATATAGATAAAACCTTACCACTACTGAGACTAGAAGCTTCACTAGGTATGGGAGATCTGGTGTTGGTAGGAGGAAAACTCCTAGTTCACTGAAGGCGAGATGGCAGAGGAGAAATTTCAAAGTTAGTTTGTCACACCAACTTGAATACATGATCAACAATACCTTGAGCTCTCTGGCCTCACGTGTATGGTGGATCTACCAGAGTGTAAAATTAAAAAGGAATAAGAGATGCTTCAAGTTGAGGCTTGAGGCTTCAAAATGTATGTTCGTAATCCCCAGCAGAGTTGCCAAAAGTTGGTGGGTGAATATTTTGTCGTCAGCTTACTGATGACAAAATGGGTATATCGACCACAATACAAGAAGATTAATATAGTAAAAAGTATGGGTTTACCACATCCTAATGAGATAAATCTCTCCTCTCATCAAGGGGAGGTTCCCTATGAATCACTTATATGCTATATATATATATATATATATATATATATATATATATATATATATATATATATAAGTAGATAATAATACTCAGGGTAGGATGACACCATCCTTCTCTTTTTTTTCAGAGATGATGTTCACAGAGCAAAAGAAAGATCTTGGTTGATGACTAAAAGCATTCCTCTTCTTTTAGAAATGGTATTCAACACATAGCAGAAAATCTCCTAGAGTAATAACTAGGTCCACAGGAAAACCCATGAAAGCACAAAGTCTTTTGTTGCCTCCTTCACTGATTTAGAGCATACGTAATAGTAGAGTGAAGTAAATATCAAAGTATTCACCTAAAACTATAATAGATAAAAAGATCACAAGGATAGAACCAGCTCAAAGTCTTTCTAATATCCTTTAGAATGTCTTTAGATAATTTTCATGCACATAATTTGCTTATTCAATCAAATGGATGAGAGATTATTAGGAAAGAGAACATAAGAGCTATTTCCTAAGTGATACAAATTATTTCAACACAAAGTCTAAAATCAACCTGCTTCTCATTCATTCAATAAAATATGATTTACAAGTTGACCTCAAAGTCTCAAGAAGTATCTCAATTTCTATAGAGTTTTTGCTCTCAATTATCCAGAGATCCTCCTTCATCAACGTAATCTTGATAAAGGCTCAATTTGATCATTGAAGCTTCTCCAAAGAAGTTTAAGGCAATGAAGTATTAGTATCAAGGTGTTTTTTCAATCACCGCAGTCACTTCTAATGTCATGACAATAGAGTGAAATAAAGCTCAAAGTATTCACCTAAAACTAAAATAGATAAAAATATCACAAGGATAAAACTAGCTCAAAGTCTTTCTGATATCCTTGATCATAACGAGTTGATGGAATAAGAAGCAATGTTCATTTGAGAGGATAGGAAAGATGAAAATAATTAAAATAAGGTAGGTACAATAGTCACGAGATATGAGGATAATGAGATCCAAGGAAAATAAAAGAGATAAGAACAAAGGAATGATCAAAATA
Organism: Torreya grandis; assembly: GCA_037957365.1. NCBI lineage: Eukaryota > Viridiplantae > Streptophyta > Pinopsida > Cupressales > Taxaceae > Torreya > Torreya grandis. The sequence continues at coordinate 240,112 of JARHVA010004329.1, read as the reverse complement.
AATAATAATTTGCATTACATGAAGCAATCAATAAGGTAGAATGTAAAAAAAAATAGTTATATAATGATGTGGATGATTTTGATGAGATTAATTCAATTGCTAATGAAGAATGTTTTTTGAAGGATATATGAAACTTGGAATAGTAGATTGTAGGTGATTGGTTTCTAAGTGAGCAATAAAAAAGGGTTTTTTTCTATGAAGGTTTGGAACAACCATAAGAAAATATGGTAGCTTTGGAACATGCCATAAATAATTAATAAGAGGACAAGGTCTATCCTAAAATAGAAGTTAAGGAAGTAGATAGTTCATATGAGATAATGGAGTCTCAAGGAAGAGAACTTAATATTGATAAAGTAGATTATATACTTAAATAGCAAGTATGGAATCTAGAAGAGTTTGAAGAGACCCCAAGGTCTCAATGTTTTACATCTCATATTTCATTTTCTGATGTGTGTTTAGGTATGGTAGACAAGGAGGTGAAGTTTATAGAGAAGAGATCTCTAGTAAGAGCTAAGGATAAGAAGGTATAAGTTGATAACCTCATTCTAAAATGTAAATTTACAAAGATAAATATTAAAAAGAAGATACTATAAGAACAAGGCATAGTATAGATGGAGAAGATAGCTAAGAAAATAAGGTACAAATGTGGTAGTCAAGAACATGTCCATATATATAAGAAGATGATTGCATAATTTTAAGCAAAGGAGGTTTTAAATAGTAAATGGTATATTAATAAGCTCATGAGTAAGAGCTCATGAAAATTTTTAAGACCAAGAGTCTGATTTAGGAGCATTTGCCAAGTTGTACACGTTTGTATAAAAGATTATAATTAGTCATGTCTTGAGAAATAAGGAGTACTATCATGCTTCAATATAATTTGTATAAGAGTATTGTGTGTGTGTGTGTGTGTGTGTGTGTGTGTGTGTGTGTGTGTGTGTGTGTGTGTGTGTGTGTGTGTGTGTGTGTGTGTGTGTGTGTGTGTGTGTGTGTGTGTGTATTGGTATAAATATTCTCATTTTGGTAATAAAGGAGTGTTTAAATAGTTAAAATATCATCTTTGGCACTTTATTCTCAAAATTCATATTTGAATAGTGTAATAAGCCCTTGTGGAAAATTGTGAGGGGTTGATAACCTAATGTAAAATCCTTTTCACTTATTTAAATGTGATAACTAACTCATCACTAACTAGAAACAAAGAAGACCTACATTGGAGAAATAAATTTTAACATATGATAAGTTAGGAGGAGGTTGTTGAGAGAATTTAGGTCTTTCTTATATCAGGAAGCCTATATTTAAAAAATCAGTTGAGTAATGACAAGATTCTATCCTATCATGAGGATACTAATGAAATAAATCAATGTGCTAATGAAAGGAGTGACAAGGAAATTAGGAGTTGAGAAGAATATATTTGGGTGAGAAGTTGCAAGTTAGAAAGGAAGGTTTGTAGAAAAATAAGTTAGACAAGTAGGTCTATAAATGTATTGGTGTTTTGGATCAATAAATAAGTTGTTTTATTTTTTTTTAAGAGTTCATTTATACTCTTCTAAGGTGTGATTGAGTTTTCTTGAGGTGATTATTAAAAAATGTGCGTTTGGAACCCCATTTGTATGATTTTGTAAGGAAACCAAAATGTTGTATGTATAATTGATCTAAAGTTAGTAATTTGGCCTTTTAAAGTCAAATAACTACCCCTATCATACAAAACATTCCAAAATCTAGTCCTTACCCCTTTGTAGATGGTCAAACTGATGAATTATAGTCTAAAAGTGCAAATTTTGGTCAAAATGGGGTAAAAATAATAAAAAATGGTTTAAAAAGTCATTAAATTGTCTCAAAAGATATTTTAATGGGTTCAAAATGGTGAAAATAGCCTACGTCTAAAATTTCAAGTCATGAAAAGGTCATTTGATATCTTAATTAAGCCAAAAAGGCCCCAAAATAGCTCCCACATGCCAAATTTGCAAGTTTAAAACATGTAAAAGTGTAATTTTGCATTATTTATATGAAATACTTCGAAAAGCTTCCTTACCAAGTGGTGGAAAGATTTGTTTATCTTATAACGGCAAGAAAAGACTCTTTTTCACTTACTTTGCAAGAGAAGTATGGAATCCATATAGTTTCTATATAATCCAGGGTAGGGGAGATCAATATTAGGCTAGTTTCAAGATTCAACAAGAATTTAATGGAAATTCATGGCCATACAATAACTAAACCAGTCCTTTTTGGTACTTTGTTTATTGGCACTAAGAGGCCTACCTATAGGTTTTCTAATGGTATAGTCTATTAGAGGAGCATACAGATCTCAATTTTGGGGTGAATAAGTTACACTCAAATTACTTGTTAATAGTCCAAGTGGTTTCTCATTTGGATTATCTAGGCTCATTAACCATCTAGTTGAAATTAGGTTAAATTATGTTGCCTAGCAACAAAAAAGGTCATTGTTTTTCTCTAATTTCTCCTCACCTAGGCAAAGTTTCATGGAAATTCAGCCTATTCCATAATATTAATGACTTTATCTAAATTTTGATGGACTTTTAAAGGTGTTATTCATCCAATTAAATGTGAATAAAAGGTCTCATACTCATCTAGTCAATTTGTAGTGTTGGTAAGCTTGCTAGGAGAATTTATGTAGTCCAAAGAGAAGGTGGCATCCTTAAATTTTCAAGAATTCATATTTTCAAGGTTTTCATCAAGTTTTTATTGTTTCAATGCATAATCAATAGATATTATTCAAGTTCCATGTCCAAGAAGTCATCCTATGATTTCAAAGTTCTTAAAAGACCAATTTAGCATTCTTTAAAGAATTTTTGCATATTTTAAGGTTTTTGAGGAAGACTATGATTCAATTTTAACCTACTTTCACTCATTCAATAGCATCCAACTTATGATGGTGTGATGATGTTGAGTACTTATTTACATTTTTTTCTTTACCTTGGTCTTAGCATTCCTCTCGGTGCTTGTTCCCCACCTCCACCTCACTCACTTCATATCACTACCATAATCTACCTTTTCACTAAGTTTTCACTTCATTTTCACCCTTTTATAATGATTCCCTCATCTTTCCACCTTCCTTTATCCCTATCACCCTTCATCCCATCTCAAATCACTCCTCATATCCACCTCCATCTCATGGGTCTAGTCAAGAATCCAATGGTAAGCATGATCAAGAGGTTTCTAGGCTAAATTAGGGCATCTAACATAGTCAAAAGGGTCCACCTATAACCAATTCTATAATGCAAACCATAGAAAAGAGTCATAGAAGAGGAGTAAAAGCTATAAACCAAGATTTTGGGATTTTTCAAGGGTTTTAAGAACGTAAGGTAGGGTTATCTAAAGGTAATGCAACCTTGTGTGAAGGAAAATGGAAAATGTTGATTACAATACCTAAAAAGACATCCTACAAGCCACTATACAGACCACAACAGTAGTGATAAGGGCTTGGTTGTCAAAAGAGCTTGTCAAATGTTTTAGAACCATACAAACATTAATAAGTGTATGATAGCCTCAGCCAAGAGTTTAAAGGTCACTAATATAATGGTTAAAATCATCAAGAGGAAGATGAATGATAGCTATAGTCCCAAAAAAAAACCCTACAGGCCTATGTAATTATAAATGGAGGATTGAATGGTTTTTAAAGGAACAAAGGACTAGATTGAGGGTCAAAGTGATACAAGGGTTCAAGGTTTTTATTGGAGGTCACCATGAGCCTAAAAAAGAGGATAGTCTTATAAAAAAATCAAATATAGCTATGGTTGGCCTACAACAGACCTCAAAAATCAATACCTATAGCTTGCAAGGATAACTACACAGTCAAGTAAGTCTACTGAGTCTATATCAAGGATTTGATTACTCCATAAAGATATATGATGTTTGTGAGGAAGACACATAATATGATGACTTGAATGACATGATATGTTTGTTTACCCTTACTAAGTACACAAGGGCCTTGTTCTCAGTTTGTACAAGGGCCAATAAGTATGAAAACATAGTCAGTATACCTAATACAAAGTATGTGATCAAAAGGAGCAGGTGATAAGGATAGTGGTTTTGCTCAAGGAAATATTTCAAGGTAAGAAGGTTGTAAGATATTAATATATTATAAGGGGAACCAAAAGGGAACCTATAATATTCTTAAGACTCAGACACACTTCCAACTAATAAGCAACAGGCACTTTTGAAAGCTACATCAATCATTTTATTTATGGATTCTGACTTGAAAGGGTTTAATCACTAGATGAATAGGTAAGTGTGATAGTGAATTGATTCCACACATGACATATGAGGGCATGGTTATTATTTTATTAGAGACAAATTCCAAGTCATAATGCTTTCTTACAGTACTATGAAAGCATCTTATAGGCTTGACAAGAGCCAAAGCTCAGTTGATCCATATCATGACATTTTAAGGCCTGTGAAAATGGATAAGGACTAGTTGTATGAAGATAGTTATCTTCATTAAGGTGTTTTAGCTCAATTCAAGATCAATTTTCTAAAAGGCCTTAGTAATTATACCCTACAACCACCTAGCAAAGTATATCTATAATCATTTTACAATATCATCTACAGTCAAGGGTTTGGTCACCAATCAAACATTCCAAGAAACTTAGGAAAGCATGACTCAATCCAGGGTTTGGACTATATAGTGATGTTGAATAAAATGCATCATTCATGATAAGATAGGTATAAATAATCCAATAAAAGTGACCTATAGGTCTATATAACCACCTATAGCCAATACTAAATGATGATATATAGCTCCATGAAGGAATTCACAATCAAGGATGTTTTGGGGTTTTGAATGTTCAAGAAGGTATTGGTGATTGATTTTATTCTAATGAAGAAAGTAATATCAAGTATTAAAAAACACTTTCAAGGGTAGGGTTTAATCTTTATACAAAATATTCTTCACCTGTAGCCTTAAATAAAACCTATAGGTCTGTATGATCATAGTGTTAAGGGATACAAGTATCAAAGGAGGCTGTAAGGGTTAAGAAAATTGGCAAGTGCATCTTCGAAGTGGAATTTTTTTCTTAACACAAACCTCAATAAGGAATTAACAAGATTTTTTCAAAATATTTTCACTTCAAAATGTATTAAGGTATCATATAGTCTTAATACACATGGCTTATAAAGTTTGAGAAGGCATGAAAGTAAGTGTTTAAGAGGGAAGTGATCATTATAGGGTTTCTCATACTAATAAGGTCACATTCATGTCATGAATACACAAGGAGGTATGTTATGTTTCAAAGAAGGATTAAGGAGTAATGACCTACAGTCAACTCAATCAAATGATCTAAGCCACTTAAGGAGCCATTTGCAGTCACCAAGAAGATGTCATAGTCAAAAGGACATTAATGCTTCAAGTATGCTTAAAAGATTGGTTGACCACTTCAAAAGGCATGTAATATTTGAAAATAATGATCATGTCCATGGATAGTCATAAAACATCATAAAAGACATCAAAGGTAATAATCAAGGCAACCTAACTTGATCCTATAGCCATATTAGCGCCTCATGGTCTTCTACTATCAAACACAATTCAAGGTTTCTCTTAAATAAAAAGTGGTTTAGGGTGGATCCTTATTTTACTCTCTCTTAAATAAATTCAACTTGAAATATCATTAGTCTGATCAAAGTTACTACATAGCATTTCCAAGTTCAAAAGGAGGTAGTATAGACCTATAGTACAGATTGTTCATAGTATGGAGGCCTAAAACATTGCATTAAGAAGTCAAATACTTACAATGAGATGGGTAAGAACCATATTTTTCTATAAATATTTATAAATGTATATTGAAGATTAAATTATCTTTAATCTTGTTTAAACCTAACCAATACGCATCTACAAAAGTGTATGCTCAGTCATGGGAAGGCCTAATTGCCTTGTTCCAAGGTCTAAACATGCTAAGAAGAAGAGGATAGAGTGTTTTCAAGATTATTGAGGAAATTTTTGAGCCATTTTAAAAGTTAATTTGACCTTCAAAACCTCTCAAAATCCACGAGGTTACCTTCAAAACATGAAAACACAATCATTTTAAAGCCTAAACGCATTATTTAAAGGTCTTGGTGTGCTTGAAAATAGGTATATAGGAGTTTTACAAAGTCTTGAAAATTATATGATGATAATTAATGATTAATTTAAATTTGATATCATAAAAATACCATGAAATCATCTCGAAATTTCCAAAATTCAATCAAAATTGTAGACACTCCATGCACAAAGATCAAAATTGAGGGAAAGTTGAAGATTTTGGGAACTACAGGTGGAGTTAAGACCTCAAATTTTGTACACAAATTAATCATGAGTTGTATAAACATATTATAATTTTTAATTTCTATTGGATTAATAGAGATACTCATTTTTTTCTCAGACCTTATACTATTCATTTGAGGTGACCATTAGAGCATGCTTCAATTTGGAGTGCTTCAGAAGATTTTAAGCCTAAGTAAAGGATTAAAAAGAATGGAATGATGTTTTTACATCATAATAAGCCCATTAAAGAGTGTAATTACTCTAAATTTTATGCAAACCATGATCATATAGGCTTATGTAAGCAAATAGGCACTTAGGCCAAAAAGGAATTTTTTTAAACTTTTTAAGAAAAAATTACTTTTAGTGTTTTGATAGCATGGTGAAGGTCCAATAATTATGTTTTTATGATTTGAGAAGATTTTAAGGAACTATTTTCATTTTAGTGATTTTTTTTACTTTTTGCAATTCTAGGCACCCTTTCAAGCCTCCTATTTAAATACTCATTTTGTTCACCACATGTGGAGTTTATCCAAATGATATTAGTATGTTTTTATGAAAAATATGTAATTGTAATTCATAAATAATTGAGATCTATTAAGGGGTTGTGATTTATGAATAATCACTAAGAATGAAGGCAACCTAGAATGTAAGTTAAACCCCATAGGCAAATTTCATTTACGTGGTAAATTTTCATATCTTTTGCATGGTATAACAATATTTTTAGGGATGTTATGGGGGTAAATTTGATATGTATCAATGGAAATATTTTAGGATTTGGAGATCTGTACTTCATGAATCATCAGTTTGAAGATTCAACTTTAAAACCCTCTTAAACCCCTAAAAAACTAGTTTTGAGAAAAGTGGATTTTAATGCTATCAATCACCATAGATCAACCTAAAAAAATTAAAAAATCAAGTAAAATCAGATAAGATCCCATAAATGTAAATTTTAAGCATGGATTTGTATATATGATGGTAGAAATCATGTTTTATGTGGAAAAAACATGTAAAATAAAGTACAACACACTTAAAAGGAATATAATCAATGGAAATCAAATAATAAGAATTTTTATTCATCCTAAAATATTTATTTGATCAAAAATCATCTCAAAAGTGTCCCTACCATCTCAATAAAAATGGCCAGTTTGCTAGAAAATGGAGCATGTTTGGACTGGTCAACCCTATTGACTGAATGACAAATGTTTTCACATTAAAATCACATATTTTATTATGAAATTTTTTTTCCAGGTATAATTCCTAATTTTTTAGGTTTCATAGCTTCTTATTGTAGGTTTCATGGTGTCCAAGTGCACAAGTTGGCTAATAGGCCTATTTGGCTTAGTTGGCCTAATTGTTCAAAAGTCAAGGGAGTTGAAATTGGTAATCAAAGAGTTACAAATGGATTTTCACACTAATTTATTCTATTCCATGTATATTTCATGCACATTTAAATATTTAAGGTCCATATTCATGCAAAGGAGAGCTATTTTGGAATTGACTAGTCTTACTTTAGTTGACTAATTGTCAATGCCACATCTATTCTTGATGAGCTTGTTAATTAAAAGCTTTCAAGAACTTTAAACTCTTCAATCTTGATTTTTCCACCCAAGGATTGGCATAGAAACATGTATGAAAGAGATTTTTACTTATCAAACTTGGGCCCACCATATTATTCCTATGCTAAAGTTTGAAGTTTTTCTTGCAAATTTTATGGAGTTTAAAGGATTTTTGAATTGTTTAAGCTTTTTAAAAGGAGTTGTATTGACTTGAGTAAACCAAGACCACCCATTATCCATTTTAAATGTTAATTATGAATTTTATTAGGTTTAGAGACATATATATTGTGTTTTTTAAGCCATTTTTTTTATTATTATAGGAGCTGAAGCAAAATTTGTAATCTAGACCATACATCAATAAAGGAGATTTTTATTTTGTATATGAATTTTGATAGATAATAGAGTGTAATTTATTTTGTATCATCATATAAGTGAGATTATATCTCATTTTGGTAGGTACATTCCTCACCTATTACTTTCTATCTCACCTTTTGTAGGTCATTTGAAGAGGTAAAAAAGGAATTTTGTAATCTAAAGTTCTATTAATACTTCATATAAAATATTTATTATTAAGGGAAATATAGGAATTTTATTTATTCACATGTTAATTAGTTTCATTAGATTTTAGAGGATATAAATAATTCAGGTGGATCACCCAATTAGACAAGTTTTCCTTTCAGTTTTCCCTTCTCCTTTACATTCTAAAATCATAGTAATTAGATTTAATTGATAAATCTTAAGGGAACCAGCCATCTCTATAGGTTCTTCTCAATATAGAGTCACTCACACTCTAATAAGTTCTAATTGTACCAGCTGGAGTGAAGGTGTGCCTTACACATCTTCAAGTAGGGTGTTCTCTAGTGTTATAACTATTTTTCACACACCTAGTGGGACCATTTATTAACACTTCTGAATTATTATCTTTGTATATAAATATATTATTAATTTCTAGATTTTTATTTTTAGATTTGAATACTTTTTATGCCACAAAGAATTGTCACAAAATCCTTTTCAAAAGGGAAAGAAATAAATTTCTCTGAGTTATCTTTTTAATTAGTGAAGAAGAAGAAAGCCTCTCAGTCAAATCCAAATCCTACACCTTCTATTTCCCCTTTTATTACACAAAATCCTCTTGTTCAAGCCAATATTATTTATCCAAATATTCTTTTAAATCCTATACCTCAGATGGTTATTCCCTAAAGATAGGATTTTTTTGTGTTCAATGGTGTAGTCCACTAAATCTCAATCAATGGGATAATATTCCAGTTTTTACTATGAAGGCTCTTCCTTATTTTACAAGAGAAAATCCAACAACTCTTATAGAACATATTACAAATATTTATAATATTTGTTTAGTACATCATGTGACAAAAGAAAATGTAGCAATGAGGTTGTTGGAAACTTCTTTCAAAGGGAAGACACTTCGGTGATATAGAGGTTTAGATACTGCATCAATCAACAACTAGGATGAATTTAGAGAACTTCTATGTAAACATTTTGAATACCAAAGTGATCATCTTTCACTTTTGGAGTAGCTTACAACAATTAAGATATTTAATCATGAATTCATGATGGATTTCAACTATAGATTCTAGAAGACTTGGGATAAAATTCCTATAGTGATCAAACCTACACCCAAATATGTTTTTTTGTACTATCTGAAGGCTCTCAATTTAGATGTGGTTTTCATGATTCAATCCATGGGAGGTAATAATTTAATTGAATATTTTGAAGTAGTAATCAAGGCTAAAAATTTCCTTATAAAAGTAGGCAAGTTATCTATAAGGCCTCCAATGCCTCTTTTTCTACAAATCCATCCTCCTGCTCCAACTATTGCTCCAATTCCAGAGTCATCAAAGTTTCATAAAATAGAAGGTGATCAAACTAATATATTGGGAAAGATAGAGAGTCTTCTTAAGGCTTAGACTAACAAGTTGGTTGAAATAGAGAGGTAACAAGCTCTACCGTATAGGTCATATCATAATACTAATTAGAATTATTAGTCTAATAGGCCATCCTATCAATCCAATCAACAAGGTCAAGGGCATAATTCTCAATCAAGGAAATATTATTAATCATGAGATATATTGAGAGGGGGCAAAATTAGTATATCATATATCTTATAAACTTTTACTTAATCAAATTTCACTTAGCCATACATTCAATATATGCAATAAAAATGAAATAATAAACACCACATAAGAGACAAAGACACCATATTTTAACATGGAAACCCAATGTGGGAAAAACCATAGAGAATAATCTGAAGTACATGAATGAGAACCAACTTGAAAGAGTACCAACCCCTTTGTTGAACACCAACCCATGAGAGCACATTACTATATCTCTTTATTTTTTCTCCTATGCTCTTCCAAGAAAGATATAAAAATTACAAACCATGATATTTTTCACTTCTTAAAAATGGCTTCCCAAGCCTTTATTTATATCTTACCAAATGACCTTTGGTATTCACCCTTTGTGACCCTTCAATCCTCATGGAAAATGGTGCCACACTTGCATGACCCTTCTAATCCTTGCATTTGAAAAGTCACATGGTGACCCTTCATGAGTAAATGTGTCTTTTACCCTTTTTTCTTTATCCTGGTGACTTTTTGTATTCCTCAAAGTGTCCCTTCATGATAAATTTCACCCTTCCTCTTTTTTCTTCACTTGGTGACACTTGAAATTCCTCAAGATGATTCTTCATGGGAAAATGTGTCCCATATCTCTTTTGTCTTTACCCCATGACTCTTTGAATTCTTCATGGGCCCTCTTATTACTTTATTCAACTAAAAATATATTCATTAATATTAAATAAATATTAACACACATTAGCAAAGATATGAACATTAAAAGCATCATTAAATGCTATAGAGATTCAGTCACTAATAATGCTAGACATTTGACATTAATGACAATATTTCCAACAATATCTCCCTTTGTCATTGAAGGCAAACCCAAGCTAAAATTTCCACATCCTAAAACTTGTACTTCACATGCCAATCTACACATATTTCCAAACTAAAAAACATATAATAACTCCCCCTTACTAGATCATCATGTACTTCTTCCTTGTATATATTCTTGTCCCTATACCTGCACCTATTTTTTCACTTTTCCCCCTTTGACATTAATGGAAAAAGGCCTATCCTATAGCTAACAATTAGCTCTCCATAAATTCATATTGATCCCCAATGTTAGGAAGTAATATAAATTACTCCCAACTCCTCTCGTTGATCCTTGAATGTGTCCTTTGGTTGTGCCTTTGTGAAGATATATAATAACACATATAAATTATTACTTGTCCTCTGAGCATCTACAATCAACTCATCTATATCTTTTCTTCTAATCTCATAACCTTCTACATAAAACTTTAATGTGTATTCCTGATCACATATTTGACTTAAACTCAACATATTATGCTTAAGACCTTATATATATAATACATTATTAGTTTTAGTTCTACCATTATCCAAACTAAAAGTACCTTTTTTAGCTATCTTGGTAGTGGTTTTGTCTTTAAATTTCACTATGCCACCATTGATCTTCTTTATATTTATGAAATTTCTCTTGTCTCCTATCATGTTCCTCAAACATCTACTATCAATGAACCATGGATTTTCTTCATTTCTTACATGTAAAGTTGTCTAGACCAACATAGAATTTTTAGGTTATTTCTTCTACCATGAACCTATCTGTACTTTCTTCTTAATTAATGGAGCCTTGAAACTCTATTCCTTCTTGCATAAATAAAACATGCTTATATAGTACTGAGATATATGTCCAAAGTTATTTTACTTGTAACATATTATGGTCTCTTCATCAAATCATGGTAGAGGAGCAAAAGAGTTATAGCTTCTACTTGACTCTACATGACTTTCCTTTTCCTTGTTTTTAAAATTGTTAGATCTTTTTTGACATTCTATTTTCTTATGACCATATCCATTACAATAAAATAGTAACCATGAAAATATAACCTATTTTTGTATCTTTGTCTTGATTGTCTTTTGTAGCTATGTTCCTTCCAGCTTTCTTTATTTGAGATGTCCTCTATATTCTTCACTTCTTCACTTTTTATTTCCTCTTTTGTAAGAGCTTCATCATAGCTCTTTTTATTTACAAATATGATACCTATCTTATCTAATATTGATTTTTAACTTTCCAATATCTTATTCAATAGGTTAGTGTAATCCTCAAATTTTGAATCACTTACTGCTTTATCATTGACTACTTTCTCAATATCTTCTTTTAAAAAGGCAATTTCAATAACATACCTTTCACATTATTCACTTACTTTTTGAAACTGTGTTGTTATATTTTTCATTATTTTTGGCTTCTTCAAAGTGTGCTTTTAGATCTTAAATTATTTCCTTTGACTCTTTTTCATTTTTTTTGATCTGGTGCTTTAATCTTTGACTCTTCTTCTCAACAATTTCTAACTCTTCTAAGGCACAAATGAGTTCTCTTTATAGATTCACCTTGGCTTCATCCTCTCTTGCATTGTGTTCTTCTTCTTTATCATCTATACTTTTTCTTGTGGAAGCATCTTCATGTATGGTCATGAATAGATTATACTATTCATCTGAGTTACTGAATCCACTATCTTCAATTGAGCTAAGATCTTTAGAATATAAACTCTTCTTCTTAAATCTCTTCTTGTATTTGCCTTTGAAGTTTTTCTTATATGTATAATTTCCTTCTTCATTATCACCATTATTTTTGTTTAGGCATCTATTTGAAAAATGTCCAATATTACCACATTTAAACCATTTAAATGGAACATTTCCTTGATATTTACCTATGCCATTTTTATGCTTGCAGATGAATAGAGATCCTTTGGCATCTTCCTCATTGCTAGAGTTGTCACTTGATTCTTGAATCTTGGTGTTCACTTTCTTTAATTTCTTGAAATTATCTTCCCTCTTTGAGGGTTTCTCTTGTTTGATTTGCATCTCATATGCCATAAGAATACCATGTATTTCATCCATATTTAGCTTGGATAGATCCTTCATCTCCTTGATTGTTAAAACCTTTGCATCATATCTCATTGGTAGAGATCTCAAAACCTTTTGTACCACCATATATTATTCTAAATTTTATTCAAGTCCTTGAATATGATTAACTATTTGATCAACTCGTAAAAGATAACTCATTATATTTTCTTCCTCTTCCATCTTCAAATTTTCAAACTATCTTCTAAAAGTCTGAAGCTTAGCTTGTTAAACCTTTCCATCACCTTTATAAATATTATCAAGCTTTACCTAAGTATTATGAGTATATTTTCATTTAATAACTTTAACAAATTTTGATTCACATAGAACATATAGAATAGCATTCAAAGTTTTAACAAGTTTTTGACTTGACTTCTTTTTTGTCAGACTAGTTACAAGTGTCTGTGGCTCTTAGTATTCCTCCAAAACTACTTGCCAAATTTATAATCCAAGAGATATCAAATAATTCGTCATACTTATGCTCCAAAAATAATAATTTGTCCCATCAAACAAAGGTGTATTATTTGTATAAAAACCTTCATGTGAACTAGCCATTATGATTTATCTAATCTAACTTCAAGCTGTTAAACTTTTTCAAAAGAACCTACTCAGAAATAAATTGTTAAACATGGGATATACTAAGAGGAGGGGTAAATAATTATATCATATATCTTATTAAATTTTACTTAATCAAATTTCACGTTACCATACATTCAAGATATGCAATAAAATTGAAATAATAAACACCACACAATAGAGAGAGAGAGAGAGAGAGAGAGAGAGAGAGAGAGAGAGAGAGAGAGAGAGAGTAGATTTTAACATAGAAACCCAATGTGGAAAAAACCATGGAGAATAATCTCAAGTATATGAACGAGTATCAAATCAAACTATAATATTTTCAAGCACCAAATTTTAGGAGCACCAACCCCTTTTCTAAGCACCAAAACAACAACTAATTTGTGAGCACCAACTCATAAGAGTACCAACCCCTATTATGTATACCACACAACTATCTCTCAATGTTGATTTCTCAATAAATGATAACACATTACTATATCTCTTTCTTTTATCTCCTATGCTCTTATAAGAAAGATATAATAATTACAAACCATGATCTTTTTGACTTCTTACAAATAACTTCCCAAGCCTTTATTTATAGCTTACCAAATGACCTTTGGGATTCACCCTTTGTGACCTTTCAATCCTCATGGAGAATGGAACCACATTTGAATAAACCTTAAAAATCCTTGCATTTGAAAAGTCACATGGTGACCTTTCATGATAAAATATATCCTTTCCCATTTTTTCTTTACCTTGGTGACTTTTCATATTCCTCAAAGTGTCCCTTCGTGAGAAATTGCACCCTTCCTCTTTTCTCTTCACTTGGTGACTCTTGGAATTCCTTAAGATGAATATTCATGGGAAATGCATTCCATATATATTTTGTCTTTATCTCATGAATATTTAATTCTTCATGGACCCTCTTTTGACTTTATGAAACAAAAAATATATTCATTAATATTAAATCAATATTAACACATATTAGCCAAGATATGAACATTAAAAACACCATTATTTGCTATAGATCCTTTTTCACCAATAATGCTAAAAATTTGACATAAATGAAAATATTTACAAAAAATATAGTCCTAATGATCAAATAAATTCAATATCTATTGTGCCAACTCAGAGAAATTATTCTTAAGAAGGACAATGGAATAATCAATGGGATCAAACAAATAACATGGCAATGGCTCCAACTGGTGAGAGTTCTCATCAATATTTTATGCAAAAAAGTTCAATTCATCCTTCATTTCAAAACCAACCACATTCTCAAAATAAGTAATCTTATATTTCTCATGGAGACATTCCTTCATTCACTAAATCATAAATGCCAAATCAACAACAAGAAGGTAGTGGTAAGACACCTACTGAAACTATATTTGTGAACTTCCAAGAAGGTGATCATTATTTTGAGTACTTGGATATAAATAAAATTAAATATTTACCTAATATTGATAATTCAATTACATCTCATACTATATCTAATAAAATATCAATTGGTGAAGGTTCAAGTCATGATAGGGCAGCCCCTTCTTCTTCTCAGCCACAATAAAAGACAACACATGAGTTACCTCAAAAAAGTTCAAATCAACAAGCTCGTGATCCAAAAGATAAAAATTTGAATGGGCCTTACATACCTCAATTCACATAACATTTATGATCTCCAAATTCTCCCAAATTCTATTCAAATTCAATCACTTCTCTACTCAGTATTGTAGATCATATGAAAAAACTTGAGTATCAATTTCAATGTGGGATACACTATTAATCTTAGGACAAAAGGTGTACTTGCAAGAGTAACTTTAAAATCTCACTATCCCTAATATACCATCTAAAAAAGAAAGAATAAGTGTTTTCCTAACTAATTATAATCTATTTGTTGAGTCTCAACCTATTAAGGTGACTAAGCCTCCTCCTTTTTACCTTTCTATTATCATTGGAGATTATCTTAATCATAATTATATGATTGATAGTGGGGCTAGTACCTATACCATGCCCAAATAAATAGTTGATAAGTTAGGATTGTTGTATTAACCCTATGAGAAATGTGTCTTACAGTTAAATGGGTCTCCTACCAAGATGTAGGTGTGTTGAAAGATCTAAAAATCATAATTGTTGCTTGTCTCAATTTCACCTTTTTATAAGATGTTGTTGTTGATCTAGAGATTTCACTACCAAAATAGGAGGTTACCTTTATTCATATTGGTCATACATGATTTTTATAACTATTTATGGAACCAGAGTAACTATTAGATCTGAGCCCATTTCTAAACTTCATCTTGAACCATATATGCCAAATATGTCAAATGTGAATTGTAGTATTTCCAAAGAAGATGATAACATCATTGAGAAAGAGCCTTCTAAGCCTATTGAGGGTATACCAAATATTATCATTGATGAGTGGGATACTAATAATCATGGACATGACCCCTATAAAAGTATTGAAGATGATAATTTTGGAGTCTATTGTATGCATGAAGAGGGTGATTTATTCCCTAGTCTCACTAGCTCAGTGCAAGATCAAGGAGTTTGAAATCTATTATTTGATGGATCCAAAATAATGAATAGAAGTGGGTCTGGTGTTATGTTGGTTTCACCACAAAATCAAATTTATTATTCTTCTATTATATTTTAGTTTAATTATACTTCCAATACTATAGAATATGAAGCTCTTTTTTATGGTCTCTAGTGGACTAAAAAGAGATATATTAAGCTCTTGCAGGTGAAAGGTGATAGTGAGTTAGTAGTACAATAATTTAGAGGTTTAAGTGAACAAAACAATCCTCTTTTGATGGCCTGAAAACATAGAGTTTTATCTCATAGAATATTTCCTTGCATTGACATTTGCTCGATTCTCAGAGGAGCAAATCAACATGCTGATAGACACATTTCCATAAGAGCACAATATGATATTCCAAATCAAATTAAGTAAAATAAAAATCAGACCCAAATTAAGGATGTATATAGGCCTTCATTTCCAAATAATGATTTTAGTTGGCAAGTTTTTGACTCTAATAATCAAATAGCATATTTTCTACAAATGAGGCAAAAATTTTCTGAAGAAATCATGATAAATTATAGGATCAATATGAAAATCAGATTATGAAATTGAAATAAAAAAATATTCCAAAAGTTTTGGTGACTTTAGAAATATTTCTCATTGAATATGATCAGCTAAAGAAAGACAAGTCAGTATTTCTGCCGAGAAAGAGCATTATGAGTCAATTAACATAGCTAAAGGTAAGTAACTCAAGCTAGGTAAAGTTAATACTGATTCTGAGATAGTATCTTTCATTTCATTATGTCAAGAATTCATGGATGTATTTTCTTGGGAATACCATGATTTGAAATGTTTTGATCCTAGATTAGCATAGCATATTGTTGAACTAGAACAAGATGAAAAACATGTAAGAGAAAAGCAAAGGCATATCAACCCAAAGGTTAAAATTCTCATGAGGAAAGATCTTACAAATATGATTGAATTAGGTATTATTTTTCCTATAAAACATTCAACATGGGTATCAAATAATATACCAGTAAGAAAAAAGAATGGAGAGATAAGATTATGTGTATATTTTAGAGATTTGAATAGAGTATCATTGAAAGATCATTACTCACTTCCTTCCATGGATCAAATTTTCTAGAGAGTATCAAGTTCACAAAAGTTATATTTATTGTATAGGTAATCAAGATACAATTATATATTGGTGAAAGATAAAGAAAAATATAAAATAGCTTTCACCACCAAATGGGGTACTTTTGATTATTGTAGACACTAGAAAACTACACACTTATAGTTTTTGATAACTAAATGCCTCAGGACCCCCTAAATACCCCCTAAAACTTCTTAACCCTTAACCAACCCCTCGTAACCTAATCAAATAACTAGTCTTTTATCCACATAATACTATTCAAAAGTATTAGTCACTATCACTATTCACTATGAGACCCACTATCACTGTTCATGATGACATGACATGTGGCATGGATGTGACATGGCAAGTGATATGGAAAGTGACATGGAAGTTGATTTAGGAGGTGATACGGTAAGTGGCATGGCTTTGAAGTGAGGTGGCTTGATGTGGGACATCATACCCCACCTGGGACCCTTTCCCAAGGTGATTTATGACCTCGTTTAAACATCACAAGGGTCCCCTCTTGAAATATGGAAAATTTATCCTTAAATGGATATCATTAAACATTTATTTTTCCTTAACACGTGAAATTGTCCTTCAAAATTAGATACCTACCTTTTTAGTTCTTTGGAAAAGACAAAGGGCAGCCATTTTTGACTTTTTAACCCAAATGAGAGACCTATGATCAAGGTGGGAATCCCACCACCTTCATATTTTGACTCATTCATGAAACCACATGGAAAATAGTGCCATTTAAATGTTCCATTTCTTTAAGTGATTATATGAAGATAAGAAATGGTGGCAAAAAGTCTTTAGCCTCATTAAGACCCATTTGCATGATTCCCATTCAAAATTAGATTCATGTGTAAGGTGGGAGACACACCAACCCAAATGGGAGAAAAATGATCAAGGTTATAATCCCACAAACCTCATATTTTGACTCATTCATGTACCACATGTAAAATGGCACCATACTTGTACTATTCCCTCTTTTAGCATGATTATTCACAATAAATGCTATAAATACCCCCTCTCCTTCACACAAAGTTAAGTTGGAAGTTATTTTTTGGTTATTAACATATTTTTTTAGGTCTTTGAATGAGTTCATAATTTTTTATTTCATACACATCTTGGAGGAAAATAATTCAAAACAATGAAACCCTATTGAAATTGCCTCAAGACATCTTCAACAACAACATTCTTCTTCAAGCTTGGAAGGTAACATTTGATTTTGTTTCTTAAATTTTATTTTATCATCCCCTTATATTTTTAATATATTCATCCCAAATTATCCATTTTATCTATTTTAAATTTAATTATCTTAATACATTTTCTCCCTTTCCATCTTTTATCCATTCATACCTTTGT
This sequence comes from Torreya grandis, assembly GCA_037957365.1. Taxonomy (NCBI): domain Eukaryota; kingdom Viridiplantae; phylum Streptophyta; class Pinopsida; order Cupressales; family Taxaceae; genus Torreya; species Torreya grandis. Next base: position 221,745 of record JARHVA010004329.1, on the reverse strand, counting down.
CACTTCTACCCTCCTTATTCTCTTCCCCTTTTGCCATCTTAATTACCTACCTTCTTACCTCATTAATCACTCACCCATTTATACCATTTAAATATTTATATTTTGATTATCTTAACCATTTATCAACCAACCAAACCAACTTTATTTAATCCCTTTTTAAATTTCCAAACCAAAACCATAGCCTTGTTTTGACTAATTTTCAGCATTAGTTGCTTTATTTAGTTAATGTTTTAAAAGCACTTAAATTTTTTGTTTTAATTTAGTTATTTTTTGTTATTTAATTATTTTTAATTTTGATTATTTTATTTTTTAAATTTAAGTATATTTATTTTTTATTCACAAATATAAATGTTAAAAGTAGGTGGATTGACAGCCTCCTATAAAGCTTTCACTTCTAGGATCTATCTCACACTAGGAAATGCACCCAACTACTTGTCTAACCAACAAGTTTTGTGGTAGTGATTTATTATTTCAGGTAATTATTTCTTAGAAAAAGAGGATCTCTCATGAATTATAAATTCAACATACACACATTCAATAGGTATTCTTCTACACACCCTTCTTAACTAGTTTCTTCTTTTCACACTTTAACAAAAAGTGAAAATTAGACATAAATATTTTACCATGCTCGATGGGACCCTTGAGTTTTCTTGGGTTATTATATGTTTTATGAAATTTATAATTTAATTAGTGGAATTCATTTATTTTAATTATTATAAAATTAATCTTATTTCTTTACAAAAAAAGTTTTAGTTGCATTTTCTTTGAAAAAATTAAATTTTATTACATTTCTAAAAAGAAAGAAAATACCATTCATACTGGGATTAGGATTGAATTTTCATGTTTCATTTAGGTTAATGTTATTTTTTATTATCTTCATTCAAATAGATAAATAATATTCTTTTGGTTAAAATTGAGTGCATCTATTGACTGCTTTCTTGATTTTAGCTCACCTAGTTAAATTAAAAGCATTATGAATTAATTGTAGTTCACAAATGTTACACAAACCAAACCAATTGTACATCAAAATAGGCTTGAGACATGACATGAATAATAATTCATCACATAAAAAATAACCCTACCATTTTATAATTATCTTAATTAAATTTAATCATCGAAGGGATAACCAACTCAGTACTATAGCTGAGTATGAACTATGGAAATCGGTACATATTGGCTAAGCACCCACATTGTCTTCATGATTATTATATAAGGGGAAAAAACCCCAAGTATTAGGCCACATACTTATACCAATACAAACTTTTATTTAGTGCCTAAATATAACCCAAAAATAAACATAAACTACCTTATTTAAGACCTATTCAAGCCAATTTCCTCTTCACACTTTTATAAGGCATAAGCCAAAAGAGAGATTAAAAAGAATATTAAGATTTAACTCACTCTTAGTGAATGCATTGTTTACCTTGATTTTTTTTATTTATCTTTATTTTATGTGTGAGAAAGTATCATCCTTTTCTTATTTTCTCATATGGTTCTCACTTGCCAAAAGTAAAAAGACCTCAAAGAACAAAACCCATCACCAAATAAACTGTCAGTAACTTCCACAAACTATCACCAACTTCCACCTCTTCATCTATGGGACACATTTATAAACCCATATACTCCCCTCACTCTTTGATAAGTCCTAATCGATTAGTCCCAAGAGATGTATATTTACCTCAAGGAACAAAACCCATCACTAAATCAATTATCACTAACTTCCACCTAGTCATATATAGGACACATTTCCAAACCCATAGACTCCCCTCACTCTTTGAGAAGTCCTACTCAGGTAGTCCCAAGAGATGTATATTTTTCCACTTTCCTAAACAAAAATTGTGTAGCCTTACAACACAACTTAAGAACCACATCTTATCAAATCCTAGTTCTGACTTCACCTATAGATCTACCTTATGGTATGCCTCTCCACCTCATAGGGAATACCTCCACTACCATGGAAACTACTCAACCTTTAGTTGCCCAAATGTTATCATCAACAAACAACTTCCTCAAAACTAACCCACCAACCCAAACTACCAATATCCTTATACATCTTACTAATCACTCCCCTGTAATAGGAGTGTCTACCTATAGCCCTACCCATCTTCCTATAGTTACCTGCAATCCATCAAAAACTAATCCACTTCTAAGCCTTGATTTATCCATACCCTCCATATTACCACCAATTAGCACAAGATTCACCACCCTTCTATTGACCACTAACCCAACCATCACTCTGAACCAACATGTAACCTTTAGCTATCTTCATAACCCACAAGGGTATATGCCTGCTATCCAACCACCTACCTCTACCCAACCATTAACATCCACACACTAATATATATCTTCCACCCAACCTCTAAAGACCACATACCAATACATGGAATCATCTTAACCATTTACTCACTATTTACACATTGTCCAACCTTAATAAAACATACCATATAACCACGCATCCCAACAACCTCAAGTAGACTTCATGAAGTTGATCATGGATAAGATGACTAACCTTGAGTCATCCATCTCTAGAGCCCATAATCTCTTATACTATGATCAAATTTTCAATGATCCTATTCACCCTTCGATCCCCATCAAACCTTATTCAACTTAGTGGGAACTTTCAAACTTTACCAAGTTTAATAATAAAGAATACCATCAACAATATTTAAGAGCATTTAGGCATTCATGCTACTTGATTACCCATTATGATGCTCTTCTCCTATGTACCTTTCTTATTTCATTATTTAGATCAACATTGGATTAGTATAGTGGCATACCCAAACATTCCATCCTCTCTTTCACCTAATTAGCCTAAAACATCTTGGATCACATTTCGATCAATATATTCAATAAATTTTCTATTACCTACTTCTACTTCAGTTGATAATTCAAAGATGAATCTATTGCCGATTTTGTGGCTCATTGAAGGATCCTAATCAACCAAATTTCCTATTCATTACCTCAACTTGAGTTTATAGAGATCTTCTCCTAGGCATGTGAAAAACATATTTCATCCACATTACGTGTCTAAGGCTTTCAGACCTTTGATGAAGCTTTTACCATGACTCACAAACTAGAGAACAGAGCCATTGATGAAGGAAGATTAAATTTGAACAGCAAGAACTCATCTTATAAACCCAATGAACCCTTTTCTTCCAAACTAAACAACAAAACCAATCCCAACACTAAAAATAAAGCAACCACCAATGCCATTATCCTCAAAGCCATACCACCACCATCTACTAACCAACAAAACCCAAGGAACCAAACCTCTGACTCCTCTAATTATTAAAACCAAAACCAAAGGAACCAAACTTGGAATAATCATAAGTAATTAACTCCACTTAGGGAAACCTATCCTTCTATTTTGGAAAAGTTACTAAAAGCCAATATCATCCAACTTCTACCAATTAAACCACCCCAATAGTTTGATGCTTCTTACCCTATACCAGGTTGGTATAATGAGAATGACTATTACACCTTTCACTGAGTTATAGGACATGACATCAATAGGTACAATACCTTCAAATACCTTGTCCAATCCCTCATTAACAAGGGGGATATTGCATTTGACAATCCCAATACACCACTAAACTAGGCCCTTGACATATTCTATATGCCTTTTCTTAATCATGCTCCTTTTATCCCTTATCATGATAATAAACCAAAACCATTCCACAAGGCACATATTATTAATGTGGTTACTAATGAACCCATTTTTGAAGAAAATATCACCTCAACTATCTCTTTCCCCAAACCCCTAATGGAAGGGGAGAGATTTCCCTCTATTATTTTGGATACCCAAATAAAGGGAGCTGCCATACCCACACCTCCATTGTAGGATACCACACATACCTCCCCTATCATATAACCATCCACACCCTTTTTGGAATCTATCTCACAAAAGAAGATAACTTCATCTACCCAACCTCTAATTTTATAACCTTCTATCAAAAACTAATACAAAGGTAAAGGAAATATTCCTTCTCCTCCACCTAAGTGCTTAGTCATTAAATAACCAAACCCCCTTCAAAATTGGAAACCAAAACAACCAAAGAGGTTAAAACATTAAAAGGTCCAAAAATCCAAACTTTACTTCCCTCAAACTTGCCCTCCATTTTGGGTCCTCATCCCTCTACCTTGATCATGAAACCCATATTTTTATGAAAACCCCACCACCTTTATTGGTCACACCTTCATACTTGATTTCTAAGACACCTCTCCTCACTACACTGATGATTCCTAAGTTACCTATCTTTCCATTCTCTACCTCCAACTCATCAACCATCTTTCCTAAACCAAAACCATCAAATCATACCACCTTACCTAAGACACCTATCACCAAGCCCATGTCCAAACAACCTTCTACCTCAAACCCAAAGAAAAAACCACTAATTTTTTACCACTTTTACCTGAGTCCTATTCAACCATTCTACAAAATTTGTTCCAAAAATATTCCTTGACCATACCACCCATAATACCTTTCAATCCTTCATGTCCTAAACCATCATGGTTTAATGATAATTTGATTTTATTATATCATAGGACACCTATCCATAACACAGAGAACTATAAATATCTCCAAACTCTTATCTGTCAACTTTACGATGATGATGATCTATTAATAGATGAACCTCTTATGTCACCCCTACCAAACCAAATAGAAACCATACCTACCTAACACCTACCCACTCCTCCACCTTTACCTAAGAATAAAGGTGAGTTAGACAACTTCACTACCTCAACTTCTCCTATTATCCATATAATCAATGTGGTCACAAGATCACAATAGAAGGATAAAGGGAAGGCTAAGATGTCCATTCCTTGGAGTTATTCCTCCCTAAACCCCAAATCCAATAATACCTAACCATCTCCATCATCAAACAAACCCAAGGTGTATATCTTAGGTGCCTCCCCAGTTAACCCTACATACCCTAACCCATATGCAATATTAATCTAAAAAGCTATCCTCATACATCTTCATCAAACTCTATCAAAAATGAGCTTGTATGAGTTAGTCTCTACCTCTCTCTATCACCACAAAGCACTCATAAAAGCCTTATAATCCCTCGAGGTCCAACCCAATGACCCTCAACCTCTATCCACCTTTGTTATTTCCCTTCAAACGTCCAACCTTGTCACATTCAAAAATACCTTTTATTCATCTAGAGGATCTTGATCCCCCCTCTTCATTATGGTATACATTAATCAAACCTGCATCAAAAGGTGATGATTGATGGAGGAGATAACATCAATATTATCTCCTCCCATGCCTATGACCAACTACACTTACCCATAAACATCATCTCTTAAAATATAGTTGTCTTTCATTCTTTCAATGATGCCATGGCTACTAACTTGGGTATAGTTGTCATCCATATCTATGTAGGTCATACCATTATTAAACTTTTTTATGTTGTTGAAGGAGAATTCTAATACAATGTTTTATGTGGGTGCCCTTGGATTCATTCCATGAGTTGTGTCCCTTCCACCTTACATCGATGTGTCAAATTCGAGCATGAAGGGTAAGTTATGACTATCTAGGCTAACCTTAGTCCTTTCACATCTTAAAATATGACATATTAGCCTAATGATGTCCTTCTTCCTTGATCCACCTCATAACTATCTTCTAACAATACAACCCCACTAACCAAAACTTGTGACACTTCTACACCAAATGTTGATGAAGCTTCTACTAGCTTGCATATCCCTTATTCCTAGATTCTTATAGAGAAACCCATGGCAACCACATTACAATTTCTTTCCCTTGGGGAATATATACTCTTAGCCTTCGATGCCTTTTCTAATCCACAGGAATATGGGAATCTTAGACATGACCCTTCCTATGACCCTTACATTGGAACCATCATCCCCTTTGGGTTCCCTAACCATCAAAAAAATTTCATTTATGGGAGATTTAATCAGCCACTTCTAGCCCCTACCACTACTTCATCCATCCAACCATTTACCTCTAACTTTTCCTATCCTATAAAATTATAGTTCGCTAAGTTATATCTTCATAGATGTACTTGGAAATGATTTAGCCTTGGTCACTATGAATAAAGGCCTCATAAGTTACCCCATATCAACAAATTGAAACCTCATGAGTCATTTGGCCTTAGGTATGAACCACCTGAAGAACCAATTAATTCACCCAAACCCATCACCACCATGGAGGAAGATATCGCATCCTCACCAACCCAACCACTTTCCTCACTTGAATATCTTGACATCATCCCCCTTAACTTTTTTTTTCTAGTTAATACCATTAGTTTAGATCTTCTCATCTATAAAAAGGGTGGCCAAACCACAGTCCTTCCAATCATACACCTTGAAATGGTAGAGAATGATTATCCTACCATCAACACCATATAACATCAAGATAATGATTCCATTCTTACCTACCTTGGTATAAGGGATTCTTTTATCCACAAATACCTTCCACCTATGGCCTCAACCATGTCTAATGAATCCACCATTGATATCAATTTGGGCACTCTAGATAACCCATGCATTATCAAATTAGGCCAATCACTAAATGTTGAGGAACTTTAGGACTTATCCTCTTTCCTCTAAGACCACAAAATAGCATTCACTTGGTCTTATAGTGATATGCCCAAGATTGACCCCACCATTGCTACCTATAACATAATCACTCATCATGATTCCAAGCCTATTAAATAGAAACTTCAACACATGCATCCTTGTATATCCCTTCTCAATAAAGATGAGCTTTAACATCTCCTATCTGTAAACTTTGTTTAGCACATTGACTACCCATAATGGGTCTTGAATATAATACTTGTCACTAAAGTCACTCAAGGTCTACACATTTGTCTAGACTTTTGTGACCTTAACTTCACCTACCCCAAAGATAACTTTACTCTACCTATCATTTAATATTTATGGATCTTACAATTGGCCATGATATGTTATCTATCATGGATGGATTTTTGAGTTATAATCAGATCTTGATTACTAGTAAAGATCAACATAAAACTACCTTTACCACCCCTTGGAGAACTTTTTGCTATAGAGTCATGCCTTTCAAGTTAAATGAAGCTAGTGTAACCTACAAATGTGCCATGAATTATATCTTCCATGATATCATCCATAAGATTTTAGAAGACTATGTGGATGACCTTCTCAGGAAATCCAAACTCCAAAAAGATCACTTGAATATTCTTACGATCAGATTTAAATGCCCTATTTGTTGCCATGTTTACTTTAATCCCAAAAAATGCATTTTGGGGTCCTTTCAATAAATATTTTTGGATTTATCATCTCTTTTCATATAGTTTAAGTAGACCATGCTAAACTCAGATCAATTTTTGACATGCCTCCTCCAACCAATCTTATGTAGCTTCATAACTTGCAGGGAAAAATTTAATCCATCTGCCATTTATTTCCCAACTTTCAAATCAGTGCCAACCTTTCCATCACCTTATAAAGAAGGATTTATCCTTTAAATTGAATAGAGATTATAAAAATGCCTCTGATTCACTGAAATAGTACTTTTTATTAGCACCTTTCCTCACCCCTCCTAACGATGACTACCCCTTTTACCTATATGTCTCTACCACTGACCATTCCCTAGGAGCCATGTTGGGAGATGAATAACATAAAGATCATGTTTTATACTATATTAACCACAAACTTGTAAAATATAAAATTTTATATATAGATACTAAGAAACTCTATTTAGCATTAACCTTTGTGGCCACCAAACCCTGCCACTACCTTCTTAACCATAAAACCAATGTCATAACTAATACTGACCCACTTGTTGGGTGAATATTTTGTCATCAACTAACTAAAGGAAAAATGGGTATATCAACCACAACATAACTTGATAAATCTCTCCTCTCAGTAAGGGGAGGCTCCCTATAAACTATAATATACTAATATAAATTGAAAATAGACTCAGGGGTGAGATCATACCATCCATCTCTCTTTTTTTAGAGATGATGTTCACAAGGTAAAGGAAAATTCTTGTGTAATAACTAAAATCAATCCTCTTCTTTTAGAAATGATGTCTAGTAAATAGTAGGAAAACTTCCTTGGTAATAACTAGATCCATGAGAAACCCACGAAAGCATAAAGTCTTTCATTCGTTCCTTTACTGATTTATAATGTATATAATAGTAGAATGAAGTACAGCTTAAAGTCTCCACCAAAAAATACAATAGAGTATAATATCACAAAGGATAAAATTAGTACAAAGCCTTTCTAATACCCTTTTCACTAAAATATAAAAAACACAAACTAAAGGTAATTATAGTAGCACAAAGTCTTCATAATTAACTTCAGAACATCTTCTAGATAATTTTCACACACTCTGCTTATTTAATCAAATAGATGAGATATTATTAGGAAAAAGGACATAAGAATAATTTCCTAAATAACACAAGTTATTCCAACTCAAAATTTGAAAAGTCACCCACTTTCTCATTGATTCAAGAAAATATGATTTACAATTTGAGATCAAAGTTTCAAAAGGCATCTCAATTTGGGTAGAGTTTTTTCTTCTAATCATCAAAAGATATATATCTATTACAAAATATGCTCTCCTTATTTAAGGGAGTAGCCTTGATGATTTAAAAAAGATTTAAATAATTTAATCTAGTCAAAGATAAGAGTCTTTTTTGACTTTGAACTTTCCATATTTTTACATGTAATTACACATGACAAAAGTACATATGCAAATGTCCAAAGTGGTTACAAAAGTGCATTTTAAAAAATGGAAATTAAATCAAAGGAAAATTGATTCAATTTATATCCCCATCTTTCTTTACGTGAGCATGATACATGGTGATAGCTACTTGTATCTCGATATTGTCTAGAGTAACAGTATTCTTGAAAATCATCTTCACCTTGGCTATGGCATCTCTCACTGGTGTGACCAGTTTTGCATGAACTAATTAACCTAGTTTTTAGATTGTCTAGAGCTAAATTATTATCCAGTATATTTTCCATGGAGGCTACCAAGAATGGTTTATCTTCAAAATCCTTTCAAAACATACCTTTAAATTCCTAAACCATTTCTTCTACTGAAAGGAATTGGTTGTCTTGCGATGTAAGCTTGCAAGGCAGCTCCTCCAATTTATGTAAAAGACTGGCGTCACTTTGTTCACTGAGGCCCTTTGATGATTCAAGGTCTCTAATCAATTCCTTAAGTGCTTGACTCCTATATATTAATGCTTCTTTAGTTTTAGTATAAGAGTCTCTATCAGTAATGATGCCAATTGATACTAGAGTGCTTATTTTCAGCTTTTTCATATCCATCCACTTGTCAAGATACTTTTTTATGATTTAAATATCCTAAGAAATGATATTGATAAGATCATCCATTTTTGCTCTCACTTTCCTCATCTTACCTATTTTCTCAGACAACTCTATGAGCAAGGAAATTCCTTGTGTATTCATCTTGTCTAAGTACTCTTCAAGTAATTTTCCCTTGAGATAGGTCCTTTCTACTTTCTAAATCACGGGGTCATGTATGGAGATAGCCTCTAGAGTTACTATTTTTAGAGTGAAAGTTATTCTTCTTATTACCACAGTCAGTTGTTCCACCATTGATTTTTAATAGTCCTTCATTTCTCTCTCTCTGTCAAACTTCTAAACCAAGATGTCCATAGCTGACAACATATCACTCTTAGCACTTTCATGAGTTATCTTTCCTAACTCAATTTGAGAGATATAGTAGTCATTTAAATCAAAATTTTCAAGAGTTGCATCCTGTGGAGGTTTTTCTATTTCCAAAAGTTTGTGCACTTTATCCTCAATCATCTTTGAAATAATTTTTGGCTTCTTGGGAGTCTTGACTTTCACTGGCACCATTTTATTGAAATTGAAGTCATCTGGGGAGATGGCTTATTTTTTCCTTTTTGGCATATAAGTGAACAACCAAGGTGGGAGGGTAGAAGTAGTTACATTACTATCAATCTCCATAGCTAGTGTTACTCGAGTTGCACCTACACTAATGGTGGAAATAATGGGTGGAGTATTAGTAAGAACTGTACCTTCTACTAAATGATCAAATGTAGAACTATCTCTGATATCAAAAGATGGAGATGATAAACTAGGGATTAACCCTGAGAAAAAAAGAATATCTCCAAAAGTGCCTTGAGGGTCATCAAAAATAATTTTGGAAGGAAAGGCTGCTCCAAAAGAGGGAACATTGATTGGAGAAATAGGTGAAGGAGTTATAACAGGTGTGCTAGGTGGGGAAAAAGCAATCATGTTTCTAGTCATACACCTTCTTGTGAAGATAGAGTTTCCTTTTCTTCTTAATCTGTGGGCCTATCATTAGTCTCTATTTGCTCTATTGTTAGTTCTTCAGTGCTTTGCTTTTTAACCTCTATATCTGTTGTTCCTAGATGTTTTCCTACAACTTGTGACTTTTTTGTCATGAAGATGATCCTAGGCTTATGTGGACTAGAAAAAGTAGGGACATCACTTTTATTCTTCATCCTATTTTCCACTCTTCTTATTTCCTCTTGAAATTCAACTTTTGATCCTATGATGAACTCTTTCAAGGTGATTCCTTTATTCACTAACTAATCATTGGTGTTTGCTAATATAGGTTTGAATCTTTTCCTCAAAGAAGTCAACTCCTTCTGAGACCATTGGGTTGGGGGAAGAGGGGTATTAGAAATCTATTTATCATGGTATCTATTGTTGATCAAATCTCCATCATCCACTAGATTCTCATGGATATCAGTGAGTCCCAAATATTCTATCTGCTCAAGAGACAATCTACTATAGTCCATTTTTTTGACATCTTCTACTATCTTAAAATTGACCCAAACATCTTTGATCATAGGCTCATGAAACTAGGTCTTCCTCTTGATTATATCCTTTATGCCTCTATAGTCAAAGTTTGGCCTCTTTTTGAAATGCTTCATGGTTACAAGTTAAATCTCAATCTCCATAACTCTAGCTTTTCCAGCGATCAATATTGAGAACCTACCAATTTCAATCGGGAACCTGAAACTGAGTTTCTTGAGTTCCATCTACTTATTGTGTAAGATAATAATTTGCCTACATAGCTCCAACAAGACCAATTTGTTTGAAGGGAATCTTGGAAGCATATAAGGATGACCGTGGAAAAATCCAACCCATAGATAAGAAAAATAAGGTAATTGCAAGAACATACATCCTAAGTCATTCACAACTATCCACACTTCATTTGACACTCTTTTTTGTTCTAATTAGGGATCAAATAGACACAAAAATATTATGAATAAAGCATCATTTACCCTCCTAAAATGATGGATAGAACCCTTTAATGTCAATTAAGAGTAATATTGATATACTGGGGTTACTCTCTTATCTCCTTTTGATGTTAAACCTGGGAAGGTTCTCATTGACACTACAATATATACCAGGTATGAAGTCATGTATAATTTAGAAGTAATGGATACCTTCATCAAGTGCTCATGTAGAGCATTGCTGATTTGTTCTCCCCAAAAAATGACTTGTTTGCCTTGGAAAATTATCTTAATAAAGGGGTACATCCATTTGTGAAATAGTGAGGAAGAAGGTAAACCTCTTACCCTACTGAGAAGGGTGATCAAGTCACTGACTTCTTCTATAAAATCACTCCTTGTAAAGCTATGTGGCCATCTTGACAAGTTTACCCTTAGAGTCTTGAGCCATTTATTATTGATTACTTTCTTCACTCTTTCAAGATCTTTGTCATACTCCCTTTGTGCTTCAACAAAATTGAGCTTTAATACTTGAGTAATGGGAGGACACATGAACACGTTGTTGATGAATTTAAAGTCCAGTCTAATCACCACATTACCATTAGTGTCTAATATAGCCTTGGTATCCTTGATATAGAACTAAGTGCACTAGAGAATGAACTCTATGTTGTGAGCTGCTATAGGAAAAGAAGATATCAAATGAATATTGCTCTCAATTATCTTCTTCATTACATGGATAGGATTGCTTGATCTAGTTCTTTCCATGAACTCAACCATATCCATGTGACTGATCTCTGTATCCCTAATGTCATCGACATTAGATGTAATCAAGGTGATTAGAAAAAAACCTTGATACTTGTACTTCATTTTATTAAACTTCTTTAGAGAAACCTCAGTCATCTAGAAGAGCTTTTGTCAAAAGTATGTCGATGAAGAAGGATCCTTGAGAGAAATTGCAACAAGAATCATGATTATGTAATGAAGGGAAAAATTGGCAATCTGATAAAACTGCATGTTGGTGATCATGATAATGGGAATGCACTTGAAAGGGCAAAGGCATGAGAAGGATGGAAATTCAAAGGGAAGTAGGCTTGAAAAAACAAAATTTTGAAATTTTGTAGAGTTAGGATTTTTGAAAAAATGTATGCAGGGGTGGCAAAAATTGCTACCCTTGCATGTGGGGGAAGGTTTGTTTATTTGTGTATAGGTAGTAATTTTTGTTGCCATTACATGTGGACATTGTGTAGGGGTGGCAAAAATTACCACCTGTGCACATGGTATGGAGAACATGTGTAAAGGGTAGCAAAAATTTGCTACCCTTACACATGTGGCAACATATATGTGTAATGACAGTAATTTTTGCCACTATTACACATGTTAATTTAGTTTTTTATGTAAGGGTGGCAAAAATCACCACCTTTGCACAAAAATCAATGGGTTTTATGGATTTTTAGGGTTTTTAGGCTTTCACCCATTCGAGGAAGAGAGGGAGGAGGAAAAAGAAGAAAAACTTAAACCTAAAAAGGAAAAAAGGTAAAAACTTAACTTTAAAGAAAAGAGAAAGAACAAAATGAAAACCTAGAAACAAAAGAGGGAATAACACAAGACCTACTTGATAAATCAAAATCCAATGCTTGATGTTGGAAAAATTCCAATCCCACTCATTCATGCAGTCGACTGGCTATAGGGAGGAGAAGCAAACAACTTAGAATAATCCAAATGAGGCTCAACTTGGCATTTAAAAGGGTTAAATCTGACTCTAACCACTCATTACATGTGGTCATAAATGCCATGCATGAAAACTAAGATCGTGCATGAATGGCAAAAAATGCAAGGGTGGTAAAAATCAGCGCTCCTACATGAAAATACTTGAAAAATGTAAGGGCAGCGATTTTTTCTGCTCCTACATGGAAATACGCAAGGGTGTAAAAATCACTACCTTTACATGGGAACAAAAAACAACATGCAAAGGTGGTAAAAAATGCTGACCTTGCATGATAACCAAAAACACTAACTCCTTGAAATTTATCAGAATTTCAATGTTCTGATCGCGTTGAGGCTACAATGGTTTTTTATTTTTTTTAGATAAATCACAATGAGGGAAGGTTTTGAACTTTTCAAGGAGTTAGTTGACTATACTTGAGATCAAGAGAAACTTGTCTTGAATGATGAACTTAGAGTAAAATGGAAATGTTTCATAGGGGTTGTTCCCAAAAATGAGCATAGCTGATTTTGGGAACAACAGTTGGCTCTTGTTAAGGAACTTCTATCGATCAAACTTTGAAAAGATTAATGAGAATAGAATCTAGTCTCTAAGTGCCTTCATCCATGCCATTGGGCCATGAAGTCAAGATAAGAATGAAAAAGACATGAAAAACCAAACAAAAATAAATAAACATATGACTATACAAATGCACAAATAAACTCATCTAATACTTCAAGGATTGAAGTGTTTTATATGTTACCCACTGTGAGATAGTGAGAATGGTGATCCATCTTGATATCCTAACAATAATCTATTTTCACCATAGACCTGATGAATGGTAAATGGACCTCTCCATAAAGAATCAAATTTTTTGTGCATTCCTTTTGATTCTCTCCTCTTGTCCCACAACAAGACTTGATCTCCAATCTTAAAATCATGAATCTTTGCTCTTTTATTGAGGAGTTTCTTTACCTAATTTTGATGTGCAATAATCCTGTTCACTACCATGGTTTGTTGATCATCTAGTTTGGTTGGGCACATGATCCTTTTATCAATAGAATTTTTTAAAGTTTGATCTTCAATTGCCTTTGCCAAATTTAGTGTTAGTAGTTCCAGGGTGATTGGTATCTCCACATTCAAACCATATAGAAGTTAAAATGGTGACATACCTATTATCCCCTTGGGTGTAATCTTGTCTACCCACAAAGCATCGAACAATGCTTTATTCTATGTTCTCTGATTATCATCTACCACTTTCCTGATAAGAGTAACCAGATTTTTGTTGCTTGATTTTGCTTGACCATTTCCTTGCAGATAATAGTCAAAGGATTGGAAAAGAATAATCTTGTAATTGTAGAAAAACTTAGTAACCTCATGAGAAGAGAAACGAGAAGCATTATTTGTTACAATATTAGTTGGGACCCCAAATCAAGAGATGATATTTTCTTTAAGGAAATTACATACCACTTCTAAAGTAGCATGCTTGGTTAGAATGGCTTCCACCCACTTGCTAAAATAATCTATCACAGTGAGAACATAGTCATGTCCCACACTCAAGGATGGGTTCACAGTGCCAATGAAATCAATACCCCATTGTTGAAATGGTTCTTCAATCACTACTGGATTGAGGGGTAATGTGGCCAATTTAGGTTTCCTAATGATCTATTAACACAACTCACACCTACGTACCCAAGTGTACACATCTTGAAATAGTGTAAGCTAATAGTATTTAGCTTGTAGAATCTTGTTAGCCATCACTAGTGTATAAAAATGTCCTCCACAAGCCTAATTATGGAAGGACTCCAAAATTTTACTTTGTTACACCTTATCGATGCAACAAAGAAACACCCCATTAGGCTTCTTTTGTACAAACCATTGTCCCACAAGACATAGTTAGCAGCCTTCAACTTAACATTCTATTTTTCTTCATAAGAAAGATGGGTGGGCCACTCACCATATGTAAGAAAATAAGTGATATTGGAATACCACTCATCAGTACTAGTGACGAAGAGAACTACATGCACATCTTTGACCTTGGTTCCTTCATGTCCTATTTCCTTTGGTATGTTATCAGCAATCAATTGGTAAAGACCTTTTCCCTACACAAGCTTGGTAGATTTGATACCAAGATCAAACTCCTAAATTTTAGCAATCTAATTGCCCATTTTAGTGCTAAACTTCTATTGAGTTATAATGGACTTCACTATTGTATCAGGCACCAGAACAATAGTATGTGAATTTAGGATATAGAATCTTAAATGCTTTACTGCCTTAACCATGGCATAAGCATGTTTCTCCGTGTTCAAATATTTCAATTTATGAGCTTTGAGAGGATAGCTCATAAATGATATGGGAGATTCCACACCTTATTTGTTTTGTTGGACCAAAATGGTTGAAAGTGTATGTTCAGAAGTGTAGCTATATACTACAAAGTTTTTGATATAATCTAGGCAAATGAAGATTGGGTCATAAGTGATCACTTTCTTGATATCTTTAAATGTTGACTTGCCTTCCCCAGTCCAATAGAAAGTGGCCTTACCATTCATCATGTTGATAATGTGGTGAGTCTTCTCTATGAATTCTAGAATGAATCTTCATAGAAAATTCACCTTTCCAAAGAAAGAATGAACTGTAGTCTTACTAGCAAGAAGAGCAAGATTTTGGATAGATTTGACTCTTTTTGAGTCAATTTTTATGCCTTCTCAGGTTATATAGTGTGATCAAGAAGTTTACCTTCTGTAACCCCAAAACTTGACTTCTTGGGATTAAGATAAATACCATTTTGATGATAGCATTCTAGTGCTTGTTGTAAATGATACACATGATCAAGATGATGTTTGGAAAAAATGGTCAAGCTATCAAGATATATTACAATAAACTCCCTTATTACATCTTTGAAGGCAAGATCCATTGCTCTTTAGAAGGTGGCACTAGTGTTGATCAGACCAAAAGGCATTCTACGATATGCAAAAGTGCCCCATGGTGTAGTGAAAGTGGTTTTATGTTGGTCTGCTTCATTGACTTCCACTTGATTATACTCATAAAAATTATCTAACATTGATAACATTTTTGAACCAATCACTATTTGAAATGCTTGATCCATGATGGGTAAGGGATAGTTATCCTTTAAAGAAGATTGATTTAAGTTTCTAAAATCAACATAGATACAAATTTCTCTATTATTTTTTCTCACCGAGACAATGTTAGCAATCCATGTGGAATGATGGATTAGAAAAATAATTCTTGCATTCAACATCTTTTAGATCTTCGAAAGGATAGTACTTGATATTTTGTGGTTGTATTGCCTTTTCTTCTGCTTGTGAGGCAATGACCCAACTTTAAGAGGAATTTCATGCCAAATTTTTTAGGGCCGAGGGGTTTTAGATCATCATAAGAATACACCAAAACATAAATGTAATGGTGAAGAAGAGCAACAAATTTGAGCTTTTCATCAAAAGTGCAACAATTCTTAATGTGTACCATTTTGGGATTTTCTATTGTACTCAAATTTACTTGATCAAACTCCTTGGAGGAACTTGAATCCATTTGTTATTGCTTGACATACCTGTCATGCTTATCAAATAACATTTCAAGAGAAACCAAACCTTTTAGAATTTTATTCCCTTTGAGTTCAAGAAACTCTTCACCAATTTTTGAATCTATTTTGGGAACTGATTTCCATGGTGGAGATTCACTACCTTCAAAATAAATCTCCTCAAAGCTATCCATCTTTTCCAAAAAAGCAATGATTTGATTGTCATCATTAAACACCTACCAATGATTAGCATTATCAAGTACACTTGGTCAAAAGACTAGCTCGATAGTGTACTTGTCCCCTTTGAAATCTTTATGGGGAACCATGAGGGTTGTGAAAACAATCAATAAATCTATACGATCATTAAATTCTTTTGGCATAGCATAAATATTGAAAGCATCAAAACTTTTAATACATTCCCATACTAGATTGTGATAATTTCGAAATCCTTCATTTTTGGTTTGGTATAGATTCCTTACCTAATAAACCACCAATTTAGCATCTCCCTAAGCATGAAGAATCTTAATACCTTTAGCATGAGCAGCTTTCAATCCAAGCAACAAAGACTCATACTTGGCAGTGTTGTTGGTATTGTTGAACTGTAACTTATACAAATAAGGAAGAATTTCTCCTTGAGGGGATATAAAGACAATTCTATATCCAAAATCGGTAGAAGAGCAACTGCCATCAAATTCTAAAATCCAAACATCATTAGAATTTGATTTTTTTAAAGATTTCTCTTTGTTAGTATGAGAAGATTCTTTGTTATCTAAAATTTTCCCTAACATTCTTTTGAATCTCTATCTAACTTTTCTAAATTGTCACATAAAGAACTTTCATCTGATGAGCTAAAAACATCTTCAGTGGTTAGAAAATAGTTACCCATTCATGATGATTCAAATAAAATTTGAGCTTTGAGATCTGATGTTTAGGTGACAATATATTTTGACTCTTTCTCAAGAAGTAATTTTTTCATGACGCCTTTAATAGGTATCCTTGCTTCAGATAGATCCATATTTAATTCTCCACCTACATCTTTGCAAAAAATTTGTCTGAGCAAAATGCTATAGGAAGCTGGAACATTGGCCACCAAGACTGTCATTTTAATCCTTTTATCTGAAAAACTTGTGAATGTAAATTGGGCATCTTTGATTTGACCCAAGAGTGTTACTTGCTTGTTTTCCATGGAGAATCATCTACCAAAAGTCTTATTTAAGGTGAGACCAAGAGAATCTACTACCTTGGTGGGCATAACATTATCATAGGCTCCAGAGTCTATTATATAGTTGCTCAATTTATGACCATTTATCAAAAGGGAAACATATAAAGGTTCTATTTTCCTAGGGGCAACAGGAGGAGTAGAGACAAGATTATTTTGAGTGGATTTGTTCTTTGAGGAATCATGAGTTGGCTTTGGAAAATTTTGTCCTATAGGGATGGTTTTGTTTTTTATGTATTCAGCCAACCTATCAAACTATTTAGGATTGGCTCATAAGTACTCAACTTCTGTCATTTAAATCTTGGTCTTTCTAGCATGATCAATTATGTCAAAGAATTGGAATGAACTAGAAATATAAGAAGGAAGTACATCATCTTGATCTTTATTAGGTGTGGCATTGGTTTGAGAAATAAAAGTAGAAGGTATAAGATGGTTTGAGGTACTTACTTTCTTATTGGTCACTATTTCCTTTGATTGGAAAGGCAATGAAGTCCCCTGTTTAGCAATTGAAACTACTGGTTGAGGTTCTTCTCCCACCTTTCCCTTATCAGCTTGTTGAGTTGCCTAATTTTGGGACCTAGTAATGATAGCATATGATCCATCAAACACTTCTCCATTTTTCTTAGCTTTGTCTTGGTATTGCAAAAAACTAAAATTAAAGTCACCAGCTAATTCTTCTTCTCCTTCTGTAAAGATATTAGCATCATCTTCTTCGTCGAACTCAGGTTGGAAAGAGAGATCATGTTCGGCTTCATGATAACCAACTAGTGAGTTGACTGGTGCTGCTTCAATAAAGAGCTTCCCCTGTGTGGGAGGAAAATGATTGGATTACCCTTAATTTTTAGTAGTGTTGCCTTGATATGAATGGTTTGGAAATGTCCTCCTTGGCATCTCCTAATAAAAAGGAGCAAACATACCTTGGGACATTTGCCTTTTCATAGCTAGCAATTCATTTGCCAACTTTTACACCATAGAATCTGTGGTGCTCGTGGAAGAACTTTCAGCAGATGAGAAAAAATTATTTTTATTAGAATCTTTTCTAATCTTACCTACCAAGATAAGATCATATTCAACCTTGGTAGCCAAATTTTGGGCTAAATAAAGATCTATAGGGCCAGCCTGCCTCAATAGAAAACATACTTCAAGAAGTTGAGAGTTGATGAAAAAGCACTTAAGATTCTCTAGTGTTGGCTGAGTAATTATAGTAATTTTTTTCCTCAGCTTATTGAATTTAGCAACAAAGTCTTGCATAGGCTCATGGGGTTCCTTCTTCATTTGCATAAGCTAAGCCAACAAGGCATGTGCATGTTTTGTAGGTTTAAATCTAACCTCAAACCTAGCCTTGAGAGTGTCCCAATTAGTTATAGTCTGATCTTGAAGGTGATAAAACTAATCCATGGCAGTACCTTATAAATTGTATAAATAGTCTCATTGTTATATCTTCATATTCAACACCTATCACACCACATGCTATGCAAAAAGCATTAATATGCTCATCAAGATGGACTTTCCCATCACCATAAAATTTGGAGAAATTCTTTCTCAAACTATGAGGTAGTTCATGTAAAGGTGGGGTTAGATTGAGAGGACCAAAAGTGTTTCCCCAAGGACCTTGGGATACCATGATATGATGATTAAAAGGAGGGATAATAAACCTTGGTGGGGTAAGTATGGATGAAACTCTAATAGCACTAAGACTAGAAGCTTCATCTAGTATTGGAGATCTGATGTTGTTAGGAGGAAAACTCCTTCTATGCTAAAGGCAAGATGGTGGAGGAAAAATATCAAACTTATTTCATTGCGCCAACTCAAATATAGGATCAATAATACCTTGAGCTCTCTGTCTTCATGTGTACAATGGATTTTCCAGATTGTAAAATGAAAAATTATTGGAAATACTTCAATTTGAAGCTTGATGATTCAAAGTGCATGTTCGTGTCCCCAGTAGAGTCACCAAAAATTGTTGGGTGAATATTTTGTCATCAACTAACTAAAGGCAAAATGGGTATATCAACCATAGCATAATGAGATAAATATCTCCTCTTAGCAAGGGGAGGCTCCCTATAAACTATAATATACTAATATAAACTGAAAATAGATTCAGGGGTAAGATCATACCATCCATCTCTCTTTTTTCAAAGATGATGTTGACAAGGTAAAGTAAAATTCTTGTGTAATAACTGAAAGTAATCCTCTTCTTTCAGAAATGATGCCTAGTAAATAGTAGGAAAACATCCTGGGTAGTAACTAGATCCATGAGAACCCCATGAAAGCATAAAGTCTTTCATTGTTTCCTTTACTGATTTATAATGTACATAATAGTAGAATGAAGTATAGCTTAAAGTCTCCACCAAAAACTACAATAGATTATAAGATCACAAACGATAAAAGTAGTACAAAGCCTTTCTAATAACCTTTTCACTAAAATATAAAAAACACAAACTAAAAGTAATTATAGCAGCAAAAAATCTTCATAATTAACTTCAGAACATCTTCCAGATAGTTTCCACACACTCTGCTTATTTAATTAAATAGATGGTATATTATTAGGAAAAAGGACATAAGAATAATTTCCTAAATAACACAAGTTATTCCAATGCAAAATTTGAAAAGTCACCCGCTTTCTCATTCATTCAAGAAAATATAGTTTACAATCTAAGCTCAAAGTCTCAAAAAACATCTCAATTTGGATAGAGTTTTTGCTTCTAATCATCAAAAGATATATATCTATTACAAAAGAGGCTCTCCTTATTTATAGGGAGAAGCCTTGAGGCTTTAAAAAATATTTAAATAATTTGACCTAGTCAAAGATAGGAGTCTTTGTTGACTTTGGACTTTCCATATTTTTACATGTAATTACACATGATAAAAGTACATGTGAAAATATCCAAAGTGGTTACAAAAGTGCATTTGAGAAAATGGAAATTAAATTAGAGGAAAATTGATTCAATTTGAAGCCCCATTTTTCTTTACATGTGCATCGTATATGGTGATAGCTACTTGTATCCTGATACTATCTAGAGTAATAGTATTCTTGAAAATCATCTTCACCTTGACTATGGCATCTCTCACTGCTATGACCGATTTTGCATGACTAGTTAACCTAGTTTTCAGATTATCTAGAGTTAAATGATTATCCAGTATATTTTCCATAGAGGCTATTGAGAATGGTTTGTCTTCAAATTTCTTTTAGAACATACCTTTAAATTCCTAAACCATTTCTTCTGTTGAAAGGAATTGGTTATCTTATGATGTAAGCTTACAAGGCAACTACTCCAATTTATGAAAAAAATTGATGTCACTTTTGTTCACTGAGGTCCTTTGATGATTCAAGGTCGCTGATCAATTTCTTAAGCACTCGACTCGTATATATCAATGCTTCTTTAGTTTCATTATAAGAGTCTCTATCAGCAATGATGCTAATTGATACTAGAGTGATTATTTTTAGCTTCTTCATATCCATCCACTTGTTAAGATATTTTTTTATGCTTTTAATATCCTAAGAAATGATATTGATAAGATCATCCATTTTTTTGACACTTTCCTCATCTTACCCATTTTCTCAGACAACTCTGTGAGCAGGAAAATTTCTTGTGTATGTATCTTGTCCAAGTACTCTTCAAGTACTTTTCCCTTGAGATAGGTCCTTTCTACTTTTTGAATTATGGGGTCATATATGGAGATAGCCTTTGGAGTTACTATTTCTAGAGTGAAAGTTATTCTACTTATTACCATAGTTAATTGTTATACAATTGCTTTATAATGGTCCTTCATTTCTCTCTCTATGTCAAACTTCAGAACCAAGATGTCCATAGCTAACTACATATCACTCTTAGCACTTTCATGAATTATCTTTCCTAACTCAATTCAAGAGATAAAGTAGTCATTTACATCAAAATTTTCAAGAGTTATATCCTATATAGGTTTTTCTATTTTCAAAAATTTGTGCCCATTATCCTCAATCATCTTTGAAAGAATTTTTGGCTTCTTAGGAGTCTTGACTTTCACTAGCACCATTTTATTGAAATCAAAGTCATCTAGGGAGATGGCCTATTTTTTCCTTTTAGGCGTATAAGTCGACAACCAAGGTGGGAGGGTAGAAGTACTTACATTAGTATCAATCTCCATAATTGGCATTACTAGAGTTCCACTTCAACCAGTGGTGGAAACAATGGGTAGAGTATCAGTAAGAACTGCACCTTCTACTAAATGATTGAAAGCAGAACTATCTCTGATATTAAAATATGGAGATGAAAAATTTGGGATTGACCCTAAGGAATGAATAATATCTCCAAAAGTACCTTGAGGGTCATCAAAAATAATTTTGGAAGGAGAGGCTGCTCCAGAAGAGGGAACACTAATTGGATAAATAGGTGAAGGAGTTACAATAGGTGTGTTAGGTGGGGAAGAATAAATTCCTATTTCTAGCTATATACCTTATTGTAAAGATAGAGTTTCCTTTTTTTTTTTTGATCTATGGGCCTATCATTAGTCTCCATTTGCTCCATTACTAGTTCGTTTGTGCTTTGCTTTTCAACCTCCATATCTATTGTTCTTGGCTCTTTTTCTACAACTTGTGAATTCTTTGTCACGAAGATGATCCTAGGTTTATGTGGCCTAGAAGAAGCAGGGACATCACTTTTATTCTTCATCATATTATATGCTCTTATCCTTGTTTCCTCTTGAAATTTAGGTTCTGATCCTATGATGAACTCTTTCAAGGTGATTCCCTTATTTGCTAACCAATCATTACTATTTGCCAATATTGGTTCAAATATTTTCCTCAAGGAAGTCAACTCCTTTTGAGACCATTGGGTTGGGAGAAGAGGGGTATTGGCAATCTATTTAGTATGGTATTTATTATTTATCAAATCTCTATCATCCACTAGATTTTTAGGGATATTAGTGAGTTGTAGATATTCTATCTGCTCAAGAGATAATCTACTGTAGTTCATTTTTTTGATGTCTTTTGATGTCATCAAATCAACCCAAACATCTTTGATCATAGGCTCATGAAACTGGGTCTTCCTCTTGATTATATCCTTTACACCTCTATAGTCAAAGTTTGGTCTTCTTTTGAAATGCTTCATGGTTACGAGTTGCATTTTAGTCTCCATAACTCTAGCTTTTCCAGCAATCAGTACTGAGAACCTATCAATTTCAATTGGGAACCTAAAACTAGGTTTCTTGAGTTCCATCTGCTTATTGTGTATGATAATAATTTTCCTACACAACTCCATCAAGACCAATTTATTTGAAGGGAATCTTAGAAGCATATAAGGATGACCTTGGAAAAAGCTAACCCATAGATAAGAAAAAAAAGGGAATTATAAGAACATACATCCGAAGTCATTCACAACTATCCACACTTCATTTGACACTCTTTTTTGTTCTAATTAGGGTTAAAGAGACACAAAAATATTATGAATAAAGCATCATTTACCCTCCTAAAATGATGGATAGAACCCTTTAATGTCAATTGAGAGTAATATTGATATACTGGGGTTACTCTCCTATCTCCTTCTGATGTTAAACCTGGGAAGGTTCTCATTGACACTACAATATATACTAGGTATGAAGTCATGTAGAATTTGGAGGTAGTGGATACCTTCATCAATTGCTCGTGTAGAGCATTGTTGATTTGTTCTCCTTATAAAATGACTTGTTTACCTTGGAAAATTATCTTAATTAAGGGTTACATCCATTCGTGAAATAGTGAGGAAGAAGGTAAACCTCTTACCCTACTGAGAAGGGTGATCAAGTCACCAACTTCTTCTACAAAACCACTACTTAGAAAGCTTCATGGCCATCTTGACAATTTTGCCCTTGGAGTCTTGAGACATCTATTATTGATTACTTTATTCACTCTTTTAAGATCTTTGTCATACTCCCTTTGTGATTCAACAAAATCAAGCTTTAATACTTCAGTAGTGGGAGGACACATGAAGACTTTATCAATGAATTTAGAGTCTAGTCTAATCACCACATTACCACTAGCATCTAACACAGCCCTATTATCCTTATTTTAGAACTAAATGCACTAGAGAATGAACACTATGTTGTGAGCCACTATAGGAAAAGAAGATACCAGATGAATATTTCTCTCAATTATCTTCTTCATTTAATGGCTGGGATTACTTGATCTAGTTCTTTCCATGAACTCAGCCATATCCACATGACTAATCTCTATATCCCTAATGTCATTGACATTATAAGTAATCAAGGTGATTAGTAAAACACCTTGATACTTATACTTTATTATCTTCAACTTCTTTAGAGAAACCTCAGTCATCTGGAAGAGCTTTTGTCAAAAGGATGTCGATGAAGAAGGAACTTTGAGAGAAATTGCAACAAGAATAATGATCATGCAATCAAGGGAAAAATTGACAATCTTATAAAACTGCATGTTGGTGATCATGACCATAGGAATGCACTTGAAAGGGATAAGGCAAGAGTAGGTCAGAAAGTCAAAGGGAAGTGGGCTTGGAAAAAAAATTGAAATTTCTCAGAGTTAGGATTTCTGAGAAAATGTATGTAGGGGTATCAAAAATCATCACCCTTGCATGTGGGGGAAGGTTTGTTTGTTTGTGCATAGGTGGAAATTTTTTTTGCCATTGCATGTGGACATTGTGCAAGGGTGGCAAAAAATTTTGCCTGTGCACATGGCATGGAGAACATGTGTAAGGGTAGCGAAAATCACCACCCTTGCACATGTGGCAACAGATTTGTGTAATGGTATCAAATTTTGCTACTATTACACATGTTAGTTTAGTTTTTTATGTAAGGGTAGTGAAAATCACCACCCTTGCATAAAAATTAATGGGTTTTTTTTATTTTTAGGGTTTTTAGGATTTTGCCCATTTAAGGAGGAGAGGGAGGAGGAAAAAGAAGAAAAACTAAAACATAAAAAGTAAAAAATGGAAAAACTTAACTTTAAATAAAAGAGAAAGAACAAAATGAAAACCTAGAAACAAAAGAGGGAATAACACAAGACCTACCAAATAAATTGAAATCCAATGCTTGAATCCAAAAAAATCACAATCCCACTCATTCACATGGTTTACTAGTTGCACGAAGGAGGAGAAGACAACTTGGAATGATCCAAATGAGGCTCAAATTGGCATTTAAAAAGGTTAAAGCTAATTCCAACCACTTGGTGCACATGATCATAAATTCCATGCATGAAAACTGAGATCATGCATGGATGGTGATTTTTGCCACCCTTGCATGAATGGCAGAAAATGCAAGGGTGGCAAAAATTGCCACTCCTGCATGAAAATGCTTTAAAAATGCAAGGGTGGTGATTTCTTTCACTCCTATATGGAAAGATGCAAGGGTGGAAAAAATTACTGTCTTTGCATAAAAACAAAAAAAAACATGCAAAGGTGGTAAAAAATTTTGACCTTGCATGATAACCAAAAACACTAACTCCTTAAAATTTATCAAAATTTTGATGTTCTGATTGTATCAAGGTCACAACAATTTTTACATTTTTTTTAGAGAAATTGTGATGAGGGAAGGTTGTGAACTTTTCAAGGAGTTAGTCAACAATAATTGAGATCAAGAGAAACTTGTCTTGAATGATGAACTTAGAGTGAAATGGAGAATTTTCATATGGGTTGTTCCCAAAAATGAATGTAGCTAATTTTAGGAACAACACCACTCAAGTATATGAACTCTAAACCATACCAAAATCAATGTATGGATAAGTGGCTCATGCTCTTAGATTATTTTGACCTTGAATTCATCTAGTATAATTTGATTAAAGGGCAAGTCATTATCAACTAATTGGTCAAAGCTACTTTACCAAACAACCAACCACCTCATCTTGCCTTTTTGAATGAGTCTATTGTGACTCTTTTTCAATAAGATCACATAACCTACCAAATTACCATGTTATTTGATGTCTTTTAGTAACATTAAGGAGGGGGTGTTGGAGTTATTCTCATTTTCCTCGATGTTTAACCCCTTCCTCTCTCTTTCATACATGACTTTAAATGCATCAATAATATGGTTGAGTATGAAACCCTAGTGATAGGTCTCCAAACTACTCTAGCCTTGGGAATTAAGACAATCCATGTCTTTGGTTATTCCAAACTCATGGTTAATTAGGTCATTAGATCCTATAAATATAATAATGATATCTCTCAAAAATATAAACTTTTAATTGACAAACTCTTAACATCATTCAAACATTACAAGGACTAATTTATTCTTAATCTACCAACAAATTCATAGATATCATATCTTGCCTTAATTCTTATATCCCTTCTTATCCATCCAACTCTAAAATCCTTATCACCATTCATCATCTTACCACTCCTTCCTATAACCAATTTGATATCCCTACCATTTGTAGTGTGGAGGAATCCCCACTTGACATTTGGTATGACCAAACTCTTAATTACTTCAACCTAAGCATCATTCCTCCCAACCTCTCTAGGAATGCCTAAAGAGCCTTTATTCAAAGTACTTCTCATTACACCATACTATGGGGAATCCTCTAAAAACATGGTTTTGATGGTTTCCTTCTTCATTGCCTATGCAGCCATAAAGCTTCCCATGCCATCAAGGAAACACATGATGGGATCTATGGGGGACACTTTAGTGACCTAACAATCACTAAAGGTATCCTTTCACTTAGTTAATATTGGCCCACCATCAACCAATACTATTTTGATTATGTAAAAATGTGTTTTAAATGTCAATAGCATGTTAATTTACATCATGCACGAGCTAATAGCCTCCAGGTATCTAAGGACTTTTGGCCTTTCTCTCAATGGGGGCTCAATCTCATTGGGTAAATTAACACCCATTATTTGCAACAAAATAGATACATTATCATAACCACTAAATATTTCACCAAATGGGTAGAAGTTATTCCTCTTATCTCAACCAAAGTAGAAAAGATTATCAACTTTATCAACCATCATATCATCTGCCTCTTTGGTGTTCTTCATAAGATCATCATTGATAATAGTAAATCCTTCAAAAATAATCAAGTCCAAGGTTTATGTGATGTATTTGGAATAAAATTAATCTTTTCCTCACCTTACCATCCATAATTAAATAGATAGGTAGAAGCTTCCAACAAAACCCTCAACAAAATACTAACCAAATTTGTTAGTGCTTTAGGACAGGATTGGCACTTGCACATCCCATTACTTTATGGGCCCATCACACTAACATTCAAAACTCTATGGGTGCTACCCCTTTCTCTCTAGTATTCAGAGTAGAGGTAGTCTTGCCTCTTGAATTCCAAATTCCCTCTCTTCACATATCTTTATAAGAGCTTATTTTTGAGGAAGATTTTCATCATCACCATTTAGCTCAACTTGGGTTACTTGATGAGCATAATTTAATAGCCCTCACCCATCTCCATATATATCAAGATCATATCAAACACACTTATAATAAATACCTCAAACAATAGGAATTTTATATTATAGACCTTGTCCTAAAGGAAAACCAACACATAACCAACATGGAGAGAAGAGTAAATGAGGCAAGTTTGCTTTCAATTGGCTTAGACTCTACATCATTACCCATAAGTATGGATTAGGAGCTTATCATTTTTCCTCTCTTGAAGGCAAACTAGAACCTAAGCCCCTAAATGCTTTGCATATATGTCCATTTCTGTATCAAAGAAGGATCAAGCTCACTCCTTTTGTCTAATTTAAGCTCATCTTTTGATTATAATATTTTAACCTTTACCCATCTTTCTCCTCTCATTTTGAGGACAATTGATTACAACATAGAACCATGTGATTAATTGTCATATTCATAGCCTAATCTTAAATATGGGTATCATGGCTCTACCCATAGCATGGTTCTCATGGATACTTTTCATAACTAATAAGATGGAATCCCATGGTCATTATCTCTGAAAAACCACACCTTTTCATATCATTAACCTTCTTGTGTTAAAATTTTTCCTTCAAAAAGGTAAACCTATAAACCTAATTAGACGTGTCCATGTCTAAAATATTGCATCCAAAAATAATTTAGATACCAAAATACTATTTGGGTCAATATATTAATCATTACAGACTATTCCCTTGAATGACAACTACCCAAAAATAAAATAAAAATTTCCAAATATAAGGTATATTGATCCCTTTAAGGACAACTATCAAGAGCATTAAACAAATCCAATAAGCTTAAAACACTCCCTTGAAGGATGGCTAAGTTAACTTTGTCAAAAGTAGAGCAATTTCTTGGGATCTTCCCATATTAATCAGCTTTGCATATACACCAATAAATCAAAAGACCCACTATCACAATAAAATCTAAAGCCATAATCGACTCTCAAGAAGCATAATAAGTTGGGATCCACAATTAGCTTTCACATGTAGACTTCCCACATTCATCAGCCTACATCTAGCATATGACATGGACTTGTCTATTACCATTCTTAGGCTACCTATAGAAGGGGTAAACTAATTAACATGAGGTTATCATATATATCACCCATTACCTTCCACACCACCTATCACCCTTCACACCACCTATCACTCATCTTCCCTTTAGACTATCTACAAGTTAAGGGATTTAGAGATTACTTGACAACTTGTGATCAAGAAACCTTTTTTATCAACTCAAAATTGCTCATGCATAGTATTTGAAGGGCTTATATTCATTAATTTGATCCCACTTGAGGTCTATTTTCAGTCCTTATCAAAAACAAAACATTATTCCTTATTACTATCTTAATATGCTTAGTTGATGTTTTCGTCATGACTTTTACCATCCAATGTTGCAACAAAAATAATCATTCTTTTTACATTAAGTTATATTAAAAAAACCATAACCATACCAATTATAACCATAACCATAACATTTGTAAATATCCACACAACCTTAAGCATGATAACATTTGACTAGTGACATCCAACACATTTTATACATCTTTACATGAAATTGTGTAATATCTTATTTAGGGTGTAAGGAGGTGTAAGACACATATAAATTTATAAGACTACCCACACTTCACCTAAGGCCCCTACATACATTATTTTCCTACCTAAGCACCAGGTTGATTATCTGGTGACTCTAGATATGTGTTCATCTATCTTTATACTTGATTACTCCATGAACTAACATCTATAACATTCCCTATCTTAGTAGTTCTTAAATGGTGTACTCTATTTTTATCATCCACATTCATCCCCACAAGATGATAATCATATTCCAATTTTGGTCTTTCACCCTACTCACTTGTCATAGTCATTTCATCCCTCTATTCTAGTTGTTTTACTCACATAGGTACCACCAGTTGTTGCCTTAATGTACATCCCCTTGGATAGTGAAGGTTCCATATATAGATAGGCTTACAATCATGTTCTATAGACCTACATCTTGTATAGTGAAATTCTCACCTTCTTTTCTACTATATAGGTTAGATTTCAAGCTCAATCTTGGGTCATGGGTGCCTTTCCTCTTGTTATTGATCTAATACTTCCATTATCACCATTACATGTTGCAGTATCTAATAGATCCACACATTTACCATATTGATTATTTCAAGTCATGGGGGTTGATGATTATCTCCACCATTGTTCCCATTGTTCACCATATTCAACCTTATATATTTCTCTACACTCTTTTTAACCTAGAAAACCAAATACCTCAATGATAAACATTCATCCTTATCACAATTATTTGAATAGAATACCTAACATTTGTTCCTTGCCAACATGATTA
Source organism: Torreya grandis (assembly GCA_037957365.1). Taxonomy (NCBI): domain Eukaryota; kingdom Viridiplantae; phylum Streptophyta; class Pinopsida; order Cupressales; family Taxaceae; genus Torreya; species Torreya grandis. Next base: position 192,373 of record JARHVA010004329.1, on the reverse strand, counting down.
TTCATTCCACTAATGTAAAAATTCATATGATGTCATTAATTCTTTTGAACAATCTTCCCACTTGAAATGATCATGTCTAATTTCCTTTTTGTGTGGACACGTACCCTTTAGTCCACCTAAAATTTTCTATAAAGTTATCATGCATCATCATGTCACCCTTGTCATCCAATCTACATCTAATGTCTTTGATTTTTTTGCATCTTGAAATCATTTTGGGCCTGATCATTGTCACCTTTACCTTAGTTGACATAAATTATATTCCAACCATGTGCTGCTCTAATGGTCACACCTCCTAAACTACCATTATTTCTAGTAATGATAGCTTTTAAATCCTTGACACTGTAGAAACTCTTTCATTAGAGGTAGGCCACCATGAATTCCAAATAATAAATTCACCTTCTTATCCCCTCAACCCTATTATTACTACTAGCCCATTACCACAAGCTCTAAACATTAGACCCCAACCATTGGTAGTGCCTACTCAAACATGGTATTCTTTTCTTTTGTGCCAGTTGAAAGTTAATCTATAGTAGGGGAATGATCACCTTCTCCAACCATATAACCAATATCCTAGGCCATGTATCTTATTTTTGGTTAGGCCCAACCTAGAAGAACCAATAATTCATTGGTCTTGAGGTACTAGGATAGAGGATATAGACATGGATGCCTTTTTTTAGCTTACCCATGCAACTCTTGGGTCATGCACGGTCCATCCTCTATCACTCACCACACTAGTAATTTTCTACCTTGTAGAATATACTTAGCCATCAAATAAATTCCTTGTAAGTAGTCACTTCATTACTACCTTTAAGACTTGGCTCATAATAGTGATGAACCTAGGCAAAAGTGATTATGTAAACCCTGATAGAATCCCATTTCTTAAAACTTAGCCCATAGTAGTAGATGCTATCTCTAAGCTTTTACCCTTGCATAATTTTAGAAGGTGAAACCTCCTCACAAAGGCACCTCTTCTTTGTATTATCTCCACTTAAAGTCACTTGTAGTGCTTAACATTGTGTTCCCTTTTTATTTATCCTACCTTACCCATCTGTGTCTCTCATCCTACTAAATATGGGATAATTATGGTAACTATTCACAAATCTACACCATGCATTTTCACCATCACCTTTACCAAAACCCAAAAACATTATTTTATAAAAACTTCTCCATTAGCCCAAACCAACTCATGTGGCCCATCAAATTAGGGCAACCAATTTTAGCACCATTTTCCAACCCTAGTTAAACTACATTGGCCTGATGTATATTGACTATGTAGGCATTGATTGAATTCTAAGGGAAGTTTAGACAATAACAATTAATTACCCTCCCCTTTTTCTTCTCATTAATTTCCATTTCTAATAACACCCTCATGCTTAGGGCATCCTATAATAGGATAGCTTTGGATTTTTCCTAGCATCCTTTTATTTTAACATCACCTAATACTTCCTCTTTATTTTTCCCTAATCGCTAAGAGAAATACATTGGCTTAGGTATTTTTGGACTACTTAATCAACACTCAATTACTGAGGTCAGCTCAGCCACATCCTTTTTTTATTTTCCCTTCTCACCTAAAATCTCTTCCTCCACTTCTCTACCTATCTCCTCACCACCTCTCTCCCTTCATCTTGTTAATCTCTTTTAACCACTTTTCCATCTTCTCAATCTCTTTTAACACAAGGATTGACAACCTTCCTCATTATCCCCCTTTATCTCCCATAAAGCCACCACCTACTTTGCTTCATTGCCTCCCCTGACACATTTCCTTATGCATGCTTTACAACTCATTTCCCCACCCAATTTTTGCATTTTTTGCCTCTCTCTCCACTTTGTACCAATAGTTCCCATTATTTCCTTTGTCTTCTTTTGCCATCCTCATCATTTCCCCTTATCATTGACAATTTTTCACACCCTCTTCATCACTCTCATTTCCTCACTAATTCCACATCATATTGTGCATCTTGTCATCTTTTTATTTCTTGTATTTCTATATTTTTTATTTATGTGTACCACCATTCTTTGTCATTTCACCCCTCTTCCCATTGTAACCATTTTCCATTCTTCTTGTTTGTTTTTTTCATCCTTTTTATCTTCTTTTTTTCCTCCAGAACTAGTTTCTACCGTAGTATTTATCCTTTGAGAAGCCTTTCATAATTGCCTCTTCATTCTTCTTTGTTCTTGTCTTTTGCCTTTAACATTCCCATTTTAGTCTTTCCATCTTGATACTCATTTGTCTTTTACATCTATGTGAGTATCCATACTTTGTATCCTTGCTTCAATTCTTCCTTTTTCTTCTTATCATCCCTAATTTTAAGCCTTTATCTTCATCTCATTCCCTTTAATTATTTTCCACCATCCTCTCCCTTTTCTTTGTTTCCTTTCATATTTATCATCTTGATCACATTCCTTGTTCTTATCAACCTTTTTTTCTCCTATATGTCCATGCTTGGCTCCTTCCATCCATCTCCACCTTCATCTTTATATGCAACCTCATTATTTTATTTACCTATCTCTTTATCCATTTCCTAGTCTACCTTTAACTCATCCATTATTTGATCCCCTTTATTTTCCCCCATTCAACCTCTACCTCTTCAAAATATGGTCACCAATTGTACCAACTCTATGTACTTCTCCTTGTATACTTCCTTATGTCCTCCATGCCCTTGATTTAATGCATGAAATCTAAAAATCTATCCCTCATTTAATTAATATTATTATTCACCTCACTCCATATTTCAAAACCCCTCAGAGTCTTTTTTTAAATTCCCTCAAAACTCAATCCTTACTTATTTTGGGGCCCCACTGGCTCAAGGGTTAAGGGTTTAAATATTCACCACTTCTCATTTACTCACTTTACTACTATGTTTCCCTAAATCATTGAATAATACCATTATATAGCCTATTAATTACATTGTTGTGGAGTGTGCACAATGTGAGCTTATTTAGATGGTGATGAAAGAACCTGTCAAGTCACCATGGTAATTTGAGTAGTGCCAGATTTTATAAACCCTGCTAAAGTATGTTTATCATTTTTTAAACAAATGGTGCTATAAATTTCATGATTTAACCTACTTATCCATGGCTATAGATTCCTTTTGCATAGTTGAAGTAATCATCTAATTGCCTCCTAGGCAATCTTATCCACTGTTTCTACCAAACCAATTAGCAAACTATTTGATAGCCATTTTTTCTACCTTTTAGAGCTTCCCTTTATCCAACATCCTTCAACTAGACCTAACTTCTTGATACATAAAATTGGGGAAACCAAGTTAAATATCACTCCCCACCTTAGAAGAACTACATTAGGCCTAAATTTCATTTTGGAAATTATGTCCATGGAACTATGTAGGTAGAATCCACTTTTATAGTGCATATGGAGTCCACTCGGCCACCCCATTCCAACCAACCAACCCACTTGCATATATTCATCTCAACATTGGCCATTTTTGACCTAACCTTTTTGTATGTTTTTTGATGACCTTGCCTTGGTCCTTTTGACTACACTGACTAAGCCTACCATGTTACACTTTTTATGCCCCACCTTATGTGTAATTAGACCATTTGTATTGTTCTATAGGAGCACTTCCTACCCTAGATACTTTTGAAAAATAGAGACCTTATCTAGATGACTTGACCCTCTTTTTATCAACATTGTCAACTTTAGTCTTTACATAATCTTGACTATCATGCTTAGTCACATTATGTGAACCCATTGGCATTTCACATGCTTAGTTACCTTGTGGCACCACCTTGTGCCTCCCCACCAACTTCTTATCAAACCTGGACTTGTTTCAATATTTCCTCATCAGCTATTAGTTTGAGTGTGAACATCTCCTCCCATACTCAAATCACCTTGAACTTTGACCAAGTGATTCATTTTTGTTTTCATCTTGTTAATTCAAAGCCTCATAATAAAAAGGAATAAAATTTAGACACTAGAAAACTACACACTTATAATTTTTGATGACTAAATGCCTCAAAACCCCTTAAACACCCACTAATACTTCTTAACCCTTAATCAACCCCTCTTAACCTAACCAAATCACTATTCTCCTATTCACATAATATTATTTAAAAATACTATTTGAAATTAATATTCATTATTACTATTTAGTATGAGATCCACTATCACTATTCATGATGACATGGAATGTGAGATGGAAAGTGATAGGGAAGGTGATTTGGGAGGTTAAATGGCAAGTGACATGGCTTTGAAGTGAGGTGGCTTGATGTGGGACATCATACCCCATTTGCAACCCTTTCCCAAGGTGCTTAATGACCTCATTTAAGCATCATAAGGGTCCCCCCATTGAAATATGTAAAATTTCCCCTTAAGAGGCCATCATTACACATGTATTTTTATTTCATACATGAAATTGGCCTTCAAAATTAGATACCTACCTCTTTAGTGCTTTTAACAAGACAAATGGCACCTATTTTAGACTTTTAAACTAAATGAGAGACCCATGATCAAGATGGGAATCCCACGACACTCATATTTTGACTCATTCATGTACCCACATGGAACATGGTGTCAAATTTTGTTTTCAATCTCTTTAAGTGCTTGGGTTAAGATAAGAAAGGTGGTGAAAAGTCTTTAGCCTAATTTAAACCCATGTGCATGATTCCCATTCAAAATTAGATTCATGTGCAAGGTGGGAGACACACCAACCCAAATGGGAGACCCATTGTCAAGGTAGGAATCCCACCAACCTCATATTTTGACTCATAAATATACCACATGTAAAATGGCACCATATTTATACTATTCCCTCTTTTGGAATGATTCTTCACAACAAATGCTATACATACCCCCTCTCTTTCACCCAAGGTTAAGTTAGAATTTAGTCTTTGGTTATTAACATTTTGTTTTAGGTCTTTGAATGAGTTCATAATTTTGGAGGTCATCCACACCTTGGAGAAAAATAATTGAAAGCAATACAACTCTATCGAAATTACCTCAAGACATCTTCAACAACATAATCAACAACAACAACATTCTTCTTCAAGCTTGGAAAGTAGCATTTGATTCTGTTTCTTCAATTTTATTTATCATCCCCTTGGATTTATAATCTCTTCATCCCCACTTATCCATTTTCTCCCTTTGTCATTTTATTATCTCAATCTATTTGCTCCCTTGACATATTTTATCCATTCACACCTTTGTCCCTTTTACCCTCCTTATCCTCTTCCCCTTTTGCCATCTTAATTACTTACCTTCTTACCTCATCAACCATTCACCCATTTATCCCATTTGTATATTTACCTTTTTATTACCTTAACCATTTATCTATAAAACAAACCACCTTTCTTTAATCCCTTCTTAAATTATCAAACCGAAACCATAGCCTTGTCTTGACTAATTTTTAGTATTAGTTGCTCTATTTAGTCATTGTTTTAAAAGTACTTAACTTTCTTGTATTAATTTAGTTATATGTTGTTATTTACTTGTTTTTAATTTCAATTATTTTCTTTTTTTAAATGCAAGTATATTTTTTTTAATTCACATATTTAATTGTTAAAATTAGGTGGATTGATAGCCTCGTAGAAAGATTTCACTTCTAGGATCTATCTCACTCTAGGTAATCCACCTAACTACTTGTCTACCCAACAAGTTTTGTGGTAGTGATTTTTTATTGTAGGTAATTATTCCCTAGCTAAAGAGTATTTCTCAAAAAGTATGAATTAAAAATGTGCACATTCAATAGGTATTCTTCTACATACCCTTCTTAACTAGTTTCTTCTTTTCACACTTGAGAAAAAGCAAAAATTAAACAGAAACACTTACAAGAAGATTTCTTTTAGACTCTCCAATGCTGGAGCTACCTTCAAAAGGGAATGGATGTTAATTTTCATAGTATTTTGAGTGAAATATTTTTCATCTATCTTGATGATATTAAATTATTTTCAAAGGATCCTAATGATCATCTAACACACTTGAAAACAAAATTGATAGATGTAGATAATTTGGAGTCTCATTGAATCCAAAGAAATGCATTTTTTCAATGCATGAGGGGAGACTTCTTGGACATGTGGTGTGCAAAGCTAGTATTTATATTGATATAGAGATAATATATTCAATACTTTCTCTATAATTTCTTAAACATATCAAAGGATTGTAGAGCTTTTTGGGTAAGATAAAATTTATCAAAAGATTCATTCTTGGTTTTGTAGAACTAGTAAAGCCACTTACTCAAATGCTAAAGAAAAAAAAAGAGTTAAATTGGAGTAAAAAAGTTAAAAGGAATTTTTAATCTATCAATGAATCAATTATCCAAGCTCCTAATTTTCTCAATCTATATTTCAGTAAGGATTTCTTCTTGTATGCTTTCTCTACTTCCAGTATTATTTCAGCCATACTTATGCAATAGAATAATGAAGGTTTGGAACAACCCATTGAATTCTTTAGTAAATATTTAGAGGGTTATTAAGAAAGATATTATTTTATAAAAAATAATGTTCTTGATGTTATAATAGGTCTAAAAAATTCAAACATTTGGTTTCAAATAAGAGGATTATACTAATGGAGGCTCATCCAAGTGTGAAGGGTTTTAGTCTCAACAGAGACTTGAGAAAAAAGAGAGCTAGATGGGTCACTAAATGTATGGAATATGACATTGAATTCAAGTTGAAAAATTTGGTACAAGGAAAATTATTATGTTAAATTCTTGTAGAAGATGTAAAATATGAAAAAAAAAATTGACAATTCAAGACACTTAGCATGAAGCTAAAAATACACCTCCTACAATCTGAACACAAAACATTGCTAGATTTATTCAAACTAGAGAATGTACAAGGGGTTTAAATGTATCAAAAATAATAAAATTTAAGGTTAATTCAGTACCATACCTTTTTATTTATGGATTTACTTTCAAAAAATACATTAGAGGTATGTTTTTAAGATGTGTTGAAACTAGTCAATTTGACAAGCTTTTTGAACAATTTCATGATAGTCCTTCTGGAGGTCATTTTTCATCCAAGACCATAGCTAAAAATATAATTAGGTATATTTATTTTTTTCCCAATTTATTTATATATGCACATGCATGGGTTAGGAAATGTATAAAGTGTGCAATATTTGTAGGGAAATAGAGACTAGTTGTTATGCCACTAAAGCCAATTCAGGTTGAGCAGCCTTTCATGTAATGGGTTTTAGAATTAATTTTCATGATTCATCCTCCATATATTTTTGGTAATAAGTGGGTCTTAATAACTATATACTATTTCACTAGGTGGGTAGAAGCAGTGTTTTTGAAAAAGGAAAATGAGAACTCTATGCTTGAATTCTATGAGAGTCTAGTCACTCATTTCGGAGTAACTTCTACTATAATATCAGATAATGCATTGGAATTAAAAATTAAAAATGTATGTGAATGGGATATTTAACATGTTATTTATTTGACATTTTAATCAAATTATTATCCATAGGGTAATGGACTAGTTGAGTCCACTAACAAGAACCTGATTCATATCATCAGAAGAACAATGGAAGATAATTAGAGATCTTGGCATACAAATTTGAAGACTAATTTATGGTCTAATAATATTGTCCATAAGAAGGCAATTGGTCATTAACATTATCTCCTAGTTTATATAAGAGAAGCAAGGTTGCCTATCTCATTGGAGCTTCTAGCTTTGGATCTTACACAACAACTAGAGCTTTTGGAAAGTGATGTAATGGAAGTCAAAATGAATAAACTGAGAGAATTGGAGGAGATAAGAGATGATGATATGTACACCATGTGTTAAAATCATTAGTAAGTCAAGAATAGATTTGACAAAATATCTTCATTAAAAACATTTTAGCAAGGAGACATAGAACTCAAATGGGATGAAGAGCATGCAAAGCTAGGTAAGCACTCCACATTTTATATCCTTTGGAGTGGACCTTATATTATAATTTATTGTAAGAGAAATAATTATTTTAAATTATCTATATTGAGTGGAGAATAGCTTTCTATTCTTGTGAATGGGGCATTTCTTAAATACTACTATTAGGAGAGTCACTCTTTTGTACATAATCATAGTTTCATTTCTCTAAATAATCTTCTACACATGATTTTAGTAGTTGTTTTTGGTTTTCATGTTGTCATTTTCCATTCATCTATGTTCATACATGCACATGTTTATTATTGTTTGTGTCAGTTTATCCTATTGTGTCTTGGTCTACATGTTTTCCCAGTTTTAGTGTTTGTCATGGTCTATCCTTGCCAAAATTCTGAGTTCTTTTGACTAGTGGGATGGTGAACCCTACAATTCACAAAAAAATTTAGTAATTTTTCATGTCAAGGTCAAATTACTACTCCTATCATATGAGACTTTCCAAAATCCAGTCCTTACCCCTTTGTAGATGGTCAAACTAGTGAATTATAGTCTAAAAATGCAATTTTTGTCAAAAATGGGGTAAAAAGCATAAAAAATGGTTTAAAAAGTCATTAAATTATCTAAAAAGAGATTTTAATGTGTTCAAAAGGGTGAAAATATCCTAAGTCTAAAAGTTCAAGTCATGAAAAGGTTATTTGATATATTAATTAAGCATAAAAGGCCCTGAAATAGCTCCCACATGCCAAATTTGCAAGTTTAAAACATGTAAAAGTGTAATTTTATATTATTTACATGAAATAATTCTCAAATAGTCTTGACCAAGTGGTGGAAAGAATTATTTATCTTATCAAGGCAAGAAAAGACTCTTTTTCACCTATTTTGCAGGAGAAGTATGGAATACATATGATTTCCACACAATATAGGGTAGGGGAAATAAACATAAAGACATTTACAAGATTAAACAAGAGTTTTATGGCAATTAATTTCCATAAAATCCCTAAAATAGTCTTTTTTTAGTACTTTGTTTGTTAGCACAAAGAGACCTACCTATAGGTTTTCTGATGGTATGATCTACTTGAAGAGGGTAAAGCTCTCAATTTTGAGATGAAGAAATTATGATTATAGTTATTCTTGATGGTCTAAGTTTTTTCTCAATTGGATTATCCAAGATCATGAAGCATCTAGTTGAAGTTAGGTCAAATATTTTTGCCTAACAACTAGAAAGCTCACTATTTTTCTCCAATTTCTCTTCACTTAGATAAAGTTTCATGGAAATTTAACTTTTTATAGAATATTTGACTTTATATACCTTTATGTATCATTATTAAGGTGTTATTAATTTAATTAAATGTCAATAAAGGGTCTCAAACTCAACCAGTCAATTTGCAGTGTTAGGAAGCTTGCAAGAAGAATTTGTATAGTCCAAAGAGGAGGTAGCTTAAAATTTTAAAGAATTCATATTTTCAAGGTTTTAATCATGTTTTTATGGTTTAAATTCATAATCCAAAGATATTATTCAAGTTTCATGTCCAATAAGTCATCCTATGCTTTCAAAGTGCTAAAAAGGCCTATTTAGCATTCTTTAAGGAATTTTTGCATATTTTAAGGTTTTTGAGGAAGACTATGAATCAATTTTCACCTCCTTTCATACATTCAATGGTATACAAATTATGATTGTGTGATGATGTTGAGTCCTTGTTTATATTTGTTTCCTTGCCTTAGTCTTAACATGCCTCCAAGTATCAGATACTTGTTCCCCACCTCTACCTCACTCACTTCATATTACTATCATAATCTACCTTTTCATTAAGTTTTCACTTCATTTTCACCCTCTTTTCGTGATTCCATCATCTTTCCACCTTCCTTTATCCCTATCACCTTTCATCCCATCTCCACTCACTCCTCACATCCACTTCCATCCCATGGGTACATTCAAGAAGCCAATGGTAATGATGATCAAGAGGTTTGTAGGCCAAAGTAGGGCATCTAAAATAGTCAAAAGGGCCCATCTATAGCCAATTCTATAATATAAACCATATCCAAGAGACATAAAAGAGGAGTAAAGTCTATAAGCCAAGAGTTTGGGATTTTTCAAGGGTTTTAAGAAAATATGATAGGGTTATCTAAAGGTAATGTAACCTTGATTGAAGGAAAAGGGAAAATTATACTTACAATACTAAAAGGACATCCTATAGGCCACTGTAAGGACCACACCAGCAGTGATAATGGCTTGGTTATCAAAAGATCTTGTCAAATGTTTTGGAACCATACAAACATTAATAAGTGTATAGAAAGGATAGCCTTAGCCAAGAGTTTAAAGGGCACTAATCTACTAGTCAAAAATATCAAGAGGAAGATGAATGATAGATACAATTTTGAAAGAATACCTTATAGGCCTATGCCCTTATAAATGAAGGACTGAATGGTTTTTAAAGGCACAAAAGACTATATTGAGGATCAAAGTGCTATAAGGGGTTAAGGGTTTGATCAAAGGTCACCATGAGCCTAAACAAGAGAATAGGTCTATCATAAATTAGATATAGCTAAGGTTGGCCTATAATACACCTAGGGAATCAAGACCTATATATTTTAAGAAGAATTACATAGTCAATTAGGTATGTTAGTCTCCATCAAGGATTTGATTCCTCCATAAAGATATGTGATATTTGTGAGGAAGCCACATAATATGATGACTTAAATGATATGATATGTTTGTTTACCCTAACTAAGTACACAAGGGCCATCTTCTTATTCGATATAGGGGCTAATAAGTATGAAAACACATCTAGTGTACCTAATACAAAGTTTGTGATCAAAAGAAACATGTGATAAAGATAGTGGTTTTGCTCAAGGAAATGTTTCAAGGGAACAAGTTTTTAAGCTATAAATATATTTTGAGAGGAAAAAAAAGTACACCTATAGTATGCTTAAGACTCAGACACACTTCCAACTAAAAACCAACAATCTCTTTTGAAAGCTACATCAATCATTTTTTTATGGATTTTGACTTGAAAGGGTTTAATCATCAGATGCAAAAGTAAGTGTGATAGTGAATTGATTACACATAAGACATATGGAGGGTGTGGTTATTCTTTGAGTAGAGATGAATTCCAAGTCATAATGTTTACCTACAATACTACGAAAATATCCTATAGGCTTGAAAAGAGTCAAATCTCAGTTGGTCCATATCATGACATTTTCAAAGCCTGTGAAAATGGATAGGGATTAATTATATGAAGATGGTTATCTTCATTAATATGTTTTAGCTCAATGCAAGATCAAGTTTCAAAGGCCTGAGTAATTATATCCTACATTCACCTTAGATACTATACCTATAGGAATTGTACAATATCATCTATAGTCAAGGGTTTGGTCACCAGTCAAACATTTCAAGACACCTAGGAAAGCATGACTCAATCTAATGTTTGGAAATCATAGTGATGTGAATATAATGCATTAGTAATAATGATATAGGTATAAATAAGGAAATAAAATTGATTGATAGGTCTATATATCCACCTATAACCAACACTAAATGATGACGTACAGCTCCATGAAGGAAATCATAGTCAAGGATGTCTTGGGGTTTTGAATGTTCAACAAGGTATTGGTGATTTATTTTCTTCTAGTGAAGCAAGTAATATCAAGTATAAATAAGACGCTTTCAAGGGTAGGGTTTATTCTTTATACAAAAAATTCCTCACCTTCAGCCTTAGATAAAACCTACAGGTCTATATGATCATAGTGTTAAGGGCTACAAGTATTAAACGAAGCTGAAATTGTTAAGAAAAGTAGCAAGTGAATATTCTAAGTGGAATTTATTTGGTAACACCAACCTCACTAAGGACTTAACATGATTTTCTCAAAATCTTTTCACTTCAAAATGCATGAAGGTATCATATAGTCTTAGTACATAGGGGTTATTAAGTCCTAGAAGGCATGAAATCAAGTGCTTAAGAGGGAGGTGATAATTATAGGGTTTATCATATTGATAATCTTACATTAATGTCATGCATGCACAAGGAGGCATGTTAGGTTTCAAGGAAGGATTAAGGAGGAGTAATGGCCTACAGTCAGCTCAATCAAGTGATCTAAGCCACTTAAGGATCCATCTACAATCATAAAAAAGATGTCAAGTCAAAAGGTCATTAATGTTCTAAGTATGCTTAAAGGGTTGGTTGACCACTTAAAAAGGAATGTGTTGTTTTAAAATCACCATTGTGTCCATGGACAGTCATAACACATCATAAAGGACATCAAAGGGAATAATCAAGGAAACCTAACTTGATCTTACAACCATATTATCCCCTCACAGTATTCTACTATAAGACACAATTCAATGTTTCTATCAGATAAAAGGTGGTTTAGGGTGGATCCTTTTTTTCTAATATAAGACACAATTCAAGGTTTCTATCAGATAAAAGGTGGTTTAGGCTTATGCAAAAAAATATGCACTTAGGCTAAAAAGGCAATTTTTTTAATTTTTAGGCAAAAATGATTCTTAAAGTGTTTTGATATAATGGTAAGGGTCCCCAATTATGTTTTAAAGCTTTGACAATCTTTTAAGGAATTGTTTTCATTTTGGTTTTTCACTTTTTATAGTTCTAGGCACCCTTTCAAACCTCTTTTTTAGATGTCATTTTGTTTACCACATGTGGATTTTGTCCAAATGATCTTTAGTATGTTTTGATTTCCCATATTTACTTAAAATTTATGACAAATTTAGATCAATTTATGGGATATGATTTATGTACAATAGTTAAGAGTGTAGGCAACCTAGAATACTAGTTAAACCCTACAAACAATATTTTTAGGGATGTTAGGTGGGCCAATGTTTTACATATCAATGGAAATGGTTTAGAATTCGGATTTTTGCAATTCATGAATCATCAATTTAAAGATTGAACTTTAAAACCCTCCTAAACCCCTAAAAAACAAATTTTGAGAAAATTACATTTTCTTGCTATCAAATCACCATGGATAAACCTAAAAAAAATTCAAACATTAAGTAAATTTAGAAATGATCCTAGAAATGTAAATTTTATGCATGAAGTTATACAGATGAGGGAAAAAATCATGTATTTTATGGAAAAAAGAATGTAAAATGAAGTACAAGGAACTTCAAAGGAATCTAATTTTTCTTCATATTAAAATCTTCATTTGATCAAAAATCATCTTATAAGTGTCCTTACTAGCTCAATAAAAATGGCCAGTCTGCTAGAAAAAGGAGTAAGTTTGGCCTGGTCAACCCTATTGACTAAATGATAAAGGTTTTCACACTAAAATCATATATTTGATGATGAATAAATTTTATCTGTGTCTAATTCTTGGTTTTTTTAGGTTTCATGGTGTACAAGTTGGCCAATAAGCCTATTTGGCTTAGATGGCCTAATTGTTCAAAAGTCAAGTTGGAGTTTAGCATGGGGATTGGTCATCAAAGAGCTCTAAATGGATTTACACACCAATTTTATTATTTTCCATGGATATTGCATACACATTTTAATTTTTAAGGTCCATTTTCATGTAAAGGAGGGTTATCTTGGGATTGACTAGTCTTACTTCAATTGACTAATTGTCAAGTGCCACATCTATTCTTGATGATCTTATTAATTCAAAGATTTAAAGAAATTTAAAATCTTAAAGATTGAGTTCTCAACCCAATGATTGGAATAGTAACATGCATGTAAGATATTTTGACTTGTCAAACTTGTGCCCACCATATTATTTTTATGCCAATGTTTGAAGCTTTTTATGCAAATTTTGGGGAGTTTAAAGGATTTTTGAATTTTTTAAACTTTGTAAAAGGAGTGTCTTGAGTTGAGTCAACCAATAACACCTCTTATCCCTTTTTAATTCCACTTAGTGATTGGATTAGGTTTATAGACATATATATTGGCTTTTTCAAGCCATTTTTTCATTATTTTGGGAGCTAAAGCAGAAACTATAATCTAGACCATACATCAATAAAGGAGATTTTTATTTTGAATATGAGTTTTGACAAATAATAGAGTGTAATTTATTGTGTATTATCATATAATTGAGATTATATCTCCTTTTTATAGGTTCATTCCTCACCTATTACTTTCTATCTCACCTTTTGTAAGTCAATTGAAGAGATAAAAAAGGAATTTTGTAATCTAAAGTTATATTAATCCTTAATATGAAATATGTATTATTAAAGGAAATATAATACTTTTCTTTATTCACATGTTTGCATTATTTTTAGAAGCTTCCAGAGGATATAAACAATTCAGGTACATCACCCAATCAGTCAAGTTTTCCTTTTAGTTTTCCCTTCCTTGTTACATCCCAAAATCATAGTAATTAGATTTAATTGATAAATATTAAGGTAAGAAACCCTATATAGATGTTATTATTAGTATATATTTACCCACACTTTGATAAGTTTCAATTTTATTAGCTGGAGTGACGCTGTGCCTTGTACATCTTCAAACAGGATGCTCTCCAAAGTGATAACACTAAGCATGGAGGCTTAAACATGTTTTCCATTTCCTATAAGATAATGGGTCTATGGGAAGGTGATATATTATATTTATCTATTTTTTGATGCATAATATTTAATTATTCTATAACAAAAATAATTATTATGTTCATTTACATTTTCTTAGGTCAAGAAACAAGGTTAGTTTGATGCATAGTCCACTGTAATTATAATATGTTATGTGATTTTATATCTATGAAGGATGAATAGAGATTTTAATATTAATATATGATTTTTGAGATAAATATTAAAGTGAAATAACTTTTAGTAAGTGTTTAATCTTCTAAAACTTCTGATAACAAGCTCTTGGGTCCATGTACATTTGTGTAAACCTTAATTATAGGCAGCAAGTAACAAACATTACTAAAATCAATTTTATTTGGAAAAATGAAGTAAAATTATGTTATTATAATATAATGAATGTGTTTCATTAAATATAAGTGTTATTTAGATCAAAATAGCCATGCATGACTATAGGAAAATAGAAATTAGAGAGGTTAGAAGGACATAACTTCCTAAAGAATATATTAAATGTATTTTAAACTTAGAAAAAGGTGAAATTATATGTGATGAATGTTTTATAAATGTTTTTGGGCTTAAATATTTCTACAATAACTTTTATGGATGAATATGTCTGTATGCAATCAAAAATGCATCATGTCTATAAATCAATCTAGGATCGAAGAAGATAGAGCATACCTACACTTCCAATTGGGAATAAATTTATTAATTGGGGGCATGAAAAATATGGGTATCTAATAAAACTAATTAAGGGATCACTTTTCATAATACACCACACTAATAAGGGTTCCAAATACCACAATCTAACACAATCATGTAACAACCCTAAAAGTGATCAAAAATTAGGTTCTAAAAAAGATTTCAAGTTAGAGTTTCAATGGTGGAACACTGTAGATCTCATTGATATATTTTTGGAACTTTTCATGGTTCACAAAATGGAGTCCAGATGCTCAAGATATAGTCAGTTGAAGAAATCCGGCAATAGGGGTGTCAAAAGTGATGTGGCACAGTTGAGGAATGCCAAGTGGACCAATCTCCATTTGACACATGGAAAATAAATAGGATGGAAAAAAATTGTTAAGTTTTTTATTTTTGCACATGATATTTAACATTTTCAAATAAGAATAGGTGCCAAACCTCCACGCCACAAATAATAAAAAAACCTCCCTCATTCCTAGGTGTTTGACTAGCTAGGTGGCAGCCAAAGTTGGTGCCCAAATCTTTGTTGTTTGAAAACTTCAACCAAATTTCTATTTAAATCATTAAGAAAACCACTCCCAAAAAATGTGGGACTAATTCCTTGGTCAAAGTTTGCTTTTGGAGGAAGGACGCCCTTGCCCACATCCCTAGGTGCCTAGAAAAGAGGAAGAGAGTTTTGAACTTGAGACCTAGTGCCTAAAAGGATAAGGCCTTGATCACTTGAGAGTTTTTGTGGATTGTCAAATCATTGTGTAGCCAAATGTTGGAAATGCAAATATTTATTAGGAATTTTTTTGAAATACTATTCTCCTAGAAAGATTTCTGAGAGTAGAAATAAGAATATGTTTTCCAATAGAGTGGATAAAAGGTTTTATACTCATTGTAACAGAAGTGGACATCAGGTTAAAAAGTGTTGGACACTTCAACCATCACACCATCCTAGAAATGGTAAGATTAAGATGTCCTATAAACCTATCAATGAGGTAATTAATGAAGTTAAATCAACCCATACAAATGTTACTAAATCCACAAAAGAAATCTCACCAACTAATCAAGAAAATTTGATTAAGAGGATTGGTAAACAATTTTTGACATTCATGTTGTCATGATTAGTGGTTGCATTCATGTTGCAAAGCAATTTTGGGATCCTTGTTGTATGCATAAAGGACATTTACTATGCTTTGAATGACGATATGGTTTATTGGAGTGGCCCATAGAGAACAACCAAGCGACATGTTTAACATACTTGGAATAATTTCTCATGTTTGGAATTTTTGAAACCTCATTTTTAAACCTTGACAATAGTATATGCAGTTTATATGGGCATGAGAAGTATGTCTATTTTGTGAAATTTGCATTGCAGTTTATATGTTGTCTTTTATATTGTGAAAATAGAGGCCTATAAGACCCTTTATGGGCACCATTTGTAATTTTAATAATTATAAAAATTATTTGTATCCATGCATGATATTTGCACATTATATAAGACCCTTATTCATTTTTTGCCATTTTATTGTAACTGTTAATTATGGTCACACATAGTGGGTAAAATTATTACACTAACAAATTGGTTTGTAGTTGCACTTGGTGAATAATTTTCAGTGATTGGTAATTCACCACTTTATAGAATGTGACGATTGGGCAGGTAGTTTTTGTAGACCATTTATAAGATTTTAGAGGATATTGGACTTTTGGAGACCAAAATCCTTCCATTAGGGAGGTGTGATCAGAAATTGGGTTCTAAAAAAGGTTTCAAGTTAGAGTTTCAATGGTGGCACACTTTAGATCTCATCGAGAGCTTTCAGGCACTTTTTATGGTTCGCAAAACGGAGTCTAGATGCTCAAGATATAGCCAGTAGAAAAAATCATGTGACAGGGGTGTCAAAAGTGACGTGGCACGGTTGAGGAATGCCAAGTGGACCAATCTCCATTTGACACATGGTAAATAAATATAGGAGAAAAAAATTTAATTGTTTTATTTTTGCACATGATATTTGACATTTTCAAATAATAATAGGTGCCAAACCTCCACGCCACAAACACTAAACAAACTTCCCTCATTCCTAGGCATTTGACTAGTTAGGTGGTGGCCAAAGTTGGCACCCAAATCTTTGTTGTTTGAAAACTTCAACCAAATTTCTATTTAAAGCATTAAAATAACCACTCCCAACAAATGTGGGACTAATTCCTTGCTCAAAGTGTGATTTTGGAGTAAGGACATCCTTGCCCACATCCTTAGGCACCTAGAAAGGAGGAAGAGAGTTTTGAACTTGAGACCTAGCACCTAAAAGGATAAGGCCTTGACCACTTTAGCCACAGTGGTTGAAGTGTTATCAAAGGGAGTAATTTTTACTTGTATTGACATGGAAATTTGACTGTGTTTTATTTTTAAGAGGTCGAGAGCTAGATAAGAGCTTTGAGATGGCTTTAGCAAGTGAATATTAATCCAATTTCTGACCTCTATACATAGGGTAAGCCTTTCAGTTATTATTTTTAATTGAAAGAGAATGTTATTTTTTTGTATAAATCAATAGTTGAAGTGAAGGGACCTAAGCACATTCAGAATGGGTTGAAGACTAAGGAAGGATTTCATGTGACTGAGCTTGAGTTTATCAGCGAAGGTGGAATTCTTGGATGGAGATCAGGCCTGAGGGAAGTTGTACAACATTTCCAAATAATTTAAAAGCCATTTGTTGCACAAATTTAATAGAAATGGTCCTCACTATTGGGCGGACCCAGAGATGTAGGCAATCAATGCCGAACTCTGTTATCAATTTCATGTGGTAATTTGTCATGATTGCATGTTTTTATTTTCAAGTATTCTAATTTTTAATTAATCAAGAGCTTGTGCAATATTTGAAAAATTGACAATTTATGACATTTAATTTTTAAAACAAAATTTAGTTTAATTGGTGAATGGAAGATATCAATCTTTTTGACAATTCTAATCCAATTTGATAACTGAGAATACTATGCTAAACAATTTACAAGTTCTTTTGAGTATTTTCAAGAATTTGTTTATTTTGAGAAATTCAGAATTCATACGTTTAAAACTTCAATTTGAGTTTTTCAGTGGTGTTTACAAATCAAGTTGGTATCACAGTAGTTGATCAACAGGATTTAATAATTTGTTGTTGTTTTTGCTTCTATTTTGGCATTTGTTTCAATTTTTGTGATTCGATGGGTCCAATGGGCAAGTTATCAAACAAAGCCAAGCTTGATGAGCTTGAAGCATATAACCAACAAATCCAGGAAGAGAATGCTTTCCTGAGAGCAAGATCGTACTCCTTGGATGAGGAGATTTCTCAATTGAAAATGGAGTTACGAGCCAAGGATGAGCTCATGGAAAAACTACATAGTGGTGGACAAGTGAAGGATTTTCCTTTAACTGTAGATGCAGGCACTATGACGGATGAAAACATTGTAAGTGAATGTAAGTCATCAATTGATTTTCTTTCCCATGAAGAATCTAGTAACAATGATTTTGGTAAATTTGAACAATATACATAAGGAATAGGTTCAAAATTACTTGTTAAAATGGGATTTAATGGAAAAGGCCTATGACAAGATGGCCAAGGTGATACTAACCCCATTCAGGTAGAGAATAAGCCTAATCATGCAGGGTTAGGATACAGATCTGGTAATCAGAATGAAACAAGTGAATGCTTTGAGAAAGCAGAAGCAAGATGTGTTATGGAGAATTGTAAATCCTCTTGGATGGAAGGTAAAATACATTCTTTTCACCACACTTGCAATCATGTTGATTCTAATTCTACCAGACAACATAAATATTCCCATGTTCCTTTCGATTATGGTACATAAAATTTGTGGCACATTTATCCATGTAATTTTTTTGGATTGTCTAATCATTGTGTAGCCAAATGTTGGAAATGTAAATCTTTGTTAGGAAAGATTTTGAAAGACTATTCTCCTAGACAGCATTTTGAGAGTAGCAATAAGAATATGTTTTCCAATAGAGTGGACAAAAGGTTTTATACTCATTATAACAGAAGTGGACATCAGGTTGAAAAGTGTTGGAGACTTCAACCATCACACCATCCTAGAAATGGTAAGATTAAGATGGCCTATAAACCTATCAATGAGGTAATTAATGAAGTTAAATCAACACATACAAATGTTAATAAATCCACTAAAGAAATCTCACCAACTAATCAAGAAAATTTGATTAAGAGGGTTGGTAAAAAAAATTTGATATTCATGTTGTCATGATTAGTGGATGCATTCATGTTGTAAAGCAATTTTGGGATCCTTGTTGTATGCATAAAGGACATTTACTATGCTTTGAATGATGATATGGTTTATTGGAGTGGACCGTATAGAACAACCAGGGGATAGGTTGAACATACTTGGAATAATTTATCATGTTTGGGATTTTTGAAACTTCATTTTTAAACCTTGACAATAGTATATGTAGTTTATATGGGCATGAACAGTATGTCTATTTTGTGAAATTTACATTATAGTTTATATGTTGTCTTTTATATTGTGAAAATAGAGGCCTATAAGACCCTTTATGGGCACCATTTGTAATTGTACTAATTATACAAACTATTTGTAGCCATGCATGATATTTGCACATTTTATAAGACCCTTATTCATTTTTGGGAATTTTATTGTAACTGTCAATTATGGTTACAAATAGTGGGTAAAATTATTACACTAACAAATTGGTTTGCAATTGCACTTGGTGAATAATCTGCAGTGATCAAAAATTCACTACTTTACAGGATGTGATAATTGGGCAGGCAATTTTTGTAGACCAGTTTTAAGATTTTAGAGGATATTGGACTTTTGGAGACCAAAAGCCTTCCATTGGGGAGGTGTGAAAAAAAATTGGGTTTTGAAAAAGGTTTCAAGTTAGAGTTCCATTAGTGGCACACTGTAGAGCTTGTTGATATCTTTTCAACACTTTTTGTAGTTCACAAAATGGAGTCTGGATGCTCAAGATATAGCCAGTTGAAGAAATCATGTGACAGGGGTGTCAAAAGTGACGTGGCATAGTTAAGGAATTCCAAGTGGACCAATCTCCATTTGACACATGGAAAATAAATAGGGGAAAAAATTCTAAGTGTTTTATTTTTGCACATGATATTTGACATTTTCAAATAAGAATATGCACCAAACCTCCATGCCACAAACACTGAACAAACCTCCCTCATTCCTAGGCATTTGACTAGCTAGGTGGCAGCCAAATTTGGTGCCCAAATCTTTCTTGTTTGAAAAATTCAACCAACTTTCTATTTAAAGCATTAAAATAACCACTCCCAGTAAATGTGGGACTAATTCCTTAGTCAAAGTGTGCTTTTGGAGGAAGGATGCTCTTGCCCACATCCCTAGGCACCTAGAAACGAGGAAGAGAGTTTTAAACTTGAGACCTGGCGCCTAAAAGGATAAGGCCTTGAACAATTCAGCCATGGTGGTTGAAGTGTTATAAAAGGGAGTAATTTTTACTTGTATTGACATGGAAATTTGACTGTGTTTTATTTTTAAGAGGTTGAGTGATAGATAAGAGCTTTGAGATGGCTTTAACAAGTGAATATTAATCCAATTTCTAACCTCTATACATAGGGTAAGCCTTTTAGTTATTATTTTTAATTGAAAGAGAATGTTATTTTTTTGTATAAATCAATAGTTGAAGTGATGGGACCTAAGCACATTTAGAAGTGGTTGAAGACTGAGGAAGGATTTCGTGTGATTGAGCTTGAGTTTATCAATGAAGGTGGAATTCTTGGATAGAGATCAGGCCTGAGGGAAGTTGTGCAACATTTCCAAATAATTTTTAAGCCATTTGTTGCACAAATTTAATAGAAATGGTCCTCACTATTGGGTGGACCCAGAGACGTAGGAAATCAATACCGAACTCCATTATCAATTTCATGTGGTTATTTGTCATGATTGCATGTTTTTATTTTCAAGTATTCTAATTTTTAATTAATCAAGATCTTGTGCAATATTTGAAAAATTGACAATTTATGACATTTAATTTTTAAAACAAAATTTAGTTTTATTGGTGAATGGAAGATATCATTCTTTTTGACAATTCTAATCCAATTCAATAACCAAGAATACTTTTCTAAACAATTTGCAAGTTCTTTTGATTGTTTTTGAGAATTTGTTTATTTTGAGCAATTCAGAATCCGTAAGTTTAAAACTTCACTTTGAGTTTTTCAGTGGTGTTTATGTATCAAAAAGAGTCCTAGGTTTAATGTTCACTTTATTCTAATAAACAAGAAAGTACATCTAATCTAGTTCACACCAAATATTGTGGCATAAAGTGGGGTTTAAAAATTAAAAAAACTAAAATAAATATGCATATAAGATACATACCCACATCAATGTATATGGAATCCTAATGCATGGAAGTGAAGCAAAACTACATTATTTATCTACTCTTACAAAGGATAAATAAAGTTAGGAATACTTACCTTTGAAGATGAACCCATCGAGCCTCATTTTATCCCTTGGACAAGGTGCTTCACAAGAGATTTTTATGGTATATAAGGACAATAAATACAAACCATCTCTAGGCTACACAACCTATCTATGCATCTAAAAGACTTCTCCACAAGACAAGATCTATATCTCCAAAGAAAGCATGGAACCCTAAGCTTTATTCCTCAAGTATAATGGTCAATAAGTAGATGTTCATTATCACTTATTATTCTTCACTTCTCTTCTTACAAATGGTTGGAAATTAACTTGTATATATAGGTAGATCTTGCCCTAAATCCTTTTAAATATGTCAATTATATAGGGTCAACCCAGTTGACCTTGTACATTTTTGGAAGATAAATCATTAGATCCCAAGCTAGGTTGGTCAAAGGAATAAAAAATATCCTAAAAAAATACCACTAAACAGCATAGGGTCAACCTAATTGAACCTATATAGTAATCAAAGGCTCAAAACTATACGAGGTCAACCCAATCAACCTAGTATAGTCAACTAGTGAAAGGGACTCAAGGTAAGAAAAAAGAGGATAAAGCATGGTAAATAATTAGAATGGTTAAAACTAAGAATAATAATCTTAGGGTAACATTTTTTTATGAGATGAGCATGTAGATGGCAAGTGGAAAAAGGAACAAAATTTTATGAAGCACCAATGGTCTGTCCACCCCTTTCCCAATGTACCCTTTAGGGTGTGCACTCAGAGAGATCAAGACTCGATGGATTATTATAAGATACAAAGTGTTATTAATATTTAAAAGTTTGAAAATATTATGTATATACATATGCCCCACTTGAGGCTCATCACATGTCATGTAAGTGCATTATGGGATGGTGATTCAAGAAATAGAACATGATAACACATAACGTTGATGCTAAGTAAAGTGTAGTAAGTAGAAAATAAGATAAATGAAAGGATAGAATTGAAAAACACATACCTTTACTTACCTTATTGTTGTAGATAAATAAGTAGACTACAATAGTATGTGAAGGTGTCTAATATAAAGAACACTAGGTGAACCTGTAGAAGTTAGTGCAAAAAAAATCCAAAACTCAATTTTTTAGAATATAGGCATATGATAGTGGAAAATATTCTCTACATCATCATGAATCTAATGCATTTAATTGTTTTTAAAATGGATGAATAAAAACAAAGATATAGGGAAAATAATGAATTTGTAGGAAAATAATTGAAGAATTTGAATTGTGAAAAGTGTTTTTAAATAGGGGAAAGAGAAGTAATTTAGTTATTTTGACTTGTGAAGGAGAGAAAAATATCTCTAGAGACCAAATGAGCTAATATTTTGAGGAGAAAATATGATAGATGAGGAAGGGATCTAGGAGCAGTAGCAGGTGCACTACAAATATGGAACTTTGAATCTTAAACCAATTTTTAAGTATTTTGTTAAATTAAGTGTATTTTAAGAAAAATTTAATTTTCAGCATATCTAAATATTAAAATGAAGCAAAATTAGATTTTATAGATAGGAAAACCCAATTAGGAAAATGGGTTTGAAGGAATTAGGAATAAAACTACAAGAAATCACTTTTTTAGGAAAATGCAAGGGGCCAGTAATTAAAAACAACTAGGTCGACCCAGTCGACCCTATAGGTGTGTATTAACTTTGTACATTTTGCAAACTATCAACCTAGTATAGTTTTGCTAATTGATCTAAAAAGTTTACAATGATAATGTATTATTAGGGAGGGAAAATAAATGGGTTAACTTAGATTTTTAAGTCAACCAAGCCAAAAATAGGGAAATTTTGGTCAAACTAGGTTGACCAAAGAATGAGAATGGTACATAAATTCATACAAAAGGCTGAAAGAAGGCTAAAATAGCTTAAAATTACCAAATAAGGTCAAAAAAGACTGAATATGCTAAAAATAGGTGAAAATGAATGAATTAAATAAATTTAGGATTGTTTTTTATTAAAATTGTAAAAAAAATGTATTATGACTAGACATGACATGGTAGATCTAATATATCGATTCTTGTTTTTTGGTTATAGGGATGACCTAGGTTATAAATATTGGTAGATGAATCATGGATATCAGATCTATTAGAGCATCAAATGATAGGAGATATATATAGGCTAGTATCTATAGGCCTGGGAGGGATAACTAACATGTGCAAGATTCCCCTAAGCATGGATCTATTAGTCATGTTCCTTGGATTTTTGAAATGATTGACTAACACCTTTAAATGGGAGGTAGATGGGGATGTGGTAAAGGTATCTATCACACTATATGATGTGAAATCCATCCTAGGGCTATTTATAATAGGATAAATGGTTATTATAGGCATACTAGATAGCATAGAGGAGAGGAGAGTCTTCACCATGTGGGTTATAAGCTCAGATACAATATTAACAAGAAGGAGAGTTAGTATGTTTAAAATATATGTATCATAGATTCTAGATATTTGGAAAGATATGATAGGACTTGTGACAAAAAAAGTGCTATGTCATAAGTCAAATGGTAAGGTACCATTGTTCATGGAATCCTTGACGAGGATGATCCTAAAGGAGGGCATGTTATATGATCTTAGCTCTATCATCTATGTCCAACTTGTACATGATTTATATGAGGTGCTAGTCAAAGGTCATAATTAAATAAAACTAATCATATTATTTATTTTTTAAATTTATGATAGGTTTCCCATATATCAGTCAGTTGGGTTACCCCATGCGATCAATGATAGGTCATCTTGAGTGTAGAGAAGGAGAGAGGACCAGGTAGAGAAGGCCATGTCCTATATTCTAATGTAATAGAGGGTGATATGAATAGACATAATTTGGTAGTCATCTAGGCATATAACAGCTACATGGTAGAGATGGTACATAGTTACACTAACTATAGTTAGGATAGAGGCGATTGGACACTATACTTGGTGGTGAGAACCACATCCAGTGGCATGAGTATCAACACAGATGGGATTACCTCATCTATTGGAAATGATATTGATCCCTAAGTAGTGGTCTCAACATGTGAGAGAGACATGGGGGAGGAGGTGACTAGGGCCACTATTGATGAGGTTAACACTCAAACCATATCATAAGCAATCATGGACAAGGCAAGCATGATAGGTAGTAAATCAAAAGGAGAGGGATTTGGAACTAGTGATACCATAGATAACACCAAAAAATCTATAGAGATGTCAATTACAACCATTAAATACATGATGTTGATATAAGTAGGAGGAATAAGAGAGAGTGGAGATTATCACCATCCCTGATGACCTAACAAGTGAACTAGATGAGACCTAGATGATAGAGAGGTCACTCAGGCATTAGTTGAGATAGACATGAGCCATGATAGATGTATTTGAGATAAGGAGGTGACCTATAGAGGAAGTGATAAGAGGCCGCATGAATGGAGAGACTATGATATTAAGTTGCGTAGATGGTGAGACCATAGTGGATAAAGCACATATAAGTAATAAATATGATTAAATTATTGATTAAGTTTTCATTTTAAAATAGAGATTAGAGGTAGATATACATTATGAGATATGATAGTGATCTAATATCTATGTCATTGTGATTTTATAGGTGTATCTAAAGATGAGGAAGAGAGATGGGGGTCCCTTGTGAGGGGAGCACTCCATGACATATTTGATAAGACTCTATAGACATATGACCCTACTACATTAGAGGATCCTAGTGTACCATCTACCCGAGCTCAAGTGAGTTTATATTAGTATGAGAGGTAGTGATGTAGATACAAGCTCATAGAGAGAGGATGTAACCACCAGTAGAGATGAGTGTAAGTGATATATGGTCATGACAAGACCTGATTGAAGAGATAGCTATGCATTTGGATATAATGACATAGATGACATAGGCACATATAGCGACCTAGACCCAATTGGCATAGGTGTAGGTAGCATACCTATAGGGATAGGTATAGGGACTGACATCTCAAATAGCCTCCTTATTATGTACTATTTATAGTAATTAGACCAAGGCTTCAACAAGAAGCATGGTGAGGCCATGAGATAAATAAGATGGGGCCCAGCCATAGAGCTAGAGAATTGTATATATTTGTACTCATTATGTCAAAACTCATGATATATATATATATATATATATATAAGAATATGATGTATCATTTTGGCATATTGATGTTGATTATGTATGTTGTTGTCATTATAATTTTGGTTGTGAATGCTTTAGATATATTTCTTTCTAGAACATGTATTTAGTTGTTTGTTGTATATGTTAAATGAAATATATGAGATGTGGTTTCTTTTATAGAATTATATATAACACATGCATGGTTAAAAAGAAACAAACAAAAAGACTTAGTAAAATATAATCAATTAAAAATGTACTACACACTATTTCAAGTTGGGATATGTGTAATAACAAGAAAATGACTAAGTATAAAGAACCAAAGGATGGTAAAACAAGATGTTAATATTTTTGCACCAAATTAAAACAAATAAAATCATATTAATTCACATTGGAAAGTATAAAAACAATGTAATAAAATGAAAGGTATGTAAAAGGGAACAAATGGTATAAAAACAAATTAGTTAAGTCAATAAATTATACTATATCATGTTTGGAAGTGTAAGAGAAAAACAAAATTGGCAAAAGATTGGTCTTAAATTTATCACATGAATTCAAGCTAGGAAGTATGAAAATTTTAAGAAATAGGTATATTCTTACATGCACTCATAAAATAAGAAGATAAAATCAAAAGGGAAATGAAGTAAGCATTATCACACAAATTCAAGCTAAGAAGTATGAAAAATTCAAAAAATGGTTATATTTTTACATGCACTCAAAAAATAAGAAGATAAAATTGAAAGAGAAATGAAATAAGAATAAAACATACTAAATCAAGATGGAAAGCATGTAAATGACATATAACTTCATAATCAATCACATCTTATCTCATATTTGACATGTGTAATTTTTTTTTGACTTATATTATTGGAAAAATTTATGATGAATGTCAGGTCCTATCCATTCTCTTATATTGTAACTCACAAAGAGACACCATTGGGGTTTAAAAATTGGGACAATCAAGTAACAAAGGATGTGGGTAATAATAAGGAAAAATGTGGTACTTTTTTAGGAATGTCAGGTCCTATCTTTGATCTTATAATGCAACTCATAAATGAAATCCCAAGGGGAGTAATCAGTAGACAAAAAAATATTTTTGAAGAAAAAATATGAGGGATATATGGAATAAAAAAGGTAATTTAAAAATCAAGACTTAGGCATCTTATGAGAATACCTTATGAGACAAGAGGCATACTAAGGACATGAGAAGACATTAAGTGACTAGTGACCATTAATATACAAAAGAAACCTATTCACTATAGAAACAAAGCTTTATAGGTAGATAAGTGTGTTATTAATACCAAATCATAAAGGTAGATTGGTACAAGGAAAATTAAAATGGACCTACCTTCCCATGATGTGTTCCCCATTCCTTAGGACCCCTTATAGAGTTTTTAGTCTACTATAAATATTGGGTACTTGCATGAGAAAGTAGGTACCACTAAAAGATTATTTTATACTAATTTTCTAATCTACTATCCCACCTCACCCTAAAGGACCTTAGCTCTATCGTGAGGCTAATTGTGGAGTTTTATCTTTGACTCGAACAAGGATATGTGCTTTGAATCATGTCTTTTAGTGTGATTTGTATTTTAATAATATTTTTGCTTTTTATATCATTGCCTTTTGTAAGATGATTTAGTTTTTAACTTTTTATGGATTTTTAAGATTCCTCCTCCATATGGATTTAGAATGACCAATCATGAAATATGTAATGATACACATGAATGAGATTTAGGCTAATTCTAAAGGAAGCTAAATAACCAAGACAATGACTAACTAGGATACTTAGGCTTAATAATGAACTAGCATATGATCTCAAGTCTTAATCATGTATATGCTTAGTTTGTAAAAAAGGAAGAAGGGAAAATGAAGATCCCAAGGTAGACCAATGAAAGGAAAGTATAATGAGATGCATTGTTTTCTATATGATCACATGGTAAACAAAGATAAGTACAAAATGGAATAGGGTTTGTAAAACTAAGTTATAATGATAATTATTTGTGAAAAATAGAGATAAAAAAACAAATAATCATGAAGGCACAAGAAGAGATTTTTAATAATAACTCAATAAATAAAGAGGAATAAATGATAAATAAATATAATAATATGCAAATAGAAATGATAATATAAGCAAGATATAGTACCAAAAGTAAGATCACTATATTAAAAAAAATATGAATTTGACATAGTGTCAAATGATATAATAGATAGCTAAGAATTAAATTAGAGCATATGTCCAATAAAAATGTAAATGTAAAGGAACCATTCATGTGCTCAAAAATATTGATAAATTTTCCCACACGCATTATCCAAGACATCAGATAAATCTCTATGAAGCTAGATACAAACTATTGCTAATGTCTCATCAATCTTCAATGAAAATTGGGAAAATACTTCTCTTATAATCTCCTCAACTAAAAAAGTAGGAATACTTTATGGATCATACTAATAAAAATAAGTAAAGGGATTCTTAAGAGAATGTGTGGGAGCAAGATCTAAAGGAGATGTAGGAATCACCAATGAAGAAGGATCCACAGGTGAGGTAAGGTCCACAAGTGAAGGAATCATGGGTGGAGGTACAAAAGGTGACAAAGGGACCATAGGAGGGTATGAAACCAATAGATGTGGATCCATTAGAGAATAAATATGAGCCTTATTATGGTAATGACATGTGGGAGGAATGGAAGAAGGTCCAATAATAGTTACAAGGTGATCCTTAAGGTGTTGTTGAAGGATATAGAAATAATCAATGTAATGGGTTCCACATTGGTGCCATAAATAATACACCTCACCATAGCTAGTTATATATTCAATTACAACCTTTGGGGGAGTCATGGATTTGTTTGAAAGAGAGTAAGGATGCAAAGTATTAGTATACTATTTCAACTTATGATAATGGGTATAAGAATGATTAATTTTCCCATGGAAGTAATAAATATGCTTGTGAGTAGTCTTAGGAGAAGCACTCACAAAATGAGATTTAATAGGAGTGGAAGAAACTAGAGAGGAATCATCAAAAAAATTAGTGGGCAATAGAGCCATCTTAGGCAAGGTAATCAAACCATCACCAAGATAAGGTGGTGATGGAGGAGAAATGGAACTAGGTTCAATAGAAGGAGTAATGGGATGAGAAGCAAGGATAGGCTCAGCAATAATAAGAGAAAGAAAAGGCTCATCTTTAGTGGGAGAAAGAAGAGGCTCAACTATAGTGAGAATAATAATGGGATCTAATAAAGATTCTACTAAGGGAGGATCATGATCTATATAAGTTCTAAGGAGGGTCACACTAATCTTAAGAGTAAACCAACTACGGTGATCAATAAAATGGTAAGGCCTGGTCATAACATAATATATGAGAATACTCCTACAAGTCTCCTCAAAAACCAGAGGTGTTGGTGCCATCTCTACCCTATAATAAAGTGGAAAAATACTAAAATTATGAATAGTAAACTAAGGAAGCTGGGAAGATACATGAAAATACTCAAGTAAAGAATAATGATAATAGACAATCTCAACATCATGGGTCTATGAAGAATGGATCATCTAAGGAATAACCATCATTATGATATGAGGTATGAATATCAATGACACAAGTAGGGATAACATTGTCATCCAAGGAAGTGTGGTGAATGGAATGTCAAGTCTTAGTCAAGACTACAAGAATATCATCGCAAGTAGGCTTGTGAGAATGAGGTTGAAAGGAAGAAGAAAGCTGTAAGATGAGATGAGTCAAGATATTATAAGTTTTAATCTTTAGGTTAATATCATTAGGATAATAATCATTAAAATCTAAGAGGTTAGGATTAATTTTCCTAATGAGTTTGGGATACCCATTGTAACCTCAGTTTAAATTAAAAAGAAAATTAAGATGTTGTGACTCATAAAATGAAATGTCAGGCAAAGGTTCAATAGTAAGAATCTTAAAGACACCACGGTCTTGGAATTATTCAAAATTATAATGGTTAGTGTCACCCTAAATCCTATAAATGGATCCATTATGAGGGAATTTAATGTATTGGTAAGTGGAAGAAGCAATAGTTCTCATATGGTGATTCCATGGAATACAAAGCAAGATGTTATAAGAAAGGGGAATGTTAAATATCATCATATTCAAACAAATGGTGATAGGTGGGATAGTAATGGGAAGACACACACAACCTAGATGAGGTATTTTCCTTTTATCAAATCTTTAACATGAGTTTCATGTAGACTTGATATTACATTCTCAATATATAAGGGTCTTAATAAAGTCAAGAGAGTTAATTTATGTGTTATAACCCTCATCAATCAATACACACTTAAATTTAATATCACATATTTTAACACTAATTAATAAGGGAGGATAGCCACATGAAATAAAATCTTGCTAAGAATCATAGAAGCTATAGTAAATCTTAAGGAAAGAGAAGTGCCCATAGCTTCATCAACATTGTTGAATAGACTATCTTCAAATCCAAATAAGGTTGCCTCTCATCCTACTAGTGGAAGACGAGGTACATTAATCTCAAATAATAATTACATAATATGGTTTATATGACATGAATAAGTCCTTAAAATCTCAAGAAATGGAATCTAAGATGGGAGATTATTGAGTTCCATGATGGGATCCCACTCATCATAACCCATAATAAGGTTGATATATATATGTGCATAGTGATTAAAGAGGTCCTCAAAAGGAGGTGTTGACGTAAATTGTAATTTGTGTTGGTAAGAAGAAGAAGGTTTAGAACAAGGTTTTAAATCATGTTGGATGATTAAATATCTGGTTCAAGTTGATTTGGAGAATTGGTAGAAGTGTTATATAAATTTGATTATCATTATTGTTAGAAGATGATGGAAGAGTGGTAGAAATAGAAAAGGAAGTGTTATACAAGGGATAATTAAAAATTGAATCATCAAAATTAATAAGGTCATCTTGCCCTAACTCATTTAAATGAGTTGGAAAAGATTCCTAGATAACATGATATGTTCTAGATGGAGTGTTAATAGGTTAGGAATCCATAAGATAAACCACCCTTTATATATTAGTCATGTTAACCACATTATCTTCAAAACTGGGTTGAATAAGACTTTCTAAATTATTAGTGGAAGCAATGGATTTGTTTTGATTGTCTTGAATCAGTTGATGATTAGGAAGAGGGCCTTTGTAGATAGCCAAATGAGCATTGGCTTAATCCAAGGCTTAAGATTTATCATGTGATTTATAATCCTTGAAAATAATTTCATAAGCTTGTTGACTCTTTTAAATGATAGAATTAAGATCAAAATTATGACCCCAAAGAAAGTCCATGGATAAATTACTAAGTTGACTAAAAGTATCATGAAATGACCCTAATTAGCATGAAACCAACAAAACTTGTTAGGATCATACTAGGATTTCATAAGATTGGTAGCATCAAGATCTCATGAAAGAGTCCTAGGTAAATGCTTAAGAAATTTAGCTAGGGATAGAGGTTTATGAACATTAATGTTCTTTGGTGATGATAAGAGAGGATTGGTATATTGTTAATAAGGATGAGTTGGTTCTGATGAATGGGTAGGAATGATATCTTGAACATTGTGAATGGTATCATAAGAATCAATAACAACATCATTGGTAACATTGTGATTTTTGTTATTAAGTAAGATATGAGTAACCGTAGAAGGTTTGGGTGTCTTGAATTGATGAATAAGGAAATTTTGTCATTTAGCTTGGTTAATAACCTCTTTTAATATATGTGGAGAGAGAGTGTAGACTTGATATTGAGGTTTAGGAAAAATGTCATTGGTAAAGAGATGGAAAATATTTTCATCAGCCATATCATGTTCACATTTGTTTGACAAAGTTTTCCACCTTTTAACAAAGGCTTGAGTAGTTTCATTTTTGAGTTGTTTTTAATTTATGAAGTGGGATAAATTGTTTTTAGGAAGATCACTAGTTTAGAATTCTTGGACTAAAGCATTCACTAAATACTCCAAAATAGTAATGGAGTGATTTCTAATTTAGTTGTACCAATCCAAGGCATCACCTATGAAATTTTTGGCTAAAGTTTTGGTAGTGGCAAAGGTGTTTAATTTGACCCAATCCTTATAAATATTTCCAAATGTTTTAAGATGAAAGGTGGGATTAGTTGATTCATTATAAGAAATTATAGGTGTGATAAATTCTATATCAATGTTAACAATTTGAGTAGTGAGAGGTTAATTTTGGAGATGATTTATGTTTTTTTTAATCAAAGGAGGTTGAGGAATGAGATTGTCTTGGGAATCTCAAAGAGGAGGAGGGAGAATAGTTTGGTTATGTATACCCCAAGCTATTAGTTGAGGATGAGATTGAAGATGAAGAAGGTGGTTTTTCATTCTCATCATTTGATTTATGTTATGATCTTTAAATACATTCATTTGATTGACTATTTGTAATAATAGTTGATGTCTTTGATTAGCATTGTTAGAAGCATTAGAGTTATTAATAGTGGCTTGGGTACCACTATTGGTGTTGATAAGATCTTAAGAGGAATTATGAGAATGTGAAGCACTAATGGTAAAATTAATTTGTGTAATAAAATATGGACTAGTGAATGGTTGAGAAGAAAAATCACTAGTAGCATGATTACCTTTGGTAGTAAATGATGGACTAGTGGGAGGATTCAGGATAGTGGATCTTATGAGAGGCCCACCATATGTATAACCTACAATGTTAGTGGATATACTAGGCATGGAGGTGGAATAATTTAGAGAAGAATAGGTCATGGTATTAAAATTGATCATAATCGAAGGAAGAAGCTGAGAATCAAATAAAGTAGTACCCCCAATTCTAGTTGAGAATGTAGGAGTAGGTGATTGAGGTTCTTCAAGTTGACCACTAATCATAAGATTGTAAATGGTAGAAGGATATTTTCCTTGATGTTGAGGAAATTCATAGATAAAGAATATCATTATATGGGCATACTCTAATCTAGGTTGGTCTTCTAATGAGAAAAGAAGATTATGTTATGAAGAGGTATTAGGAGGGGTCCCATAGTTCATTATGTGAGTAGCAATATTAACATTACTAGAATCCAAGAGAGGATTCATACTCTATCTATGGGAGACCCTATGAGGGTTGGTAAAATTCATTATGTCTATTGATTACAACTCTCTATTATCATCAAGTAGAAAGTCCATGATGAAGGGAAGGAAAGAGAGATGAGAAAGCAAGGAAATAAGAAATGATAAAAATAGTATAGGGTCAACTGGGTTAACCTAGCATAAAAATAGGGTCTACAAACTATAAATGTTAACTAAGTTTATCCACTATAGTTAACAAGGATTGGTAAAAGAGGAAATAAGTTTTGTAAATAATACAAAGTCAACTGGGTCAATCTAGTTAGTGAACAGAGGCTAGAAAAAGGTATAGGGTAAACTAAGTCGACCCAATATAGCAGATAAGGAAAATTAAAAATCTTATAACATAATTTAAACTAAAACAAGATAACTTGTGTAAGAAATTTGAAAAGAAATGGCTAAAAGTAATTAAATACTCAATTGGATTAATGTTGGTAAATCTAATTAAAGTACATGACACAAAACCTTACACCAACACTAGCTACTATAATTTTTTGCATTACAAAATACAATTGAGAAAATAGAAAGAAATCAAATCTAAAATTAAAGAGATAAAAAATTAATTAACCTAAATGTTTATTAGATTATTAAGATATGATTTCAAATGTGATGGGAAGTTGGTTGTAAGAAAGGAACTAGAATGGCAATCTAAAGATAGTTCCAGGTAGTTTGGGATGAAAGGGATTGTAGTGGTAATGATATAGACTTGGTATTAGGGTCTATCCCCTCACTTCACACACCATAGAGATAATGGTGTTGGGTACTTATCCATAATATACCATTAACCATGCTTTATACTTGACCAGAGTATCATTTTAGCTTCCCCCTTGGTGATGAAATCCAAATAGGTTGGCCTTGGTTAGATAAATGTTAAAATGCTTGTTTATATTTTGTGATTTGGTAATGTGTGCATAAAATAAAAAATAGTGAAACTAAATGGTTTAATTGAAAACTACCTAATTAAGCTATGTGATCTATTCTAAGCATGAAAGCAATAAGAAATGAAAGTGTGAATTAATTACTATCATATAAGGTTAATTCCAAATTTTATGTAAGGTACAATTTTGATATAGTCAATAGTGTATGCATAGAATAAAAAATAAGGTTGACATGGTCAATCTTATATTTTAGAAGTAAGGTCCAAAAATGAACAAGGTCAATATAGTTGACCCAATTATTTAGATAGCACACATAATATATAACTAAGTCGGTAATGTCAATCTAATTGACTATGCAAGGGTAGTTTTGAAGACTTTAAATTATAAAATGAAAGACTATAAAGAAAGAGATAAAGAGATGTAAAGTAACCTTGGTGGATAAGAGATGTAGATAATGAAGATTGTTGTTCAATAAATTTGATATATGCTTACAAATTTTACTAACTAGGTCGATCAAGCTTTACAAAAACTTATTATTAAGTACCTAAAATATATAGGGTCAATTTGGTCAACCTAGTATGCTAAACTTGATGTCTACAAAAGTACAAGGTCATTTGGGTTGACCTAGTAGTTTGGACTAGATGTTTGAAAAGTTAAGAACATGTATTGGGTCGATAGGGTCAATCCAGTATCCTCTAATTGAAAACCTATGCATAGGAGTTATATGTTGGGTCAATAAAGTCAATCTAGTATGGTAAATATATGATAAAAATAATGATGAAATAATGAAAAAAATGAAATAAGATAAAAAAAATACTACAAGGGTTAATTCACATCAGGTTCACCAGAATGTATGTAATTAGAAATGCATTGTGTCTGTAAATCAATCCTGACTCAAAGAATATAAATCATACCTCCCTTTTTGATTGGGAATACATTTGTTAAGTAGGGTCATGATAAATAAGGGGATCTACTAGACTCAATTAGGGGATCACTTATCATAAGACAACATGCTAGGAAGGGTTCTAAAGCCTATAGTCTAACATAATCTTGTAACAACCCTAAAAGAGTCTTAGGTTTAATGTTCACTCTATTATAATAAAAAAGAAAGTAATTCTAATTTATTTCACACCAAATCTTGTGGCACAAAGTGGGGGTTAGAAACAAAATAAACTAAAATAAACATGCATAGAAGACATATACTCACATTAATATATACAAAATCCTAATGCATGGGAGAGAAGCATAACTGCATTATCTATCTACTCTTACAAAAGATAAATAAAGTTAGGAATACTTACCTTTGAAGACAAACCCATCGAGCCTCAATATCTCCCTTGGCCAAGGTACTTCACAAGAGATTGTTGTGGTATGTAAGGATAACAAAGACAAATCAGCTCTAGGCTACACAACCTATCTATGCATCTAAAATACTTCTTCTTTGTACTTATTCTTCTTCACCTCTATTCTTACAAATGATTGTGGTATGTATTGAAACCTAAGATTTATTCCTCAAGTAGAATGGTCAATAACCAGATGTTCATTTTAACTTATTCTTCTTCTCTTCTCTTCTTAAAAATGGTTGGAAATGAACTTGTATATATAAGGTAGATCTTTCCCTAAATCCTTCTAAATATGTCAGTTGTATAGGGTTGACCTAGTTGACCTTGTATGTTTTTGGGAGATAAATCACTATGTCCTAAGCTAGGTCATCCAAAGTGATAACAATGCTTCTAATGAAAAATACTCATAAATAATATAGGGTCAAGCCAATTGACCCTATATAATAATTAGAGGCTAAAACCTATACAGGGTCAACCCTGTCGACCTAATACAGTCAACTGGTGAAAGGGGGTCAAGGAAATAAAAAGGAGGATAAATCATGGAAAATGATTAGAATGGGTACTACTAAGTAGAATAAGATTAGGGTAAATGGTTTTTAGGAGATGATTATGTATATGGAAAGTGGAAAAGGGGAAAACAATCTTATGAAGCATAAATGGTCTTCCCACCCTTTTCTTAGTGTACCCTTTAAGGTGTACACTCAGAAAATAAGAGACTCAATGAGTTTTTGCAAGATATGAAGTGTCAATAATCAGTAAAAGTTTGAAAATATTATGTGTATACAATGTCTTAAATAATCTTAAAATAAATTAAGGGGTTTGAATGTCTAAAGAGGAGAAATTTAATTCTAGAGATTGTTTCAATGTATTATAACTTTAGGAAGAGATAAGTTAGATTGTGAGATAATTACCAAAGGGAATATTTGTGAGAACAAGGAAACTTAAACTTCCATATGTTATCCACTCATCTAATAAGCCTATAAATAAGGCCTAAAGAGGTAAATTTACATAAATTGATAAAAGGAGTATAAAATAAAGGAGATATATGTTATAATAATATCCAAAGTTAAGCAAACACCTCATTATAGTAGTGTATCTATAGACAAGAAGGGTCTTACTATAAAAGGGAGTTATTAATGAATGGAGGTCTAGTATAAAATCCTAGTTATAAAGGTCACATTAGAATCAGATTTTGTGTAAAATAAATTCTTAATTCATAATGAGTATAGATCAAGGAGAACCATATTGGTCTTAAATTGACCAATCTAAAAGAGAAAGAATCAAGATATTAAAGGATTGAGTTTTAAAATGGACCTAGATAAAATAATAACAATAGACTTATAACATAAATGAAGAATAAGAGAATTATATTTCATTAAAAAATCCTTAAACAACAAGAACCCATACATCTAGAAGAAGCCTAATAAGATTTAGTGATCAAGAATTGGCCATGAAAAAACATGAATAAAAGTCAATAATTGTCCTCAAATCAGATTTAGAATCAAAATTGTAGGAGAAAGTATGAGTATGATGTTAAATATCCTAGGATTAGGCAAGTGGTTTTATATCATTACCATCACAAATGGAAGGACATGTTCAAATGTTGGGATACACAATCAAGAAGGCACACACAAGGACATGGGTCCATGTCCAAAGCATGCATACAATAAAAGGAAGTGGCATAGAGAAGTAGAATAATTTTGTATTCAAGTGATTGTGAATAGATGTAAAATCATAAATACATAATAAAAGTCTAAAATAGTAAAGCTAAAAATGAAAGTATGCATGAATATGTCGTACAAATCTATATAAGATAAAATATGTATATAAATTGAGTCTAGAGTAGTAGTAGTAGGTAAAAAATATGTGTAGTGTAGAATGATCATTATCAAGATATAAATGATGTTAAATATGTTATATATAATATATAAAGATGTAACTAATAATTATAACTATGTATAAGATGCCCCTAAATGAGTGAATGTGTCAAATGATGACCATGTGTATATGTCCCCAATGGGTAGATAGTAGTGAATTTGGATCCATGTGGTGGAATTGAGTCTTGTAGTCATCTATGAACACTCAAAAAGAAAAAGTGAAGCATTTATGTATGATAAAACTAACTACACTAACATAAATAGTATATGTAGTACCTGACAAGTATAATAAATGTAAACATAGAAATGCATATAATATATTTTTTGTATTTTTTGAGAAAATATTTAAATGTTTTTGTGTTTTTGACATACTATATTATTTTTTTATTTTATGGATATAAGATATATATAAGAAACATGAAAATGAAACTATATACAAAGAGCAAGCATAAATTAAGTTATGTACATCTAAGGAGAAACATACTAACCGATGAGTCTCACAAGTGACTCACTATCAAGTTGTCTTGTATGAAATAATGGGAGAAATATCATGCATGTTGTGTGAAAATGTATATGTGGTCTATGAAATAGTTATACTAAGTGATCTATTGATGACACTCCATGTGGATTAGGGATAGGAATTTGAGAAGATGACTAAATTGGTAAGCAAACTATTATCTCAAAATTTATGAAATTGACTGAACTATCCTATGTATTATAGGGTTCCTAAGGACCCATACAGTAGAATATGTTGTAGCCAACATGGATGCTCTATGTTGAAAACCTTGGAAACTCAATAACACTAATCTCATCATGAAAGGGGTAGAGAGAGGCTCTATAGAATCTACAACTTGTCTGCAATGTAGGGGTATCTCTAGTAAGGGTATATGTGGGACATAATGTGTACATGATAACACTATATAATTATACCTCACTTGTACTAGTGGCTCAACTAAATTTTTTGGTGTACTAATAAAAATTATACTCAAACCTATAACAGGTGGCTACTATATAACTATATATGGGATAGTAAAGAATACTCATATGGAAGGCTCTCAATTATTACTACCTTTACTTGAGGCATCTATGTATGATGGATGGAATGGATCAAAGTTATTATATCCATGGTCTACCTAATAATATGTCAAATGCACCTACACTAGGTATGATTAAGAACTTAATGGCCACATGTGTTGGGCAAACTTGTAATGGTAGTACTATCTCCCTAATGGATCTCTAAATGTGGCCACTAAAACCATGAATAATTATATATATCTAATAAATTTCATGCTTTGAATAATGTAAATGATATATGTACACATGTTGAAAATTGATTGATTGTCAACCATGACACTCTAAATAGGATGATGATCAATGTAGGCTCATAAAAAAAGTGCACAAAAATTTGAATCATCATCAACAATCTCTTGCTCTGAGAAAGTGATGATAGGTCTAGTTGGAATTGTATTATGATATACACCAATGATATTATGATGGGGTGTGTGTCTTCTATAGTAGTATGATAGTATGTTAGTGGTGGATGTGCTTGATATGTATAGTGAACACCTAAAGTGCCTCCTACCTCATTAGTAATATGTTTTGTAAATAGATCCAAAAATATTTTTAATGATTTAGCTTATATTGGTTGAAATTTAGGTACCTCTATAGGTATTCCCATATCAATGATATTTCCCTCTATCAATTCATATATCTTATGTCTTAAACGAATGCATCTATTTGTGGTATGGCTTGATGCACTGTGATAGTCGTAAAATGCATGAGAAGCATAGTTCTTTAGAAGACACCTATTTATATCAACATATTTGATGATAAGGATAGATATGACATTACATTACAAGATATGATGTAAAATAGGTTATGTTGATTATGGAATATTTGTGATAACTCTCCATGGAGGAGATGATAGAACCAAGTGAGGAGGTGGCTCTAAATCTACATTAACTATGGCATTTTGATCATTCTTATTCTCATTGGGTTTCACCTTATATGGAATCTTATTAAAAATCTTATTATTTGAATTTGATCTAATTGTGTGATTTAGTTTTCCCATAGAGAGAATCTTGACTTCCCTTTATTTCACTATGTGTCATAAATATATGAATGTTGAAAACTATTTGAATAAAATAGCCTCATGTAATTCTGGTAGTAGACTTTATTTGAATATGTCTTGGAGCTCCCTATCTACCATGGGGCTATTAATCTTTGCCAACATAGTTTTATATCATAAGACATATTCTACTATAAGCTCGTTGGGTTTTTGCTTAAGTTGAGCCAGTTGAGCATATGAAATCTTATCATTGATGTTGATTGAAAAGTTAGCCAAAAAAAATCTACCAATGGATTGAATGTTGTGATGGACTAATTTGGAAGGTCACAGAAACACTATAAGGCATAGTTTTTTAAAATTTATGGGAATAACTTAGTAAGGATCCAATCATTAGACACATAGTCTAAACATGTTTCATTTAAATCTCATCTGGGTCACCCTTAACATCATACAAAGTAAGATTAGGTGTAAAAAATCCATATGGAAAAGGATTTGCAACTATGTGTTGTGTCAAAGGTGTATGTAAAATAACATGAGAATCCAAGGCATGTGATGGCCTAGTATTACCCTGCTAAATATGCAACACCTTGGGTTTTAGATCATGGATCTTATGTATAAGGGATTGTACATATAGAGAAGAGGAACTAGCCATAGGAGATGTTACAATTATTAAAGGTTGTTGTACATTATGAGTTTCCCCACAGTAGGTGTAACAATATTGTTATTTGGGGGAGTAGAATATTGACCATTATTGGATTTTTGAATTTCTTCATGAATGATATTGATAAGGTCATCTTGCATATTTGAATGTTTGGAAATGAAATATTTCAATTGTATCTTATTGATTTCATTGAATTGGTTTCTAAATTCTACCATTGTAGGTTTGGAAGGAGGAAAATAATTGGTTTTATATTTTGAACCTTTAAAAAAAATAATCTATGATTGATTACAAAAAATTAAATACTAAAACAAATTTGAGATTTTGGAACTAATATCTAAGTATAGAAAATAAAATGATAAAGACCCTAAAATCATATAAGGTTAGGTTTTTAGAAATGTTTGAAGTAAGTCAGGTTCACCAAATGATTTAACTTTTAAGAGTTTGTAGAGTTTAAGCCCTTAGTTGTTAAAGGGTCTAAGTATAATAAATCAAGGTATAAAATATGCAATAAATATAGCCATTGATTTGAGAAATAATTAAGATAATCTAATGTTTCTAATAATATCAATAATGACATAAATGAATCTTTAGCTAGAAACTACCTAAGATGAAGGATCCAAAAGATGAAAACTAGTACGGGCTCCTTGGCGGAATTTCTTCAGATCTTTTGAGCAGAATCCTGCGACAGTAGGCAGGGGCCGAATGGCTATGGCTTCACTATTATAAATTCACACTATTACAAAAATTTACAATATCCTTGAGAAATTTCTGATTCACAGGATCCTTCGAAAAGGGCAAGTGAAGAGCATAGTCTTTGTCAAGGCTACTAGATTTTCACTCAGAAAATTTTTCGATGAATTTTTCGATGATCTAAACCTAAGAACTAAGCTCTATATATAGCAATCTGAGAGGTCCTGCCTACTTCCTAGCAAGGCGGTGTCTGTCTCATCATGCTTTACAACTGTGGCTACAGAGAGATGCTATTGGACCCACCACTTGATTGATGAGTCGGTGACGATGATGATGAGGCCATGGGCTGTGGGCCCAACATGTCTTCCGCTTCATTGAATAAGTCATCTTCAGTTATCGGCTGGAAAAGACATCTTATTTGAAAAGTAGATTGAAGATACCAATGTCGACATCGATTGGTATCGCATGGCAAATGGCACGGAGTATAATGATAGTGGGATTCCCACTCAAGTTGTCGTCGAATAATTATATATACTACCGTGTCTTGGTCATGGTTCTGCTCCTCGTGGATGCGATGGGAACCAAACCTTGCAACCCATCTGTAAAGATGTTCATTGTGAGCAGATTGGATTTGAATTCGCCATGTCCACAAGGGTCTTTTCAGCAAATCAGTGAATCGTTCGTAGAGGTATTCACTGTTTAGTCTGTCGATACTGATGACTCCGGTATTGTTTCTGCGGTTGGCCTGTATCCTGACTGCTACAGACATCTGGAGGTCTTGTGCAGCTGCATATGAAATCCTGGTGAACCTAGGGTGCATGCCTTCACGTAAGATTTGTTCTTGAATCAGGGGATTCATAGAATCAAAAGCCTGATTAAGAATTCTTGTTAGGTTAAACCCTGGTGCAGGTGCAGGCTGATGCATAAGTGTAGCAGGAGGATTTCTGCTTAGCCAATCAGCTATTACATTATTCTTACCTTCTATGTGTTGTACTAAAAAATTGAATTGATGGAAAAATGCTTGCCACCTGACATACTTACCACGACCATCCTTCCTACCATGATCCTTTTCTCGGAAGGTTAAAAATTGGGTGCAGTCAGTTACAACTATGAAATGTGGCAGATGCAACAATTTAAGCATAAATTTTTCCAGACATTTCTTTACAGCATAAATTTCCTTGTCAGAGGAAATCCATTTCAGTACATCACTACTAAAAACACCACTAGCAAACTCACATACAAATTCTACATTATTTACAACTGAAACAAGTACTCCTCCCCATGAGAGGTCAGATGCATCAGTATAAACTTTTATTTCCTGAGACTTGGGAATATGGAGAGCTGGCAGAGTTGAAACTTTGGCTTTAATTTTCTGAACAGCTTCTGTATGTTTTTGTTCCCATCGGAATGCTTTCTTTTTCTGCAATAATTCTTGCAGGACAAATCTATCTTCTCCTGCATTGGGATAAAAACTGTTTAAGTAATTCAATAGTCCCAGAAAAGCTTGTACCTGAGCTTTGTCAAGATGCTCTGGAAAACTGATGATCTTTTCTTTTATATGTGGCTGTATTTGCAGTTTTGAATCTCGGATAACCATTCCGAGGAAGTTACACTCTGTAGTGCATAACTGTATCTTTGTTTCAGAAAGCACTATTCCTGCATTAGTAGCCAACTGTAAAAACTTGGAGAGGTGAGCAGTATGTTCCTCTAAAGAATTGCTAAATATTAAAATGTCATCAATATATACACAAAGAAATTGAGAGGTGCCTTCAAAAATCTTGTCCATATGCGCCTAATAATAGGCTGGCGCATTCATCAACCCAAATGGCATGACAGTCCATTGAAAATGGCCAAAAGGGCAGCTAAAAGCTGTCTTGGCTCTGTCTGCTTCCTTGACCCTGATCTGATAGAAGCCTGATTTGCAATCAAATTGAGAGAAGTATTTACACGCTACAACTTTCTCTAATAGATAGCTTTTATCAGGGATTGGATATGGGAATGGTTCGGTAATAGCATTTAATGGCCTATAATTTATGACCATTCATTTCTTCCCTCTCTTTTGTTCAGAATGCTTATTGACCATGAATGCATAACAGCAAAATGGAGAGGTAGATTTTTCAATGAAACCATTCTTTTCCAGATCTTGTATCTGGGTTTCCATATCTGTGTAGTCCTGTGCTGGGATAGGGATTTTCTTTCCTATCTTCATATGTTTGCCTTCTAAAATCTTTATCTCCATTTCAGGCATGGATTTAGCCCAAAACTGTTGCGGGTTTTCCGAACAGATAGTAGACTTAATCTCTTCTCCTAAGGCAAGTATTTCAGCAGGAATTGGCTCTGGACTTTGGGTCATGGCACTAGGAAATTTCTCAGTAGCATATATGAGTCTTGGAATTCTGAGCCTTTCATTTTCAATGGTAAACATGATGCTTTTAGCAGTAGCACCATAAGGGGTGTATCTATCAATGAATGATCCTCCTAGGAGGATATCTATAGGCATCTTTTCAAGGGCGAAGAAGTCACAATGGAAGATTTTATTTTGGATTCTCAGGGCTTGCTGGTGTTTATACCTATTGCAGACAAAATTGTTACCCTGGATGTCTATGCTCTTATAAGCTAGACGCTCATCAAGTGTCTCCCAATCACTGATGAGTTGTGGCTTCGCAAAGGACAGAGAAGCTCCAGTATCGACTTGGGCATCTACATATCTACCATTTATTTCTAGTGTAAAGAACTGCACAAATCTGCCATTGATCAAATGATTGAGATAGGCAGGTTGTGGTAGTTCTAAGGAAGGGATACTTGTACATACCAATTTTTGCCTTCCTGGATCTTGGATGATGGTAGGTTCTTCATAGATGTCTTCTGGTAGTTCTGGCTCAGCTTCTTCTTCTTCTTGTTGCTGATTACTGCATTCACCTTCGGGGCAGTAATCTTGGTCGGAATAGAAAATACTTTTGACTTCATCCTCTTGTTCATAGCCATCTTCCCATGAGGGATCTGCTGTAAGGACTGGTTCTTTGGCAGGCATGATCTGTTCCCATATGGGTTCTCTGATCTCTCTTGGTGGATCTTTGCAGGTAAACTTGTTTTTGATCCACGATTCACTTGGCTTGAACTGACTTGGGTACTGCACAGGAGGATTCTGGAATCTGTGCATAGTCGGTGGTTGTCGCGGCTGTGAGGGCTATCTCCCTCTGGATGATTCTCCTCAGACAAAACCTCTTCCTCTAGGTCATTTTGGTCGCTCAGGAACTTCATGGTGAGCGCGAGACCAGGGACCATAAGCCTCATAGGCTTGTCTGGCTTCTCTAGGCCTGTAGGGTCATGATCCTCTAGAACCTCGCTGCATATTTGTCATTGGTTGTTCAAGTTCATCTGCGAGAGATTCTAGTTCTGCTGCGTCTTCATCGTCAGATGCTTCTTCAGGAAGATCTTTAAGGACAGGTTCAAAAATGTCTTCTTGAAGATACAAGTCTTCATCTGCATCTATAACATCCCACCACGCTGCTGCGTTGGAAGAAAAAATAGCTTTTACTGCGAGATTTTTACAAGAGCAGTTGGGAGCGATGTGACCAGGCTTGCGGCAAATGTAACAGATAGGCTTATTGGAAGCAGGACAAGCATGTTGACGTCTGCGGAGGAAACGGTGAGGAGGTGCATAGGAA
Organism: Torreya grandis; assembly: GCA_037957365.1. NCBI lineage: Eukaryota > Viridiplantae > Streptophyta > Pinopsida > Cupressales > Taxaceae > Torreya > Torreya grandis. The sequence goes on along the minus strand of JARHVA010004329.1, from coordinate 148,517 downwards.
TGGCGCTTAGGAAAAGAACGGTGCTTATAAGAGAGGCGACGGCGTCGTTGCTGCTGTTGCTTGCGAGGTTGGATGTAAGGCCGACATCCAAAAGGAGCAATTTCTGGAAACAATGGAGCAATGGCTGCTGCTTGGTGCTTGTTAAGCTTTTGCATTGAGCAGGTCTCAGAAACTAACAGCATGATTTGTTGCTGAGTAAAATCAATAAGGTCAGAAAGAGCAAGATTAGAAAGCTCGAGACCTTTCAAATCAATATAAGCTAAGACACGATCAATGAGATTATATGGCATTGCCTGGAGAAATTTCATTTTGATTTCGACAGAGCTATGGCACTGGCTTTCATAGGCAAGCTTACGGAATTGCATAGCAAAAGACTGGAATTGTTTGAGATCGCACAATTCCATTTTCATCAGCCATTTTTTAGTTTCTAACTGCCGATTAGCGGCAGGAGGAGCAAATTCATCAATTAGCAATTTGTACAAAGAATTTAAAGAATCAGGTTGGTTATGTACAAGAGCATATTGCTGGTCAGCAGGGATACTATCCCACCAATGACTAGTAATTCCCCAGAGATATTTTACAGCAAAACAAGTGGTACCAGCTTGATCAAGGTGAGCTTGGACAGCAAGTACGCGCATAGTATTGCACCAACTGGCAATTTCATTGAGGGGATTAATTAAATCATCAATATTCAAATACCATGGTTGTAAATGTACATGGGTACGCTGCATGAGAGAATGACCATGGGATTTTTTGGTAGTAGAAAAAGAAGGTCCAAAAGAGACTGAGCAAAAAGGTCTGGAGGACGACTCGGCCTTTTGATCTTCTTTTGATAACCAATTTAAACTATCATCAAGGTTATCTATCTTAGAATCAATTGATTCTACTTTTTTCTGTATTCTATTTACAGCATCCTTGATTTCTATTACATCTCTACATAAATCATCAAGATTTTCTGCGAGATGAGAATTGAACCTGGAGACATAGTTCCTCTGCTTGAATTTTTTGGAAGGGTTTTCATACGCGGCAGCAAAATAATGTACAGTGCCTGCAGCATGTCGATAGACACCTTTTGCTGGTGGCCATCTTCCTCCTTTGTAGAAAGTAACTGTGTCTTCTGAAAAGAAATCAAGACTGTCTTCACGAGGAAGACTCATTAAAGTATGAGGAAGATCTTTCCCCAAATTAACTTCTTCATCCTCTATTAAAATATGACCTGTTTTGACGGATCTACGGGATGAGGACGTAGATGGTCGTGTAGGAGAACTTTGAGTAGATCTCATAGACAATGATCTAGGCAAAATGTTAACAGATCTACCATCACTTTGGTGCACAGTGGCTTGACTTTTGAGCTTAGGTGAGACATGTTTGAGCCAATCTAACTTCCATTTAGCTGGAATCTCAACAGACTCGATATGTCCCTTTTGTAATTAGACTGTACCACTGAGTCTCCTTGCCAGAGGCAGATTCTCTAAGATTTTGGGATGGTTGGTGTTGGTCATACTATATAACACAGAAATATTGACAGTAGCATATTGAAATTCACCAAACATTTCAAGACCATACACGGAGGTGAACAGACCCCAACAATCTAGAGATCCATGTCTTACTTCTTTACATCCTTTGTCACGGACTGCGACTGACAGATTAGGACAAAATTCAAAACAAATAACATTATCGTCATTTAGACGACCAAGGCTAGACAACTGACATGAATGCTTGAAGCTTACTTGACGTCGGTCACACAAAGCTAGATACATGACGGGTTTTATATTGGATGGAATCAAAGGTTTAATATAAATACGGATCAGGCCAAAATGCACAAATTTGACATCCTTATGAGAACGGATATACAGAATTTCAAGTTCTGGAAGTAAAGGAAGCAAATTTGTTTGGAAAGTCTTTTTGGGCTGATAACACAAATTAAGTTCAACTGACTTAATCCTAGGCTTGACGAAAGACAGATAAGTACTATTATACAAAAACTTAGACTTAACTAGTTCAGCTTGCTTATAGACATTAGAAGCCTTTAAAGCCGGAGGCTTGAACAAACTAGATTCCTTTTCAAGATCTGCTTCTGTTATCTCAATGTCTGGGCAATCAGTCAACTAATCAGGAATAAAAGGAGGCATTTCATACATTCCTTCGATTTCAGACTCATTCATAATTTCTATGGTAGATGTGGAAGGTATTTTCCCAAATTCCATTGTGGGGAGAGAAAGTTCTGGTATGCGAGTAATTTCTGGTCAGGGAAGAGATATGCAGAGATAAAATGGCCTATGACAAAATGGATAAACGGCCTGAGACTCGATGCAATAGGTTCCCAAAGAAATTAACAAGGCAAAGAATCTTTCAAATCTGGTCCACAGAAAAGGGAAATGAATCACAACTTACAGAGAAATATGAAAGACTAAGAAATATTGAGTTTATGGCTCTGATACCAATCTTTTTATCGCGTCAGTAGACGGTGGTAGTTTATAATAGTGAAGCCGTAGCCATTCGGCCCCTGCCTACTGTCGCAGGATTCTGCTCAAAGATCTGAAGAAATTCCGCCAAGGAGCCCGTCTACTGACGCGATAAAAAGATTGGTATCAGAGCCATAAACTCCATATTTCTTAGTCTTTCATATTTCTCTGTAAGTTGTGATTCATTTCTCTATTTCCGTGGACCAGATTTGAAAGATTCTTTGCCTTGTTAATTTCTTTGGGAACCTATTGCATCGAGTCTCAGGCCGTTTATCCATTTTGTCATAGGCCATTTTATCTCTGCATATCTCTTCCCTGACCAGAAATTACTCGCATACCAGAACTTTCTCTCCCCACAATGGAATTTGGGAAAATACCTTCCACATCTACCGTAGAAATTATGAATGAGTCTGAAATCGAAGGAATGTATGAAATGCCTCCTTTTATTCTTGATCAGTTGACTGATTGCCCAGACATTGAGATAACAGAAGCAGATCTTGAAAAGGAATCTAGTTTGTTCAAGCCTCCGGCTTTAAAGGCTTCTAATGTCTATAAGCAAGCTGAACTAGTTAAGTCTAAGTTTTTGTATAATAGTACTTATCTGTCTTTCGTCAAGCCTAGGATTAAGTCAGTTGAACTTAATTTATGTTATCAGCCCAAAAAGACTTTCCAAACAAATTTGCTTCCTTTACTTCCAGAACCTGAAATTCTGTATATCCGTTCTCATAAGGATGTCAAATTTGTGCATTTTGGCCTGATCCGTATTTATATTAAACCTTTGATTCCATCCAATATAAAACCCGTCATGTATCTAGCTTTGTGTGACCGACGTCAAGTAAGCTTCAAGCATTCATGTCAGTTGTCTAGCCTTGGTCGTCTAAATGACGATAATGTTATTTGTTTTGAATTTTGTCCTAATCTGTCAGTCGCAGTCCGCAACAAAGGATGTAAAGAAGTAAGACATGGATCTCTAGATTGTTAGGGTCTGTTCACCTCCGTGTATGGTCTTGAAATGTTTGGTGAATTTCAATATGCTACTGTCAATATTTCTGTGTTATATAGTATGACCAACACCAACCATCCCAAAATCTTAGAGAATCTGCCTCTGGCAAGGAGACTCAATGGTACAGTCCAATTACAAAAGGGACATATCGAGTCTGTTGAGATTCCAGCTGAATGGAAGTTAGATTGGCTCAAACATGTCTCACCTAAGCTCAAAAGTCAAGCCACTGTGCACCAAAGTGATGGTAGATCTGTTAACATTTTGCCTAGATCACTGTCTATGAGATCTACTCAAAGTTCTCCTACACGACCATCTACGTCCTCATCCCGTAGATCCGTCAAAATAGGTCATATTTTGATAGAGGATGAAGAAGTTAATTTGGGGAAAGATATTCCTCATACTTTAATGAGTCTTCCTCGTGAAGACAGTCTTGATTTCTTTTCAGAAGACACAGTTACTTTCTGCAAAGGAGGAAGATGGCCACCAGCAAAAGGTGTCTATCGACATGCTGCAGGTACTGTACATTATTTTGCTGCCACGTATGAAAACCCTTCCAACGAATTCAAGTAGAGGAACTATGTCTTCAGGTTCAATTCTCATCTCGCAGAAAATCTTGATGATTTATGTAGAGATGTAATAGAAATCAAGGATGCTGTAAATAGAATACAGAAAAAAGTAGAATCAATTGATTCTAAGATAGATAACCTTGATGATAGTTTAAATTGGTTATCAAAAGAAGATCAAAAGGCCGAGTCGTCCTCCAGACCTTTTTGCTCAGTCTCTTTTGGACCTTCTTTTTCTACTATCAAAAAATCCCATGGTCATTCTCTCATGCAGCGTACCCATGTACATTTACAGCCATGGTATTTGAATATTGATGATTTAATTAATCCCCTCAATGAAATTGCCAGTTGGTGCAATACTATGCACGTACTTGTTGTCCAAGCTCACCTTGATCAAGCTGGTACCACTTGTTTTGCTGTAAAATATCTTTGGGGAATTACTAGTCATTGGTGGGATAGTATCCCTGCTGACCAGCAATATGCTCTTGTACATAATCAGCCTGATTCTTTAAATTCTTTGTACAAATTATTGATAGATGAATTTTCTCCTCACCATTTCCTCCGTAGATGTCAACATGCTCGTCCTGCTTCCAATAAGCCTATCTGTTACATTTGTCGCAAGCCTAGTCACATCGCTCCCAACTGCTCTTGTAAAAATCCCGCAGTAAATGTTGTTTTGTCCTCCAACGCAGCAGTGTGGTGGGATGTTATAGATGCAGATGAAGACTTGTATCTTCAAGAAGACATTTTTGAACCTAAGAGTTTGTCTAAGTGTCATAAATAGGATCAAGGTATCAAAAATCATCTTGGTTGATAGTGACCTACCTTGGATAGTAATACTATGGTGATAATATTTAATTGTGTTGCTAGTAGCCTCTATGTGGGGACTGATTTGTACTTCTAAGAGCAATGGTGTTTGATTCTACCAAGCCTATTCATGTGTGGACAAACCATACTTCATTATCTGTGACCTATTTTAACTTATTTTATAGGCAAACCCTAGACTTCCATATGATTAGGGCATTTGATTAGCACAAGAAGTGAAACTGTGGTGTTAATTGGATAAATTAGACATCCTCAACACCCTACTCTGATGATAATTGCCTACATGTCAATACTGTAAGGAGGGATCAAGCCCAATATAGTTCTGCCCACCTAAGTGTTGGTGCAATTGAAAGTGAAGCTAATGTTAATGCTAGTTTGGGTTCTTTGAGTGAGGCTTGAGATTATAAATCTTTTTATTTTGACCTTTGGAGGGTTGTAGATGATTATATGTAGGATTAGGGAAGAATAGTAATTAATAACCTTGATATTTCATAGCTTATTATAAGCTTATTTGTGTGTATTTTCCTCTTATTTCCATCTAGTCAATAAAGGGATAAAAGTCATGTGTGTGTGTGTGTGTGTGTATATATATATGTATGTATGTATATATATATATATATATATATATATATATATATATATATATATATATATATATATATATATATATATATATATATATATATATATATATATATATATATATATCAAGTGCTTTTATGGGTTTTGAAATAGGTCTAGGCTGACCCTAGGTGTCTTTAATATTGAAGAGATATTTATTAGGGATAAAAATAGGGGAAAAGGATAATAGTGCCTAAGTAGGACACTAGTTATGGAACTAGTGTCAATTATGGTGGTAAAACCTAAGGCACTAGGGTCTTATATGTCTTAGAAAGGGTCTAGGAATGATTTTGAGATGTATAGGGATGCATAAGGCCTACACAAAAGTTTTATGAGTGTATAAATAGGCCATAAGATAGGTCTAGGATTAATCTAGGGATAAGTGATCTCAAGTAACACTCTTAGCACTCAAGTGACATTTTAGATGACTACACTTCATTTAAAATTTACCAAAGTAGTTTTAAATAGCAATATTACCAAAGTTAAATGGATATGGAGACCCATACTTTCACCAAAAATTTTATAGGAAAGATATGGCACATGTCACTAGTTATTTGATTCTCCTATATTTATTTCCATGGACTCTAGAGGGAGAGACATTAAATTGGTTTCATCATTCACTCCCTAATGGTTCACTACACACATATTATGGGTTAGATGAAATCCTTCTCATGCACTATATATTTAATAAGGGACCTCAATCCATATATGAGAGGTTACCTTCACTACAATAGGGTAAGTCATAAATAATGAGTGATTACATTCTATAATTCAAATAATGCATGAAATAGTTGATCTGTCAGATAATGTATTTAGAGGTATAATACATCTTTTCTATAGGTCTCATTTTCCATCTTAAGGAGAAATTACTATAAGAGATATCCAAATAATTTTGATATTTATGTAACACATCAATGGCATTAGAGAAGAAGTTGTGACTAGTTGAGATGGGTTAAAAGGTATATTTAAAACTAGATCTCCCACAACCACAGTCATCCAATATGGTACAAACACATAATCCAACTATGAGTAGGGAAAATGTCGAATAAAGACAACGAATCAAGATATTTAATAAAGGAAAATAGACACTTTACATAACATCTCCTATAGTAAATAGAGCATAAGAGACTCATAGTGGGGCCATATAATTTTAAAATAGAGATAGGACTCATGATATATTATTTACACTACTAGATAGAGGAATGATCACATTCTTCCTACTCAACATCATCTAGCACATCATTCACAGAGAATAAGAAATAGACCATATTTTAACTATTACAAAATCAATGGACATTGGGATAATAAATTTTACACACTCAAAGATCATATTAAATATGTGTGGAAAGAGACATTATAGCATTTACATTGGTTGAATCAACATCTCCTTCTCCACACTCTCCTATATCACACTCTTGTATGAGTGAGTTATCCTAGGATATTCCTTTTAAGGAATAATTACTTACTCATCATATAATCCATGTGGTTTTTAGGAAACCTACTTATGTGAGATCTCATGCACCATAGATTCAATAGAGATGGAAGCCATTTCATAGAGATTAACCTAATTATATCAACATGGTAAAAAATGGAAACCAACCCTACCACTAATTTTAATTTGACCACTGATTAAGAGATTTGGCAACAATCATAGAGATTAGAGCATAGTTTTAGTTCAACCACCAATTATGATATTTCACAAAAATCATAGAGATCAAAGCATATTTTTAGTTTAACCACTAATTAATGTATTTGGTATCAATCACAGATATCAAATCATTATTTTATTTTAACTACTAATTAATATATTTGGAAAAAATCATAGAGATCAGAGTATAATTTTAGTTCGATCACTGATTAAGATATTTGGCAATAATCATAAATATCATAGCATAGTTTCAGTTTGACCACTAATTAATATATTTGGAAACAAACATAGATATCAAAGAATAGTTTCATTTTCACCACTAATTAAGATATTTGTAAAAAAATCATGGAGGTCAAAACATAGTTTTAGTTTAACCACTGATTAATGTGTTTGGAAATAATCACAAATATCAAAGCATAGTTTTAGTATGACAACTGATTAAGTTATTTGCTATAAATTATACACATTTAACTACTAATAGTTCACCATGAGTAAAGAATGCCACAAATTAAAATTCTAAATATTACAATACCCATGTAAATAAAATTCCATATACATACATATATATATATATATATATAATTCAAAACATTTTTTAATATAATAATACATAATCACTTAATAATAATAGTTTGGTCACCAAGATCAACCTCCTCATTCTCACTCTCAGATACATCAACATTAGAACTAGATGCCCTCGTATCCCCTCTAGATCTTAATCGAACCTATGTCTCCTCTCTCTATCATGTATTAATTCCACCTTAACCATCAACTCTACATTTTATCATTATATATAAATTTAGTCATCCATGATCCTACCACATGTCCTATCTAGAACATTAGGTGGGGGTATAGCTCACCTCTATAGATAATCATGTACCTCAGCTCTATCAATAGTTTCTCATCTATATGTCATAATGGAAATGGTCATTCAATTAAATATATGTGCATTAATGATTACAAATCTTATATCCCTCTCCGCTAGCTCATCATCCATGACATCATTATGGATATGTCATGTCAACTCTCATAGTATAATGTCAATAATGGTCTCCTAGTACTTGTTATCTCCTAGACCTACACATACCAACACAGTGAAATAGATATATAATCAATAAGTCAAACACTAAACTAAACAAAACATAAAAATACATAATGACAATGTACCATTAACTACCTTAATGGGCTCTAGATCTAATACATATTTTATCATAGCCCCATATCCTATAAATAATGGTGTCCATTTATGATGCTTTCACCATATTATGAAGCATAAGTCACTCTTACATCATCTAAACCAAGTATATCTAGCACCGGATCTTGATCTATCACTATAATCATAACCTATTTAATAACTATGGGTCCTCATTAGTTCCCAGTAACTCCTCAACCACATCCATGGTGTTGGTGGCACATCTTGAATAACATCAAACTATCATTTCATAAATTAATATTGTAATATCTAAAATACATTAACACAATGGTCATGAAACTGTCATCTCACTCAAACCTATCTTAGTTGAACACCATACTCAAGCCACCCTTAAATGGCTATGTATGGTCTCTAAATAATGTCTCTAGTTATCAACATATCCAACACCTATCGACAATGTAGTGTTATCCTCGATTGCATGTGAGCCATATTAGTCCATATCTCTATAAACATATGTGGGTGGGCCTAATCGATCTATGGAATCCCCTTGGGTCTAACCACTATAATATGCTCATAATTTCAATAATGTAATAATGTTAAAGACCTAATACCACCTACACACAACTCCATAGTAAAATGATACAAATCTTGATACAAGTAAGATAACATAGTATCAAATCATGAGTATATGGTCCCATTCTCCTCTATATATTGCATTATACCATGTATCTTGTATGAGATATATACCCCACTCCCATACATGATAAAAAAGGAAGCTAGTAGCATTTCCAAAAACTTTCACAACCGCATAACATTAGTCATAAAAAATCAAATATAACAACACATGACTACAACTCCCTAGATGATGGGTCCTATGGGAATAGTTATAGAGTACCTCATGGCTTGATCTATAGCTCTATCTCTAGTAGCATCTTGTAACACTACCCTTTGACTAATAATGGGCAATATATATATATATATATATATATATATATATATATATATATATATATATATATATATATATATATATATATATATCTTATATATGTCCTCAAATGTCATAGTGATCTCCCTATTAGGAAACTAAAATTTTTTAGTATTAATGTTCCAACTCTCACATAACATCATCATCCTATGGGAGTCCATAAGCATAAAAGTAAGTGATGCCACATGGATTAAACCATATTTATTGATCATTGTCCTCTCATCATTTGTTAGGAGTAATCCACATAAGCACTCCATCATTTGACCACTCCAAAACTACCTCATGCATGCATTTGACTGAAAAACACAACCAAATATGTCATTAGGATATTTTAATAATAAATAAACATGTAATAAAAATCATTAAACACAAAATAGAATCAAAACTAGAAAAATTGGCTTTAGTGAACACTATCACTACACCTAAGGTAGTTGTACCTAGGATGGTAGTGTGATAGCCCATGACATTAGTGTAGTCCTAGGGACACTATAATAGTCCTCCTAAATAGGGCCCTAAACTACAAAATCTTCACTAAAAATGGTGAATGAAAAAGGCAATAAATATGTCAAATTAAGGGAAAGTGATAGGTTCCTTACCAGCGTAACCTCCTCCCTGGCCTAGATGAGCACCTTCACCTCCTCATAGTGGGTCACATTCACTCCTCATCTCCTTAGCATGTTTTTAAGCTCATAAAAAAAAATTCTCTCAAGTCAATTGATACAAATGATTCTCAAACCAATCAACCAACTTATTTAATCCATGTTTTAAAAATGAAACCTACTTAAGGTTAACCTTACATGTATATTTCACCAACTAATACCAAATTTTTCCAAATGTGATATATTGATAATGATAGCTCTATTTTTTTATCAATTTCTTATACATGGGACTTGATCACAATATCCCCCATACCATTCTGGTTATGCTATTATTCCAATAAAATTAACCTAATAAAGAAACAAAACCTATGTTTCCTTAACAAACTCATGATAGACCATAAGCTTATATTGGACTAAATTTCTACAAATAATTTTGTTACAACTATCTAAATAACCAATTTTATGTTCATATTAGTAATGTTGACTATCACTAACATGCTTACTGGCATCACTTTTGGTTTGACACCTTTACCATAGTCTCAACTCTCTCACCAAAAGTAGGTCATATGTACATTATTCATATCAATTTAGATACACATATTGGTTCAAACATAGATTTACTTAGAGATTCAAAAACACAAATTGATTCAAATTCACATTAATTTAGATGCACAAATTGGTTCAAACATATATATTAACTCAAATTGGTTTATATTGACTCAGATTAGTTTAAATTAACTTAGATTGGTTAAGATATTTAGATACATAGATTTTTTCAAATGTTCAAACACACAGGTTGACTTAGATTTACAAGGTTCCATAATCTTGTCAAATATTGGTTCACATTTTCATATTTTATATGTTAGGTTATGGAGCTAAAAGCTTCACTGATGCAAACATGGAGGGTTACTAAGTGTCACAATCACCGACATCGATCAGGCCAACCCACGTCGGTCAAGTGTAGATAAGAAGCTACCAACATCGGTCATGGATTAGTCGATGTCAGTCATCTCCAGGTAGACAGGGACTGACGTCGGTCCCCTGTGTAGTTCCGAACTACGAGTTTCGTAGATAGTTCGTTAACGAACTAGTTGTTTGCATGTAAAAGGCTAATTTTAGTCTTGGAGCTGCATATCTAATTATTATAATTGGAAGTCTAATTATTGTTTGCATGAGATCTATTTAAGAGACTCATGGGTTGTATTATAAAGTGTGAGGGATCAAAGCAAGGATTCCCTAGATGCTAGATAGAGAGAGCAAGCTTGGCTCCTCATAGTGCTATATTTTCAAGTGTGTATGATCAAGTAGATCTGTAGGACAACAAGATCTAGTAGAGATCCATAGGGGTGCTGATATGGAGAATCATAAGGACTTGGTGAGGCAAGGACAAGGGTTCTTCTGAGTAAGTAAGATTATTTGATCTGTAGGTGTGTGTGTGTGTGCAAGATCTATGTTTGCAGGTGTGCATAACTAGGTTAATTTATAGGTGTGCAAGATTAGTGAGGTCAGCAACACAATAGGTAGAAAGATTAGGTGAGATCTACTTGGAGTACGTTGTGTACTTAGAGTATGTGTGTATACTCAGACTTGGAGTATGTGGAGTACTTGGTGGACCGGTAGTATTGTTACTAACTGGTAGACTGGCAGTATTGTTACTAGTTGGTGGAGGTGAAAAACAACTCTGTGTTTGAGTTGATTGTTGGGACCATAATTAAGAGAGTGAGCTCTTGAAGAGATTTACTGTTTATGCCCTAGAGGTGTGGGAGCCCTAGAGGTGTGTAAGGAAGAAGACTATGGCATCTTCTTTGTTGTATTTCCTTCTGGAAGAGTATTAATACAAATGGGTATTGTCTCTCATATTCTGTGTTATTTCTAAATTCTAGTTACTGTTTACTTCTGGTTAAATTCTGCATTTAGTTGTTTGTATATGGTAGTCAATGGTACTTCCTAGATCCTAACAAGTGGTATCAGAGCTATTTGTGGTTCTAAATTCCTGACAAAGTGGTATCAGAGCTAAGGTTGAAGGGAGCAGGTTTGTGTTTGATTACAGGTCACTCTTAGGGGTTTCTAATTGAGTGGGAGTATAACAATGGCAGAAGAAAGTACACTAAGAATGGAGGAATTAAAAAGTAAGAATGGTCAATTATGGTGTTATGGAAAGAAAGAGTAGGAAAAGAAAAATTGTTGGTTGATAGCGGATCAGCATAAAGGGAATGAAGAAGCACATGTTGCAGGTATTGTTGCATGGATTGCTCTTGTATGTTCCTTGGATAAAGTAGAACCTTGGTTTATAGATTTTGTTTCCCCTTTCCATGCAACCCCAAATAGAGAGGTTGGTGAGCCTTGTCAAAGTATTGGCAAAGGGGAAGTGCAGCTAAAATTGCAGATGGCCAACACATGGGTGTTGAAGGATGTCATGCAGGTCCCAGTTCTGAAGATGAGGCTAATTTCTTCAAGAAAGTTGGGTGATGAGAGATGCACAAGAACTCTCACAGTGGATGCATTTGAATTAGTAGGTGGTAAGAAAGTAGGTACTCTTTATCTATCTACATGTATTAATGATTCATATTCTCTTGTGAAGACGTGGCTTTGTAGGTTTGGTCACATGAGCAAGAAGGAGATGCATGTTCTTAAGAGGAGTCAGATGTGTTTGACAGACTTAAGAATTGGAAAGCCCTGGTGTTCTTAGAGGAGATGATGGATAGAGATCAGTGGGTGGGAATAGATATCTCTGAGCAGGGCAATTTAGACAAGGTTTGATCCAAAGAGAGCTCACAGGTAAAAATTCATCACTCAAGAAAACATAGTTATCAGCATCAGTTAAGAGGAACCGATGTTGATTAGACAAGTACCGATGTCGATCATGTGTAGATAGGAAAAGTTGGTAATGTCAGGTGGGTGGACACTAACATCGGTAGGGTAGACACTGATGTCGGTCAGGGAATCGTCATCGGTAGTCAGGTTAGTTGCATGGAATCGACATTAGTTGGGTACAGACTGGGAGGTGACTGACATCAGTCACTGACAAAATAGATTTTGGGCAGACAATAAGCTATCAAGGAGTCTTAAACACCCATGTGGAGGATTAAAAGTGTAAGTAAGCATCAAATTTATTATTCCCCTTCTTTACACTACTTATTGCTCACTGATGGTCAAGAACCAGGAAGTTTTAAAGAAGTAGAGCAGGTAGGATCCAGCAAATAGTAGGAGCATGGCATGGATGAAGAAGTTGATTCCTTAAGAGAGAACAAAATGGAAGGTTTGGTAGAGTTGCCAATAGAGTTAAAGAAGAGAGAGAATGGACATGTGATAGGGAAGGCCAGGTCATATGGTCTTGAGCAAGCTATAGGATAGTGGTACAGGTTTGACAGGTGGATGACAAAGCATGGCTTTAGTCAATGTCATTGTAACCATTGTGGTTTCTTTACCAGGTTAGATAATGGTCATGACATTATCCTATTACTGTATGTGGATGGTGAGCTTGTTGTAAGTTCATACATGCAGTGTTTTTCTAAACTAAAGGTACAGTTAGTTTAGTGGTGTGCCATAAAGAATTTGGAAGCAAAAAAATTCTTTGGCATGAGTAATCCTAGAGACAGGGAAGATCACAGGTTGATGTTGTCTCAGGATGATTATGTGAAGGTAGTGCAAGATGCAGAACGACAAGCACACCTATGGATGGACAGTTCATAGAACAGGGTCCCCAATCACATGATGAGCTTGAGTACATGTGTACTCCCTAATATTGCCCCAATAGTGGGAGTTATTAGCAAGTTTGTGGCCAATCTAGGAAGGAAGCACTAGAGAGTAGTTCAGTGGGTTCTTATGTATTTGAGAGGGACCAATAGCAGGTTAACATGTTATGTAGGGTCAGGCACTTTGGATATGGCAAGTTACTTGGATGATAGGTATTGCACCATAGGATGTGTGGTGGTTGGTATTCAAGATTGATCTTGAAGAGTGATACAAGCTAGGAAACAAATTAGACAGTGTACAAGTATAGGTACAGTGTAGTTGTTTGTCTCCAAGTGGGAGATTGTTAGGTTGTGGAGCTAAAAGCTTCACTGATGCAAACATGGAGGGTTGTCGAGTGTCATAGTCACTAGCATCGGTCAGGCCAACTAATGTCTATTAGGTTTAGATAGGAAGCTACCAACATCAGTCATGGATCGGCTGATGTCGGTCATCTCTAGGCAGATAGGGACTGACGTCGATCGCCTGTGCAGTTCCAAACTACAAGTTTCATGGATAGTTTGTTAATGAACTGGTTAGTTTCATGTAAAAGGCTAATTTTAGTCATAGAGCTATGGATCTAATTATTTTAATTGGATGTCTAATTATTATTTGCATGAGATCTATTTAAGAGACTCATGGGTTGTATTGTAAAGTGTGAGGGATCAAAGCAGGGATTCCCTAGGTGCTAGATAGAGAGAGCAAGCTTGGCTCCTCATAGTGCCATAGTGCCAAGTGTGTATGATCAGGTAGATCTATGGGATAACAAGATCTAGTATAGATCCATAGGGGTACTCGTATGGAGAATCATAAGGATTTGGTGAGGCAAGGACAAGGGTTCTTCTGAATAAGTAAGATCGATTGATCTACAGGTGTGTGTGTGTGTGTGAGAGAGAGAGAGATCTAAGTTTGCCAGTGTGTAGAACTAAGTTGATTTGTAGGTGTGCAAGATTAGGGAGGTTAGCAACACAATAGGTAGCAAGATCAGGTGAGATCTACTTGGAGTACGTTATATAGTTGGAGTATGTGTGTATACTCAGACTTGGAGTACGTGGAGTACTTGTTGGATCGGTAGTATTGTTACTAACTGGTGGACTGGCAGTATTGTTACTAGCTGGTGGAGGTGAACAACAACTCTATGTTTGAATTGATTATTGGGACTGTAATTGAGAGAGTGAGCTCTTGAAGAGATTTACTATTTATGCCCTAGAGGTGTGGGATCCCTAGAGGTGTGTAAGGAAGAAGACTGTGGCATCTTCTTTGTTGTATTTCCTTCTTGAAGAGTATTAATACAATTTGGTATTGTCTCTCATATTCTGTGTTATTTTTGAATTCTAGTTACTATTTACTTCTGGTTAAATTTTACATTTAGTTACTTGTATATGGTAATCAATGGTGCTTCCTAGATCTTGAAAAGTGGTATCAGAGCTGTTTGTGGTTCTAGATTCCTGACATTATATAGGTTTTTAACATAGTTATAAACTCATATTATGACATTGGGGGCATGTACATGGTACATCATCCATATATAGATATAATTTCATATTTAGGTTACATATTTTCATTACTCAAATATCAAGTTTGGGGGCATGATGTAGAGCATGTATCCTTAAACTCAAAAGATTCTACCAGGTTATATAGATAGAATGGCACATTATAGCATTCTCTACTTGTATATTATCAGATTGTACTCATATTATAACCAAGATTCACCATGTTGGGTCATATAGCCAACTACAGTGGTTGATCCATAGATTGTCACCAAACCCAAATTACAAAGGTTAAGTGATAGTCTTGACATCCTAGCAAATTAATTCTAAGACTCATTTCACATACCAAAATGGGGAGGAAACTAGGGCTTATCACTTCATATTTATAGATCAATTTTCATATTTATTTCACATACCAAAGTGGTGGAAATTAGTGTAAATAAATTACTTATATGATTCACAATAATATAATTATGTATGCCAAAATTAAGAGAAAAATAAGTAGATCCATAACAAGAATTAGTGAAAGAGTTAAATGCTTGAATATTATGACTAAGTCACTTCAAGGGGGAAACCTCCATAAAAATATAACAAGAACATAATTCATGATATCATGATAAAATACTAACTACTACCTCCTAATATACTCTACTTAGCCATGGTTATTCCATAGACTAGCCATACTAAGAACATTGATAAATGCAATAAGCTAATATGAAGGTGTGTAAACCATAAGTTAGCCACACATAAACCTAAACTCACTATAGGTTAAGATCATAATATGCCCCTCCCCTTAAAAAACATTATTCTCAACATTGAATAAAACTATGATTTTTCTATAGGAACAATTTATCCTCCCATGTTTCATCTTTAGAATACAAGTTATTCCATTTGATCAAATACTACTTAATGACTCTGATCCATAGTATCTTAGTGCACATGTGAGGGATCTATATAGGGTATATAATTACACTACCTTATTCATCTAATTTAGGTAACTCAATTAGAATGGAAACTTTATGTCCAATTACTTTCTTTAGGTAAGATACAAGTAATTCTAGATGTATGTGAGTGGCTAGGGGTAATTATATCTTTTAATCCACATTACCAATTTTCTATAAGATCTAGTAAGGGACATAATACTTAGGTGATATATTTTTACCATTTTTATATTAGTTTAGATACATCTACTTATATGGATATAAATTCATAAAGACCCAATCATCTATGTCCAAATTCCACTCACTCTGGTGTTGATTTGCTTGCTACTTTATTTGATTTTATGCCATTACTAAATTCTCTTGAAAACTGAGTAAAACCTCCTATTGATGGTGAATGTTTTAATTAATAGCCTGAACCTTAGTATGCACTAACAAAACTAAAGTGATGGATAGGGGGTGATACACATATAATTCCACAAAGGGAGACATCTTGTAAAAAGTGTGAAAATAAGTGTTATACCACCATTCAACAAGTGGCAACCAATGAACCCATGTGTCATGTTTTTCATTAAAAAAAACCCTTCAAGAATTTTTTTGCTTACCTCTATTTTATATCATCCTGAGTATGATAGGATGATTTATGGGCCAACTAGGTACCTAAACATGCAAATAATTTAGTCTAAAAATTGCTAGTAAATATGGGATCTTGATCACTTAAAATTATCTTTGGAGTGTCACACAATTTGTAAATTGCATTTAGAAAAGCATAAGATATTATACTAGAAACAAATGTCTTTGATAAAGAGAAAAAATGATCATACTTGGTGAGTCAATCCACAACTACCATGATAAAATTTTTACCCTTAGATCATGGTAACCCTATAATGAAATCCATGGAAACCTCTTCTCAATGGTGGTTAGGGATGGATAAAGGCTACACAAACCCTGGGGCCTTAATGGTTTCACCATTATTTTGTTGGCATGCCATGCATAAAGCCACATATTTTAGAACATCCCCTTTCAGTCCTTCCTAAAATAAATCTTGATTAATTCGATGATATGTTTTTAAAAATCTTGAGTGACCTCCAAGTAAATAGGCATGATGTTCTTAAATAATCTTATGTTTAATGAGACAATGCTTTCAAAGGTATAATCTATATTTATACGATAATGCATTATCCTTACATGTAAATTTTTTAGATTCTTAGAACCCTACTGATGATTGTGAATCAAATCTTTGGTAACATTATGATTCTCCCATTTTGATCTTGATTCCTCTAGCTAATTTACCTACCACATGGTCATGGCACATAACAATGCCCCAACTATTTCATTCTATTGAGAGAGGGAATCTACCACCAAATTCTCTTTTCCTTTCTTATACACTATTTCAAAATAATAACCTAAAATTTTAGTCACCCCTTTTTGTTTTTCTTCAGATGATAAGCATTGTTCTAAAAAATATGAGTCTATCATGATTAGTCTTTACTTGAATGTGATGACCCATCATATAAGGTCTCCATTGCTTCACTATAATATATTTCTCATATGGTGGTTTGAGCCTATTTTTTCCCTTTAATTGGTGACTTTCAAATTCTAGTCTTTTTCCTTCTTACATGAGTACATCCCTCATGCCATATCATAATGCATCACACTCCACAACAAAAGTTTTTGAAAAATTAGGAGTAACCAAAACTAGAGTTGTGCATATAACCATTTTCAATTATTTAAATGCCTTGGTAGCTAAATAAGTCCAGTGGAAGGATTTTTTCTTCAAAAAAGAGATGAGTGGGGTTGTAATGCTATCATATTTTTTGACAAACTTGTGATAGTAACCAGTTATCCCTAAAAATACATGGAGGTTATTAAGGGTCTTAAGAACCTGCCACTCCATTATCATATATATTTTATTAGGATTAACTTTAACTCAATGTAAAATAATATGACCCAATTACTCAACCTATTGGACACTAAAAGTACATTTAGAAGGTTTTTCATAAAGTTGATGTTGTTCTATAATTGAAAGCACATATTTCACATGCTTCAAATGGTCTTCCCAGTTTTTGTTGTAGATGAGGATATCATCAAAAAACACTAATACAAACTTTATAAAAAATGATCTATAAATAATATTCATCAATATTTGAAATATATATGGTGAATTTGTGAGGCCAAAAGGCATGATAATAAATTCATAATGGCCTTTTGGAGTTATGAAAATTATTTTAGGTATGTCCTCATTATTGATGTAAATTTGATGATATCCAGAGTGAAGATCTAACTTGGTAAAAAAAAGATCACCATACAATTCATCTAGCAAATCATTAATTACTTTAATAGATAACTTATCTTAAATGGTGTATTTGTTGAATTTTCTATAGTCCAGGCACATCCTTTAACTATCATCCTTCTTCTACACCATGACCACTAGGGAGGAATATTCACTTTGACTATGTCAAATGATTCTTGCCTCCAACATCTCTTGTACCATATTTTTAAGTTCACTATTTTAGTAGTAGGGATACTTGTAGGGTCTAATATTGGGTGGTGTACTTCCTAAATTGAGTTTGATGACATGATCATGTGAATGACTAAAAGGAAGTCCTTTTTGCATGTCACCAAAAATAATAGAATGGTCATCTAATACCTTTTGTAAATTAGGACACGTAGACTCCTTGGTTGGTTAAAATTCCAAGGAAAATAAACATGCCATAAAATCTTCTACACCTTTTTTAATAATCTTTGTCATTTAGTGGGAACTAATCAATTGTGGATATTTAGCCCATAATCCATGTAGTTCAAAACTCCTTCATTCTAAATCAAACATTATGAATAAATCATATAAATTTATCTCACTAGTTCTCAAATTAGTGAGCCATTTCACTCCCAAAAAAATATTATCTCCTCCTATGGGAATAGAAAACATAGGGGAATCTAAAAAATAGTCTCCCATAGCAAGATTAATACTATGGCATTTTTTAGAATAGTTGACCATACCACCATGTGAAAACATTATCTAAAATTTTGGAGCTAGATAAATGAAATAATTCAAAAGATTAACCAATTTACTATTGATGAAGTTATGTGTACTCCCAGAGTCAATTAACATAGTCACCTTTTGTTTCTTCAGGAACCCCACCACCTTAAGATTTTAGGGAGTATGAATGCTTGAAAGTGCATGATAGGAAATAGTTGGTTGAATATCTTAACATTCATCCTTAGGTTATTCTAACCCTTTAACTAAAGTCTCCTCATCTTATTCTTTATCATTGGTGTGATCATAAGAATTTGATAATAGAGAGGAGGTTAGATCAAGTGTTAGTTCATAAAATAATGAAATCAACACACTAACATGCTAACATATCTAAGCCTAGATCTTAGGGGGGAGCCTAATGGAAAAAAATAAAATTGAAAACCCAGCTAAAATTCAAATAATAACAATCCTTACCTTCCTTAAGAGCTTCAAATGATTCATTCATGGCTTGCTTGGTTTATTCTCAAAGAATCTTTGGTAATGGAGTATTATTTACTCCTCTCCTTGGAACCATTGTGGGTTGTGTATTGTGCTTGGTTGATGGATTAGATCAATATTTTGTCATTATAACACTATTTATATGAATCTTTCTATATAACCTACATTATAAGTCTAAAATATCAAAGCTCTCTAATGAAGAGGCAAAGGCTTGTATTTACAAGCTTAGGAACTAACCCCAACTCAAGGTGAGTTAAAGTGTAATTTAAACATGGAATGGGTTTAAATATAACCTAATTGATTTAATTAACCCTGATAGAGTTAAAATTTGTCAATAATTAATTATTTTCAATGAATAGGCATGGGTGAGATACTTTGAGATATTTTTAAAGGCTTGACAACTCATAAAAGGTAATCATGAAAAGCTAGGATATTTCATATTTTTGAATTTTATTTTTTGGTAATTCATTAATTACACATGGATAATTAAACTAAAAAATTAATTTAGTTTATCTTATTTATTAATTTTACTTAGGATTTTAGCATTTTCAATATTTAATTTATGTGTACTCACCCCATTTAATAGGTTCATAAGCTAAATTAAATGTTATGATGTCACAGGATGATTAGAGATGAATTTGAGAGAGGTTTTTGTTGCATATAGTATAATACCCCAATTAGGGATGTCTCAATGTGATTTTGAGCTTTGAATAATGATGCACAAGCAAATTTGTAATTTTTAGTGATTTCTAAGCTTAATTTTCAAAGGTTGATAGGAATCAGTCTAAAGTCCAGTCAAAGACCATTGGTGGCCAATTTTAGGTGTCTATAGTTTTCCCCTATTTAGGAAGGCATTTTAAGTTGTGATAATAATATTGTCTTCTCAAATAATTAAAATGTCTTGTATTCTTATGACTTCAAAAATAATGGATAAACTGTAGGTGCCCCCTTGAGGGAGTGGTTAGTAAAATGGGTAAGCAATTGGTCCCTTAAAAGGAGAAAATAATTGAACCAAAAAGATGAAATTATGTGGAATAGACTAATTTTACCATAAGTGGTTATAATCAGTGACATATAGAGTTACCCCTATTTGGGTAGACAAACAAGATGATTTCTCCATAAGTAGTTATAGCTATCAGCATAGGTAGGACAAAAAAATTTAATGAATTTCCCATAGACAATTATAATCATTGAAAAGGCTTAGGGTAAAAAGAGACTAATTTTCCTAGAGGTGGTTATAATCAAGAAAATGGAAAATAATGATTTTCCCATAGGTGGTTATAATAATTTATAAGCTAAAAACATGCCCCAATTGGGTAGATAGAGATAATGGTTTACCTAAATGTAGTTATAATCATTATTAAAATGAAAACATGCCTTAATTGGGTGGAAGAAAGAGAATGATTTTCCTAAAGGTGATTATAATCATCAACCTTCAAATGGATGGAAACATAATTATTTTCCCAAGGTGGTTAGAATCATGGGTAATATAAGTGGAATGGTATACAATGATTTTCCCATAGGTGGTTATAATAATTATACCCCTATAGTACCAAAATGATGTGGAATATGATGGAAAATTGGTATAGAGGAGAAATATGAATTTGGGTAACCTTATAGTAGGGATATGCTCATTTGAACTAACAATGGTTAAAAATATTTCATTATTTAATTACTATGTGTAGGATATTATTTGGATTAGAACAAGAACATTGCTAGTGCCAAGGAGATATATCATTTCATCATTATCATGTAGACTCTTGAAGCTGATTTTTGATGTAGCATATGACAATAGGCGTCATGATAGAATGTCATCAAGACTTGGACAAAATATGCATAAGGATTGACATGCAATCCAATATTCAATTAAAAATATTATACCAATGATAAAAACCATGATAATAATGTTGATGTATGGATATGGATAGATTCAAGAATAATATGCAAGGAATCACCCAATGAATGCATAGAGACTGAATCAAGGAAAAATAGGAAAGCAAACAAACATGCAAATAAATAATTAAACAAAAATACAATATAATGAGCAAACAACAAACAACCAAAATAACATAAACAAGTGGTTAATTATAATGATAGTACCAACAACATGACACAAAAAAGATGATGAAAATTGCCCCTATATGAATGGGAAATATAAGAAAAAGAAGGGGTGGTTGAGTTATCTCCATATGCACTAGGCAAGTGGATACTACCTACATAGTTTCATGGACATAGGATCTAATAAAAACCTCAAGCCAAATGTAGTTCTTCCAAGAAATGGGATAGAAGAAAATGATGAAAAATAAGAAAACATGATGAATATTATAGAAGAATGATGATAATGAGCTCATAAAACAGTGAGAGCATGGGATGCAATACCAATAAGGATGGGGAAAATAAATGACAAGTGGTTACTTGTGAAGTAGTTACGGATCCTAGAATCCTTAAGGCAAAAGAAGTGGTCAATTTTTAGAATTTTCTAAATCATTTTTACAAATGTGTTTAGAATTTTTGAGAATCTCAACTCAATCAAGAATGATGAGACACTAGATGGTCTAAGATCACAAAATAATGAGAGCATTTAAACATAAAAAGTTCTCATAAAATAGTGAGAGTATCGTGTAGGTTACTTGTAAAATGATGAGAGCATATGGAAAAGAGGGACTTGACTGACCTCAATTTAAATCAAGTGTTGCCTACATAGTCCTAGGATGGGACCTCAAAGCACTATAGTTCCGTCTCATAGTGGATGAATTTGATTGGTATAACATCCAATTCAAAATAACTAGGCAAAGTAGGTGAAATGGCATAGTACAACATAAGAATGGTAAGGTGGTACTTCAAGGCATGATAAAAAAATTATTGCTCCTAATTCACCCATAGGTAGTTATAACTAGGAAACAATAACACATGTCAATGATACTAATTTTCTCATAGGAAGTTATAATTAGTAACAAAATATTGAGACATTGTTTTGCCTAAAGGTAGTTATAATCAGGCACACTTGGTATATAATGGAACAAGAAATGAAGGATACAACTACCAAAACTCTATCATATTACTTCAAAATATGGCCTCTATCTAAAATACTTAAATAACTATTAAAACTTGATCTAAATATTCATGATGAGAGCAGTCATGCAACCAATGGAATAAAACCAAAGTCAATGGGTTGGGTAGGGAGGGTCAAAATAACTCAATTGATAAAAAAGGTATGGTAGAACAGAATATGGAAGAATGGTAAAGTATAAAGAATAATGTTGATATTATGGTGTAATTGAAATGGTCCTCATAGAAAATACACCTAATCACTCAATCAAAATAATGTTTAAAGTATATAATGTCCATCAGCTCATCAAGTTTGTCCCCATCTGGTGTAGTGAACATATATACTCCAACACCATAATTTAAAACAATGATGAAAGGGCCTATCTAGTTGGGTTTGAATTTGCCTTTATGTTTCTTCTTGACCATGGTATTCTATTAGTTTTATTTAAGGATAAGGTCACCAAGCTCAAATTGTCTATGTATAACACACTAAATTTAGTGGCCATAGAGTCATTTTGGTATGCTTGTAGGTTATTGATTATAGTAAAGAAATTTTAATCAATTATCTCCATATCTTGTAGGTGAGCTAATCGATAGTCTTCATCATCTAGGACATGATTAAAATAAATGCATAAAGAAGGTAACTCAACCTTAATGGGAAGAATGGCCTCAGTGCCATAAACAAGTGAATATGGAATAGCCCCTATTGGAGTATGGTGATTGGTATGGTATGCCCAGAGCGTATGGACTATTTGGAGGTGTCAATCATGGTTGGCATCATTGAAAATATTTTTTAGGATATTGAAAATGGTTTTCTTAGATGTTTCAACTTGGCTGTTACCTTGATAGTAATATGTCATGGAAAAATGTTGAGTAATTGTGTACTCATCACATAGTGTTTTGACATATTTTTTTTTGAATTATCCATCATTATGAAATATAATTTTAGAGGGGATACCATGGTGGAAAATGAGATGGTTGAAAATAAATTTGGAATTTTTCTTTCTAGTCATGTAAGTGAGGGGTATAGATTCAACCCACTTAGTTAAGTATTTAGTGGTGGTAAGGATATGTTTATGTCTATAGAATGAGGTGGGGTTTATATTATCAATGAGATCAAGGCCCCATGTAGCAAATTGTCATGGTGTAAGCATTGGTTTTAGAGTCTTGGCTGAGGCATGAATCATATTGGCATGCCATTGACATTTGTCACACTTTTTCACATACATAGTTATATTTACATCCATCATTGGCCAATAATACCCAGTATGTAAGATATTTTGGGATAGGATGGACCTATGGGTGTGGGCTCCACATACTCCATGAAATTCTCGTGAATATAATGTATATTTTACCAAATTTAAATAATTAATTAGAGTTTCATCAAAATTATGGTGGTATAGGGTTGATCTGAGTAAGGTATAAAGTGTTGCATGGTGGATAAAGGATTTGGATTATTTGTGGGATAAGTCTGGTGGAATTATTTGGTCATGAATATAGGTGTAAAATTTTTAATACTATATATATTTGGGACCAATAATATCATAGATCATTTTCATAGTTTAACTTTTATGAGTTGGCACTAGTAGATTTTAAATGAAGAATTGGTATTCTTTTGCAATATCAGTATGATGAATAAAATATATAATGGTGGCCATAGAATATATTGTTTTATTATTGTCCCTTGGTATATGTTTGAACTATATATTGAAAATATACAACTTGAGAATGTTGACCATGGCCTTGTATGGTACTCGTTTGTCATCTTTAGTCTGAAAATGGTCTGTAGCCTAATTGATGATTACCTAAGAGCCACCATAAACATTAAGATGTTGTATGTTCCATTGTACCACCTATCACATCTTTGAAATAAGTGATTCATATTTGGCCATGTTTTTGGTATAAGGAAAACTTATCCTGAATGACTAGGGATTAGATCCCCTTATGGTGTAATAAAAAAATTCCTACCCCTAATCCATCTGTTATGAATGATCCATTAAAATAAAATTCCAATGCTTATCCTCAAGAGGTGTTTAAATAATGGTCATAGTGGAATAATTGGAATGTTAGAGGCTATGTATTTGCAAGGGGTGCTTCAACAAGCTGATCTGTAATAAATTGTCCCTTGATGGCTTTTTGGTTGATGTATTCTATCTCAAATTTGTTGAGAAGCATGATCTATTTATTCATATAGCCTTTTAAATATGTTTTGGATAGTAGATACTTAAGTGGATCTAGTTTTAAAATGGTCATTGTCTTGTTGTTCAACATGTAATGTTAGAGTTTCTGATATGTGAAGACCATATCTAAATAAGATTTTTTAATGGGAATATAATTGTGTTCATACATGACCAGTGTATGAATTATATGGTTTATGGCATGCTCATTTATATTATCATCATGTTGAGCTATAAGTGCCCACAAGGATTTGCCCATAGTTCATAGGTATAGGAGGAATGTATTTCCAAGTATTGGAGTAAATAAAATATGTGGATTTTCTTTAGAGTCTCTTAATTACATAAAATCTTTTTGACATTCATAATCCCAATTAAATTCTACCCCTTTCTTTGATAAGTGTTTTAATGGGTGGTATTTGTCAACCAATTGAGATATGAAACATCTAATGGATTATATATTGCCTTATAATTATGGAGCTACTTAAAATTGGTCAATGGTGGCATGTTTGTTATGTATTCTACTTTGGCTGGATTGACTTTAATGCCTCTATGAGACACAATGAAGCCAAGAAATTTGATTGAAGTAACTAAACAAAAAACTTATTAGGGTTCATCCTAACTTTGTATTCATGCAATTGTTCAAATATCCATCATAGTGTTGTTAGATGATTGGCTCTGGTCTTTGATTTACCTAGTATGTTTTCAATGTAGTCTTCAACAATATCATACATCATATCATAAAATAAGATGATCATGGCTCTTTGGTAAGTGGCCCTAGAATTTTTGAGACCAAATGACAACTTGATAATAGAATGTTCCTCACAGAGTGGTGAACATTATTTTATGTTGGTCTTCTATCACAATTTAGATTTAATTTTAACCTAAGAATCTATCCATCAGTGAAATTATTTCATAACTAGCCATGGAATTGAAAATCATGTCAATGTTTGGTAGACCAAAGTCATCCTTAGGGGAGGCCCTATTTATGTCTCTAAAAATAGTGTAGATTTTGATTCCTTTTGGCTTTTCACCGATGGGTACAACATTTAAGATCCACTCTAAGTACTCGATCAATCAAATATATCCTACTTGTAAGAGCTCTTTCTTCACTAATACAATAATTCAAGGATTCATCTTGCATAATTTTTATTTTATAGGTTTGGTATCAAGATGTACCACAAGGTGGTGCACAACCAAGGTGGGATCTAAACTAGGCATGTCATAATAGGCCCAAGTAAATATATCAATAAAATCCATCAAAAGGGATGTAAAGACTTTTCATTCCTCTATAGTGAGAGATGTACCCAATTTGATTCATTTTAGGTCATTTGGAGTCTTGATATTTACTCTTATAGTGTCCTCTACAAGAAGGGTTGAACTATATTATAGAATAGTAATTAAAGATTTGAATTGACCTACAATAATAGATTCCTCTATTAGGACTTGATCTTCAAGTTCTCCTAGGCATGATGAATCAAAATACCCTAAGGGTATGGATGTTCATGTGATAAATATAGTTGGAAAATATTGGATGATTTGATCAAAAGCTTGTTGTTCTTCAAGGCTAAACTCAGACCCATAGATAAGTTCATTGTTGGTGGTCTCCTGAACTATGTTAGAGGAATGTTAAACACCCCCATCTAATGGCACATGAAATAGGTTTTCACCAATAGACTAGCCCTTCTCTTTACTACTTCCCTAGTCCAATAGTACCTCAAAGAGTTTTTCAATTTGGGAATTCAATGTTTTATTTATTTATTTTTAGCTAAGGGTGTTCACCCATTTTCCAAAATAGGGTATGGGATTTAGTTTGATTGATAACCCTTATTTGTGGTCTCCCAATAGAACATTGTCCATAAGGCCAAGGAAATCATATAAGGCCTCATAATTTTGAAACTCATCAATGGACACTATTGATTCTTTTTGGCCCTAGTATATTAGTTAAAGATAATATAATGGAAGTAGATTATGGAAAATAACTAGTTGAAGGGTCAAATGGAATTGATATCAAATAAATTGGTATTGACCAAGTTATCAAAAGGGACATCATTGGACTCTACTTCATTTCTTGCATCACCATCACTAGTAATTAATGTTGACACATATATAAGGAACATGGGGTCACCCCCAAGTGATTTAAATCCAAGATCATATGTTCCTTTGTACTAAGTAGTAAAAATTGGCTCAAGTGGATCCTGTTGATTTAGCCCAAGGATTCCTCTTTCATAGGCATGTTTTTCCATGATTTTGTTTGATATGAGATACTTTGAATTGATATAATAGTCAACTAATTTTTCATTATAAAACCTTGATTCATCACCTTCAAGAAGATCTTATTCTTGGCTAGCCAGTATAAAAGTAAGAAGTGTTCGACTATGTAGTTTGGATTTTCCCTTTTGCTTCCATTCCATGATAGTTGGTTTGGATTTAGGAATTCCATAAGACTTGGGGTTATGTGTAATCTTATCATTGTGTAATGTATTATGGGTCAAATATTCTCCTAGGCCATTATTTGACATAGTATAATGATTAGATTTTTTAGGAGCTGGCATGTTAGAAAGTGATTCAAGGGTATCAGGGTCAATTTGGTTGGCCTGTAGTGAATCAAAAAGTATTTCTTTTCCCTTATCCTTTTTAAAAATTAAATTCAAGCCAAAAGGGTAATTATAGATTTGGTACTTAGCCTCCAAATACTTGCAGTGTTCATATGGCTACAAATCTCTATGAATAGTAACCTATATACCTTAATGGGAGAACTTGATACACTAGTTCAATGTTGAGGGGATTTCATGAATCTCATATATCTAAGGTCTACCCAAAAGCATATTATATGATAAATAGAGGTCTAACACATGGCATAGTGTATCATGACTCAAGGGCCCAATGATAATATGCAAGTTGATTGTTCCTTATGATTCCCATTCTTCATTGTCATAGGCCTTAATGGTGATTGTCTCTAGCTAAATATCAATCATGGTGTACCCAAGAAGCTTGATGATATTTACAAACATAATATTTATATGTTATCTATTAACTATGAGGACATACTTCACTTTATGTCACTTTATGACAACTTTGATATATGATGGATTATTTTGCAATAAGCAAAGGGATGACATATCACTTTGATTCAAGGTTAAATGTTGGTCTAGAGATAGGTGTCCAACCAAAACTTGAAATTTGTCTAGAGATATGTCATTTGGAACTTTGGATTGGCTAAGGAACTTAATCAAGATGTTCTTGTGGAAGGTGGATGTATAAAAAAAATCCAAAATGGAGATTTGTATAGGTATCTTTTATGATTGTTTCATAATATTGAATATATTTTATTATATAATAGTAAATGGCTTACTCCTATCCAAAATGGTTAGTCAGATGGGTAAAGTGGCAGATGGTTGTGAGTGTAGTATGGTAATATTCAACTATCAAGTCATGATTTCATAATTGGGATGAGATATAGGACCATTGTTACTAACAAATGATGGTAGAGGGGGACTAGATAAGATAAGTCTCAATTGCCAATACACTTGTGTATGGTCATGGGATAATAGTGAGTTATCAATATATGGTCTAAAAGTGGTAATCCCTACTTATTGGTATGCATGTATATGGTCTTAGGTTAAGGAAGGAACACCAGTATAGGTTGGTTTATGGGAATTAATTATAAATGGTCTTATTTGATTGATATTTGTTCTTGGATTAATGGATATGGTGAAAATGTGAACTCTTGTAAGATGGCATATAACCTTGTTGTAGTCATGTGCAACTGCATGATAAGTATTTTGGTTCTTAGCATCATTATATCCTTATTTCCATCCACTTAGTTGATGGTTTTGTTTGTTATAATGCTAATTTTTTTGGTTCTATCTTGTTTGTTGATATTATTTATATTATTATGTTAGTGAATATTTCTATTGTTGTTGGTTGTTATGTTATGGAAAGGGGTTATAATATATTCCTAAGTTCTTATCAAATGTGTAATATCCATGATATAATGTTATCTCCTCATTTTCCAATATATTCTTGATCAAATGTTTAATTTACACACAAAAATGCAAATTATGGCCATTAACCTAATGATACTTGTAGAATTCATTTTATTTGTACCAATCTAGATAGTCAATACCCTTAGGATAGTGTTTTAAAATATGATAGTTAGTTAGGTTAGTGGAAATGAGCTTACAAAAAATGGATTCAATGTGTTCTTCAAGGTCACTAAAGATGGAATGAGTAGGAACATTTTTCCGTAGCGAAGGGGATCAAAAAGGCAAAGGTTGTTGCATTTGTTACATTGATCTAGGCTACTGCACTTACTACATTTTCAAAAGAGGTTATTAGTTAATAGTAATTTTCATATGTGGTGTAGACTAAGAAAATTATTTTACACCATTTGTACATGTCACAACTTAGTTACTCCATTTCTATAACATTCTTGTTGTGATTGAACATTGAGTTTGTCATGATTACTAGCCTGGGTTTGTTATAATGCTTACAGTTAGACTTGGTCCTGATTTTGGCCATTATTTTGGTTTAGGTTATGGCTCTAATTTGATGAGGTAAATTTAATTATCATTTTATTAATAAGGGATATTTTTAGTAATAAACCTTTGTCAATGATTTCCTTAAAAGTGTGTGTTCACTAGAGCTCTAGATAATAAGATATCTTGTTGTGCAATTCTTGGTAAACATAGTGGCTAGTTGATTATATAGTATATTATGGGTGAATAGGCTTGTAAGGTCCCTCCATCACTACATATAACCTAAAAATCTTTCAATAGCCTTCTATTTGGCTTGCATCAAATCTACCAATGAAATCTAATGTTTGTGATTATAGGAGAAGTATTGCACAAACTTATCATAAAGATCATCAAAATCAAAAATTGAATTCTTTGGTAGTTTTATGAAGCATTCCAATGCTTATCTTGTTAGACTCCTTGGAAATAATAGTAGAAGGTATATGTCACTATACACCACTGGTTGATAATTAATAAATAATTCCATCAAATAGGCCTTGGGGTCACCTTTTCCCTTGTATTTATTGAATTTTGGTGGTTCGTACACTAGAGGAAATGGTATTTATAAGTACTCCATATTGAAAGGGTAGGAACACATGTCATTCAACTTGAAATTATTTTTCCATTTCCCAACGTGGATGGTGACAATGAAACATTTAATTTTTTGTATTTCTTGTGTAAGGAAACTAGTAGAAACATTGGCTTGAAGTGGATGTTGGGTGATCAAAAGTGGATTACTTCCACTAGGCTATAGTGGAGGAATTTATTGGGGAGTGTTGGTTTGGTTTATAAATTAACCAAGAATATGCATACATGGACTAGGGTGTGATTTTTGGAATTACATGTATTATTTTGTGATATTCTAGTTAGGATTAGGTATATGGGCATGGCTTTAGGGAAATATTGGATGAGATGGAAGGATCTAGTTGGGGGTGAAGTATTGTGCCTATTAAGGTTGAATTAGGACTTATTGATAACTAGTCAAACCTTGTTAATTGAGGATAACTTGTGAACCAAGGCCTTATCATTGAGATTGTGGCATGTTTGGAACAAAAGGAAATTATTACCTAGTCTATACTTATGGAACGTTGGAACCTCTTGGTTATGTGAATCCTTGTTGTTAAGTAGACACCTATTGAAGGTTTAACATTTGTCACTGACCAAGACTTGTATGATGTTGATTAGACATAATTTGTGATTGTAATAGTATGTTGGTCTATGACTGAAGAGGTATGTTCAGCACTAGATAATGAGGTGGAACATTTGTTGCCCCCTATTGAGGTGGTAAAATTTTTTGCCTCTATTGCATGGGTACTTTGGATTATGCCTATTATTTTTTTAATATCAGTCATCACCTATTGTGGTAGAGTAATATTTATCACATTTTGTTGAAGCATGGCACTAGTCATTATTTGAATATTTAATCCTTTTTATTGTGTGAAAGAAGAAGTAACTAGTTGAGGATTAGAGGTAGTTATTTATGGTAGGTAGGTAGAATCTTCTTTCCCTTGTATTTTCAAACCACTCATGGTGTTAACTAGAGGCACATTTTTTTGTGGACTATGTATTTATGCATTTATACCACTTTGGTTTAGATTAGATGGTACTTACATATTATCCACTACATTTGGCTGACTATTTTATGTAGAAGTAAAAGATATTTCTTTAATGGTGGGGGCATTGAACATGTCTCCAACTGAAATAATTTGCACAAATGGGTATATACCTTAATTTTCTTGGCCTAAAAACTTGATTAAGACTCCTGATGAAGGAGCTACCTCAATAAGAGGAACATTTGACATGGTCATATTATTAAATTTATGCACTAAATTCAAATATGTCTGGTATGTTGTTTCCATATATATGAAATGATCCTCCATGAGGCCCTTTCTTGTGATAAACATACAAGGGTCCTGATACAGCATCAACACTATAGTGTAAGGGTTGTGAGATTAGGCCTATTGAATGTTTTGAATTCAAGGCATGTTGTAAAGCCATCTTACTAAACTTGTCAAGTTTTCATGGGGAAAGTCTACCAAAAACTTATCCCCTACCTATGTAGCTCTAATTCAAACTACATCCTCATTCATGATTAAGTGGTGATTAAACAAATAAGGGTCATGGCTAATGGAATTGTAACATAATATGGTTCTTATTATATTTATTATATAATTGAAGGTATGCTAGCTAAATATTGTGCCATTTATTCTTGGTCTAGATCTGAGTATGGAGGCATGTTGACCAAAAGATCCTGACTTTGTTCCCCTGATTGAGTGTTTTAAGGTGTATAAGGATCTATTTCATGAACAACATCATATCCATAGGGGTCTTGAACAAATTTCTCTTGTGAAAATACATTATTATACCCTGGATTGTACATGATTCCACTACATGTATAGTGAGTCATGGTCAAATCAATGGTGAATGATTTGTGATAAAATGGGTTAGGGTTATAAAAAACTAAAAAAAATAATGTCTAAAAATACAAAAAATTTGAACTTGATCTAACTTGGTCGAGGGATGGAGTTGTATCTCAAAAATGGTTTGTGTTAAGACTTGATATAAAATAGTATAACATCGAATGTCTAACATTAAATATATCACACAAAAATCTCAAGTGGATGAACTAAAAACAAAATCTCAGGTTTAAAGTGTTTAAAATAAGTCTAATATATAAAATATAAAGGTTATTAAGTCCTTTGGCCAAATATAGCATGAAAAGTTAGGCTCAAACAAAGGCATGTGCTAGGAATTTTGACTAAATGTAGCATCAAAATCTATACTTTGAATAAATGGATGATTTAATATAAAAAACTTGAAACACTTTGGTATATACTAGGCACTTAATTTTAGACATAAACTTGGTCAATTTTATATAAGGCATTTGGAGATAAACTATGTTATCCCAAATAAAGGTATAAATTAATAGTTTTTGAATTTGGGTAAAGAACTAACCTAAGATACATGACCTAAAAGAGAAATATTTGTGTCTAATCCCAATTTATATAAGGTGTAAACAAAAATCAATCTATTTTTAGATTTGAACTTGTCAATATAAATTAAAAACTTAAATTAGGAAAACTAGGTTCTTTTGAACAAATAATCTAGGCAAAATTGAATGGCATAGTGACACTATATAAAGATCACAAAGGCATACATGGATTGTTTTCAAATGTGAAACTAAGACACAAAACAAGATGATTCTATGAAATTATTTGAGAAACCTAATAATATTATCTCTCTTTAAAGGTATAAATAATGGTTTGTTTCAAAGACCCTAAGATAAAAAAAATTTAAATTTTTTGGGTAGTGTAATGTTACCCATTTCAATCAAGTGACACACACAAAATTTTTGATTAAAAAAATCTAAGGTAAAATCATGGTGTCAAATGGATGGCATAAATACTCCTCGGATAATCGAGTAATGTGGACACATGACTCATTTTTGATGTGGGAAGGAAAAAAAAGTTTTTAGACTCAAAGACTAAGCAATTAAAAAGGAAAAAGACCAAATACAACTAAGTAAATCATCCTAAGCCAATAACTAACAAGGTTGCTTCATATTATTGAAATCCATCTATATATATGATCTTGGAAGAATTGTAAGTGTTAATCTAAAAATAAAAGTGCATGAATTAGTAAGGTTTTTAAACCCCCTTCTCCTAAGAGATTGTATGGTAACATGAAACTTTGGGATACTCACCCTACATTAACAATATATCCGTGGTAAGTGGGGTTTATCTAAAACTTAAAAAATTTGACCATTTAGATGGTCCCAAGCATGGATAACAATAGATATTACTCACATCAATTGAGTTCATACTAATTAAATTACTATGTAACAGTCTATTCCTTTGCATAATGATTCCATCTATGTAATGCTCAGTGGAATCCCTTAGTTAACTAGACCTAACCTAAGTTTTCATTATAAAAAGAGAGGTTAGCTGCTCAACCCCCTAGCTCTCACAATATGTATATCTTGATTTGTATATGCCATAATGGATTGGGGTTGAAATAATGTCAAGATATGAAACCCTAGGTCAAATCTTCCCTAATTTTTTTTGAAAAATCCATGAACTCCCCTTCACAAGCCAAATTTCATGAAAGAGATGAATAAGTGGAAAGACTTTAGAGGTTATTTTTAGATTAGCCAAACCATATAATTTTTTGGGAGAGACTAGACAACATTCTTTCCATGCCTTGAACTATGCACAAATTATAAGTGAAAAGGTGATTTTTGTCACCTAAGTTCCATATAGGGTATGGGGGAGAGCATACATGCACTCTTCATTTTGCATAAACAAACAAACAAGTTGCAATCAACAAGCATAAAATGAAAAACACTTATGAGTTATCTAACTAATGTGAGAATTAGTTTTATTTCACCAAGATGAAATATGAATAAAATTTATGCCCCTGAACATGTGTTTGTTAAAAACTTTAAAAAAATAAAAAAATGACCTTAAATAAAAAGATTATAAAAACACTAATTGAAATGTTAATTATTCAAATGTAAAGTGTTTTAAATGTTCCCTTGTGTCTTTTGGGTCCTAAAAAATGTTAGAGGGTCCTTATGCTTAGAATCACTTTCATGGATGTACAAATTACTTTTACAATTTAGCTTTATTGTTTACACAAAGTAAAACCATAAATCAGAGAGAAAAACCTCAAGTGTTAGTGCAATAATGCATATTTTGAGAAAATAGAGTATATCATACAAACTTTCTACTCCATATTCCAAATAAAAAATGATAGGGAAAAATCACAACTCTAAGAGTTGTGATATTTCAACTTAACTACTAGTGGTCTAGAAGTAATATCATGGTTGTTTCAATGATATCATGATTCATAAAGTCATGGTATTATGATATTATGACTATGGAGTCATGATATTGCAATATCACAAGTAACTCCTATGGATAGATAAATGTTAACATAAAATGTCATATTTAAGTGCAAAATCACTAAAAATAGGACAAAATCACAACTATGTAAGTTGTGATATTGTTATCTAGAAAGAAAAATTGCTATTACAGAGAGTAAACATGCAATTTTCATGGAAACATCTTTTGGCTTGAATTTTTCACCTTCCTTGGTCAGCAATATGAAATTTCAACATGAAAATAATTAGTAAAATGATCTATAAGTCTTTAAGTGAAATTTTGTGGGTTTCATGTCCCACCAAATGTGTTATTTGTGATCATAGGAATTTGACAATAGAGAAGAGGTTAGATCAAGTGTTAGTTCATAAAACAATGAAATCAACACACTACCATGCTAACTTCTCTAAGCCTAGATCTTAGTAGGAGCATAATGGACAAAATACATTTGAAATCCCAACTAAAATTCAAAGAAAAACAATCTTTACCTTCCTTGAGATCTCCAAATGATTTTTTCATGGCTTATGCAGTTTATGCTCAAAAAGTCTTTGGCAATGGAATATTCTTTGTTCCTTCTCTCATTGGCACCATTATGGCTTGTGTATTATTATTTATTGATGGCTTAGTTCAATATTTTTGCATTATAACACTATTTATATGAATCTTTCTATGAAACTTTCATTATAACTCTAAAATATTCTAGCTCTCTAATGAAGAGGCAAAGGCTTGTATTTATAGGCTTAGGAACTAACCCCAACTCAAGGTGAGTTAAAATGTAGTTTAAACATGGAATGGGTTCAAACCTAACCTAAGTGAGTTAATTAACCCTAGTAGAGTTAAATTTTAATTAATTATTTACAATTAATATGTATGGGTGAGATAATTTGAGATATTTTGAAAGGTTTGATAACTCATAAAAGGTAATCATGAAAATCTAGGATATTTCATATTTTTTTATTTCCTTTTTTAGTAAATCATTAATTTAACATGGATAATTCAAAAAATAATTTAATTTGTTTTATTTTATTCAATAATTCTACTTAGGCTTTTATCATTTTTAATATTTGATTTATGTGTGCACTCATCCCACTTAATAGGTTCATAAGCCAAATTGCATGTTATGATGCCATAGGGTGATTAGAAATGAATGCATGAGAGGTTTTTATTGATTATGGTAGGATACACAAATTAGGGATGTCTCAATGTGATTATAATCTTTGAAAATTATGTATACGTAAATTTGGGACATTTATTTATTATTAATCTTAACTTGCAAAGGTTGGTAGGAATCAGTCTAAAGTTCGGTTGAAGGCCATTAGTGGCCGGTTTTAGGAGTTTATAGTTTGCCCCTATTTAGGAAGTTATTAAAAGATATAAGTGTTTTATTGAATTTAAATTTATATTTTGAGAAAGGAATAAGAATAAACTAAATACCAACATGGTTGAACACCCTGTGTGGTTGTGCATACATTATATCAGATGATTGTGAAGACCTCTTCTTTATCATAGGATGATGACCTACAAATAAGATAGCACTAAAGAAAATGGTTAGATAGATAGATGAGTGGATTTACTAGGACAAGTTATATCCTAAAATTAGGAACTTTCTTGAGGACTGTCAATCCACATATTTTAAACAATTAAGTTTATAAACAAAAGATAAAGTATGTGCATCAAAGCTACTATAATTGAACATAAGAAATGATTGATAAAGAGATAGACTAAAATGACTAATATACTAATAAGAGGCTCAATACTAATGATAAAAAGGGCAATTATGATTCAAAAAATAGGTTGGGGATCTGTGAATAGGTAGGGACACAAAAAAATAGGTTTGGTTTAGGTTAAGAGGGTGAAAATAACCTATTCTTTTCTACCATAATGACTATTAATGGTTTATATGATTGTCAAAAATTAGACAAATAATCAATGTTCAAGCTAACCATCATTGGTTACTATTTGTAGGCTTGGGTTGATAAATAAATTAATTGATGGGATTACAAAGTTGGATTCTGAGAGATGGGTTAGTGTTGGGTTAATTACAAAATGGAAATAAAGTAAATTGTTGACCAAATTTGACCCTATAGGTCAAATTGGGACCCCTCTAGGTAATAAAATTGATTTTTAGATGTTTTAGGGGATAATATTATGCCATAAGGTGTATTATAAATATTTTGATGTAATTTAATATCAAATTAGCCTTGGTCATGGTCTAATTAGTTTATGTGTCATTTTGAGTCACTTAATAGCCATTTAGGGGTCATAAATACAAGTGACAGGGTTTTCAATGTGTCCAAGTGTCCTAATTTATTTTCAAAAGTCCAAAAATTCATAATCCATTTCAATAATTTTAGTCTCATCTGAAACTTCTAGGTTATCTAATTGAAGATCAAGTAATCAACTAAAAATGAGGAGTTCAGCATTTGTAGGCCCATGAGGGAAGGTGAAATGTGGGAAAAGGTCATGTAACATCTCTTAATCTTCCTCAAGCCAATCTCATCACTTGATATTTTTTGTAAGTGCTAAAAAAGGTATAAAAAAATTGTTCCTTCATCATCATTATAGACACATAGAAGTAGTCAACAAATTTATGCCTTGTACAACCAATTGATGAGGTTTCAGACCAAAATACTTTTAGAAGTGGAAGTACACTTAAATATATTAATTTTCATAATAATATTTCAAGGATTAGTCAACCATGCTTTATGAACCATCTCTAACAAGTTGACTAAGTTTTTCTACTCACTATTTCCTTTACCCTAGAGGTTTTGCTCCAATTTGGACAATTCCATAAAATCTAGTTGGTGATGTTGACTTGAGAAGATGACTCTCTCCTCAAATGCTATCCATTATTGGTTTCATGTTTCATGGTGTTTTGATAGTCAAGTCATCTCATGATGTTTCACATGTCTCAATGTCATAATATTTCTTCCCTTCATGTCTAATTTCATCACACCATGCTTTGATCAACCTTCAATCTTATCATTCTCATAGTCAAATCTTTACTCACTCTCACCTACAGTCACATGTATGAGGTTGGCCTAGCTTGTTCATGGAATTGTAATGAAGGGGAATAAATTTGTTCAAGTCATCAAGATTTGAAGAGAGTTCATTTGAATGTTTGAAAAATATGCAAGGTTGGTTGCAAGCTCATGCATCACACAAACCAGTCATTATTTACCCTTACCTGCTCTATAATAAGTGTTTTCAAGAGGATATCATGTTGGAATAGAGGTATTGATAGTTGTCTTAAGATTCCCATAGTGTAAAACATGCATTTTAAGGATTGGAAATGAGTTTAGTTATATTCATGAGGCCTTTCATCTATGCATATTTATCTAATTTTGTCCACTAGCCACATACAACTCAATCTTCACCTACATGAGTCTCCTTGATGAATTCATGCTGAGATGGAGAATTTGATATATGTTTCAATAATTTAAGAGTGAATTTATATACTTGGTGAAATCATATAATTTATCATAAACATACATATATTGCATAATGCCCAAGTTTGCTTATTGCTTGTGTATATGCAAATGTTCAACTATAGTTGACATCATAGAGACATGAAGGTACTTGTACAAAAGGTTAGAGCATGGTAAATCCTTATTTCAAATCCTATCATGTGGTTTTATCATCAAAAACCTATTTGAGGTGTCAAATGGGAAAATAGAGATGTAAACCATTCTAAAAGAAGCAATGACTGTGTTAAGGGAATAGATCCCTAAAATGTGAAAATAAAGGTCAAAGCCCTTTTCCCAAGATCATATAATAAGGTTTCAAAGACTTTTGATGCATCATGATGACCAAAACTTGTATCCTATATACAATAAAAGATCTATGAAAATGACATCTATAGGATTTTGAGTATTTGAGAAACATTTTTTTGTAGGTTGATAGCCTAGACTATGCCACCATGGTTGAGTGTTTCAAAATATTTTAAAGGAGTATTTATTACCTAATGGATCATATAATGAGGTTATAACACTATATTTCAAGTCTCATATACACCTATAGGTGTCCCTTCATAAGAATATGCTCACCTACAACTGAGTAAGCAGAGAATAAGCTAAGAATGGTCTTTAGGTGATAATTTAACATATAAAAGGTAAGAAAAAGTATAAAAAAATGATAAGTGACCTTAAATATTCAAATATTGTCTTTATACATTATTACCAAAGTCTAATTAGGCAAATATGCACCTATAGGAATGATTTTGGTCAAAGAGGTAGGGTAACATAGTCAAGAGATAAAACTTAGTTTTGTGAGATAAAGGTGCATGTAAAGGGTATAAGAAGAGTTAAAATTATGAAAAAAACCTAGATCACATTCATTAGGACCATGATTATCTCCATAAGCTCTTAATAATGTAAAACAAGCTTACACATAGACTTCTTAAGGTCATATGAGTACATACAACTGAATGCTTAGTCTTAATGAAGTTTGAAGGATGAAAATGCTAAGAAGGTTTAAAGAAGGCTTTCCAATAGTTTTTAAATCTCTCATTAAGTGTTTGAAAGATTTAAAACACTCTAATACAACATAAAATTTTGAATTGGTACCTCAGGCTCAGACTTCATAAGGTGATAGTATGTACAGTTGCATTAAAAGACTCATATTGCTCAATGGGTAAGGATGAAGAATCTAAGGGAGAAGAGTTATTTTGGTAAGTGTTAAGATTATTTATAATTTATTTATGATGGATAATATTTTTATGGAACCTAATCACATTGGGTTTATCCTTGAGAAGTCATTCTTAGGTGAAAGTGAAAAATGCAAAATACAATCCTTTTTAGAGGTCTTTTTGGAAAAAATTAGTTGGTTAGGTGCCTAAATAGGTGAGTCTAAATGATAACTATGGTAAATATTTTACTTAAAACATAACAAAACCTATAAAATATTAAATTTTCCTTTAATAGGAGGGATATACCTCACTATTTTGTCTCAAAGTTTAGCCAGTCAAGAAAATCATATTTTTGGCAAGACAATAAAATGAAGCCAAAATGGGTAAGAGACCTAATAGGAGGATTTTGAGACCTAAATAAAAAGAATTTGAGGTTTATTTAAGGTTAATTAGTTCTAATAAACACTAATAAAATATCATACCTCTTAAAAGGGTCAAAAGTCTCATGCACATAGCTTAACCAAGCAAGCTGCCACTAAGCCTAGTCGGTAAATGAGAAGAAGAGATGTGAAAGAGTGATTTTAGAGTTTTAGGGTGAATTTCAAAGCTAAATGACATATAAAAAAAAAATTTAAACACCTCACATAAGGAGGGAACCAAAAAAGTGGTCCAAACTTATAAGAGTTGTAGTTAAGCCTGTCAAGCATGGTGAGGCTTAGAAATTAAATGGAATGTCAACTTCACATCCAACCATGGAAAAACATTATAATGTATTTTATAATGTTTTTGAGGTAATTTTAGTTGTGTAAAAACCCAAAAATTATAGGGTAAACCATAATATATCCGTTTTTTGACTTAGAGATAGTCCAAACAGGGAGGAAATGGAGAAACAAACTTGATAAGGTAACTCAAAGTGGTCATATCTACCTTGGAACTTTAAATGGTGACACGAGGAGTTTGAATAGGTTATAAGGGGTCCTTAAAATCACGTTTTTTTAATTTTTTTACAATTATAATGCCCTATATTTATGAATAAACTTTAAGAGTGTAAATGACTCAAAACTCTTGCAAACACTTGTAAATGACCTAATGTGGAAAATGAAATACAAATACACAAAAATTGTATATATTTCCTAGAAAAATAATTATATTTTGTAGAAGAATCAGTCATCCTTACCATCAAGATGAGTTATATGGAATCCATATGGATAGGGTATAAAAATACTTTTCTTGGTTATTTTATGTTTTGCGTAGGTTTCAAGAGTAAAATAAACTTTAAGAGGAATATAGATACTTTTAATAGCTCACTATGGTCATTTAATGATTCATCAAAACTCCTAAGTGTGCCTATTAGAGCTCTCATCTCAACTAGTCTAAACTGGAATAATGAACATGATAGTGAGAAGGGTGAAAACTTTAAGTGGAAGTCTTTTTAACGTGATATTTATGCCTCTAAGGCCATGGAGAATCTTTAAAAGTTTCATACACTCCCTTTTATGGATATGAGTGATAAATTGAAGCCATTTTGGAAGCCAATTGTAAAAGGTGTGTGAAAGGGGAGCTTCTTTGACTGGAGGTAGTGATGTCTCACTTTCAGAGGAATCTAAGTGATTAAGAATTAAATAAACATAAGGAGAATCATTTATAAAACCCCTCCCTCTCATTAAGATCATTATAACTATCCCTATTTATTTTTGGGATGTTCTAATAGAGCGAGATGATGAAGGCAATTTTCTGAGCCAACACAAGGAATTTCATGCCACATTCTAAGATATTCATGCCTTAAATTGACACTTTTATTTTATAACCTTGCATGTTAAATTTCACATTCTTTTATAATTAAAATTTAACCCCTTATATCATCATGACAAGTGTCCAAGTGACCTTTAGACTTCCCTTTCTTCATTCCTCTCTCAAATGCTATAATTAGTGACTTTTTGGGCTCTTTTGGGTAGCTTCCATTGGTTAATGGTGAAAACCTAACCAATTTTTTATTTTAATGTCTCTTGAAGAAATAAAAAAATTAATTTTCCTACTTACATGTTGCATAATTGAGCTTGGTTACAAATTTTGTTGATCTTATCTAGTAAAAGATAGCCTTTTCTAGAATGTTATCCTTGATTATCCACTAAGTATGCAAATGAGTAATTATTTTAGGTCTTTTTTAGTGTTCCTTATTAGTGTATGAGAATTTTAGAAGTGTTTATGACTATATTCTTCAAAGGATAATTCATTATCTCTCTTAAACATAAAATATACCTCTTGAACCTAGCATATGAAACATTGATGCAACAATCTATCTTGAGTTGTGAATTATGGGTAAAAGAAGATTTGATTTGCTCTAAGTAGTATAATTTTAGTCAATAGGAGGCAACTAATTATTGGTGCATCAAATTTTAACTTATTTATTTTGTCTTCTTAACCCTTTTCATGTAAATTTGATAAGTAGGAAGGTGTTTCAAAGAGTGCATCAAGGGAACTAGACTTTCTAGAAATTCATCTCACATATTGGTTACCCACAGCTTTTGAGATGTTTCCATTATGCCACTTGCATGAGGAGAGCTAAGACATCTCCTTATAGTGTGTAAATCCAAGTGACAACATTTTTTGGCAAGCCTAATGGGACTCTAAGTCCTAGAAGATTATCCAAGATTGGTGTTGATCTTGGCATATTTGTAGTTGTAAGAACATATACATTCAGTACCTGGTGACTCCACTAAGTTTTCAACTCTTTGGTTTCTGATCAATTTTTATTTTCCATGCCAAAGGTGACCACTAGGTTTGTTGTTAAAGGTCTACCTTTTGAGTTTGTGCAATTGCCTTGTTATTATATCAAAAGATTTAGATTTGTGAATACTCATCCTTATTCATGGGAGTTGTTTTTAAAAAATTCCATGTTTATACTTAATTCAACCCCTAATACACATAATATACATTCCAATATGAATATAAACCTTCCTTTTGTATCCTTCATTAGATCATATCTATTTAATCTTGCCCAATATGACCAAATTCCTAGAGAAGCCCTTAAAAGTGTTCATGTTTTAGTGGAGAAGGTCCTATTACTCTTGTTAAACAAATTAGAAACATGGTAAACTTATGAAACATCCATAATATCACTCAAGAGAATGTGGCCATCATTATAGTGGCATTATCTTTCAAAGGGAAAGATTTAGATTAGTATGGAATTATACCTCATGCTTCCATTGCTTCATGGGATGAACTAGGAAATATATTTTCTAAGAAGTTTGAATATAAGAATAATTATTTATCACTAGCTAATAAATTGACTACTATCAAGAGGGATCCTCAAGAGTTCATGAAATATTTTAACTCTAGATTTCAAAAGACATGGGATAGGATCCTAGCCCTTATGAGACCCACTCTAAATTATGCCTTTTTGTATTATGTAAAAGCATTGACTAGTGATATATCCATGACGATCCAATACATGGGCAGGAATACACTACCTAGTGCTTATGAGATAGATATTAGTGTTGAGAATTTCCTTTTTTAAGCAAGGAATATTACTCCTAAACCACCAATGCCATTTTTTCTTGATTTGTAGCCTCTTAGTCAAATTGCATTACCTACCTTGGCTCCTTTCCCTAATAGCCAAGAGAAGTCTACCCTTGCCCCTACCAATGAGATTCATGAGGTAAATATTTTTCTTCAAAATTTTAATAATGAATTGGTTTCTCTAAAAATATAATAAACTCAAAGTTACAGGCCTTATCAGCCTTATAATTAGTTGT
This sequence comes from Torreya grandis, assembly GCA_037957365.1. Lineage (NCBI taxonomy): Eukaryota > Viridiplantae > Streptophyta > Pinopsida > Cupressales > Taxaceae > Torreya > Torreya grandis. The sequence continues at coordinate 106,016 of JARHVA010004329.1, read as the reverse complement.
GATAAGCAAGTAGGCCTCATTTTCAAGGTAATTCTCAAGGATAAGGTAAAAATAACTCAAGATAGACCTTACCAAAATTTAAATACTTATGCATCATCATCTTCTATATCTATTATTCCCACTCAAAATAACTTTGTTCAATAACAACCATATTATCCTTCATATCACCAAAATCAAGGCCAAGTTACATATGTTAATAAAATGACAAGTCAAACCATGATAATAAAAGGTAGTCAAGTGCCTCAAGTCCCCACTTTTGAGGTACCAATGAAAAATTTAATGGAAAATGGATAATCATAATCTTATTATACTCTTATGAATCATTTATATGGAGAATTTTGTACCATGAATCATTTAGGGAGTTCAAATAATGTGATTGCTAGTATATCTTCTACCACTAGATCTAAGAAGAGGGATGTAGAAGAGACACAAAGGAAAAATAAAGGACCTATTTTGACTCCTTCATCACCCCAAATAGTATTTAGGTCTAACTTAGCTCTTAATCTGTAGGAAAATCAAAAATCTCATAATTCAAGACCAGCTCTTACACATCCATCTTTACATGCTACACCACAAGGTACTAGTGCTTCCAAAGATTCATTCAAGATGAAAACTCCTTATATTAATTTTGTCAATAAAATTAAGAAGTTACATATTAATATTTCATTATGGGACTCGTTATAAATACTAAGACAAAAGGATATTCTTCAAAAGGAGTTGTTTAGACTATGTAAACTAGTTAGACTAGTAAAGACTAAAAATGTTGTTTTGGTGAATAAAACTCAACACATTGATGTAAAAGTAAAGAAAAATTATAATAATCCTCCTTTTTATCTATCCTTGATAATTTATAATTGTATAGTTTATAATTTTATCCTAGATAGTGGGTCTAGTACTTCAGTTGTGCCCAAGTCAATAGTGGATAAACTAGGCCTCAAGTATGAATCAATGGCTAAAGGAGTTCTACAATTAGATGGGTCACTAGCAAAGACCTTGGGAGTAGTCAAGGATATAAATTTTATTTTACATTTTTTTCCTACTTTTTCCATCCCTCATTATGTGGTTATTACAGATTTACCCCCATACTTTGTTCTTTGTTTGTCAAGAGAGTTTATAGCCAAGATAGGTGGATACTTTGCAGAAAATTGGTCATACATGGTTTTTAAAATAAAGTATGGTACCAAGGTGAAGATTTAATAGTATCCTATTCATCACAATAATTTATATACTTACATGCATAAGGTTGAAAATTTCAATTATGGTATTCTTGATGAGGGAGAGAATCACATGGATCAATCTCCATCTTCTTCTCTTGAAGGACTTGATGATATACATATAGATGAATGGGGAGATGAACACTATGAACATTATCTTTTTAAATTCATAGACTAATCTAGTCTTCTATTGTATTGTCTTCATGAAAAATTCTCTTTCATGCCAAACTTGATAAAGCCAAATGAGCCTATGGATGGTTTATGGTAGCTATTTTTTGATGGATCAAGAGGTAATGTTGGATCAGGTGGTGGATCAATGTTAGTTTCTCCATCCAAGGAAAGGTATTATCTACTTTTATATTTCACTTTATATGTAATTTTTATGTGGTAGTATATGAAGCCCTCATTCACAGCCTTGAGTGGGTTAGAAAGAGAGGTGTGAAGGAGTTACAAGTGTATGGTGATAGTGAGTTGGTTATGAATCAAGTGAGAGATCAAAATATGACTAAGAAATATTTTCTTAAGTCCTATAAGTATAGAGTGAGATATTGTGTAATATTTCCAAGCTTTCAACATTAAATCTATACCAAGAGTAGATAACAAACATATTGATAGGTAGTAATTATAGCTCAATTTGATGTTCTAAAGGAGATAGGAGAGTATAAGAACTAGCCCCATCTCAAAGTGATAATAAGGTCCTATATACCTAATAATGTCACTAATTGGCAAGTATTTGATAGTGACCATCAAATATATCTCTTTCTACAAGAGGCTAAGTTTTCCTCAAAAAACCAATCCAAACTATAACAACAATATGGAGGGTAGATTTTACAATTGAAGACAAACAATCTCCCTAAGGACTTAGTGACACTTGAGAATATTTTTAATGATGATGATTAGTTGAATAAGGAAAAGGTAATCATGTACACTAAGCAAGAAAAATATGAAAGATTAAAAATATTCAAAAATAAGTTGCTTTCTCTTGGGAAGGTATGTACTAGAGAAGAAAGATATGTTTTCATTGAATTATGCAAGGAATTTTTTGATGTCTTTGCATGGGAATATAATGATTTAAAAGGATTTGATACAAAATTAGCTCAACATACTATATATCTAGATGATAATTTTAAGCCTATCAATTAAAATCAAAGGCCAATAAATCCTAATATTGATCCTCTCATGAGAAAAGAGATTACAAGGTTGATTGATTCTAAGATCGTTTTTCATATTAAGCATTCATCTTGGTTGCTAAACTTAGTTTTGGTATGAAATATGAATGGGGAGATCAGGTTATGTGTTGAATTTACAGATTTTAATATAGTTTCATTAAAGTACCATTATCCTCTTCCTTCCATGGAGCAAATTTTTCAAGTTATGGAAGGTAGTGAAAGGTTCTCACTCCTTAATGGATATTCAGGTTATAATTAGATTTTGGTAAAAGAAGGAGATCAATACAAGAAAACCTTTACCACTAAATGGGGAAAATATTATTATATGAAAATACCTTTTGGCTTGTCTAGTGTTGGGGCAATATTTCAACGTGTAATAGATATGTCTTTTTAAGGCCTAATAAATGGTATAGTTATGGTGTATCTTGATGATATTATAGTGTTTCCAAGGGATGCAAAGGATCATTTGACTCATTTGAGTAATATTTTTGAGAAATGTAGAGATTTTTTAATCTCTCTTAACCCAAATAAGTGTGTGTTTATTTTCCATAAATTAAAACTTTTAGGACACATTATTTCAAAAAAAGGTCTATCCATAGATCCTAAAAGGGTGAGTACAATCTTAGCATTGACTTTACCCAAACATAAGAAAGGTTTTCATAGCTTCTTTGAAAAAATAAATTTCATAAGGAGGTTTATTCCTAATTTTTATAATTTATTCAAGCCTCTAACCTTTATGCTAAGTAAATATTACTTGGACAAGGAAAAGGAAAGAGAGTTTTGAAGAGATCATGCAAGTTATTGCTCAAGCTCCAACTCTTACAAGTCCTAATTTTTCAAAGGATTTTAACTTTTACACTTTTGTAAATGAATAAGTAATCTCTATCATGCTCACTCAATCAAATGAATAAGAATCGGATTAGCCTATTGCCTTGTTTAGTCAAGGATTGGAAGGTTATGAGGTAAAGTACACTTATGTAGAGAAGCAAGTACTTTCCACTATTATAAGCCTAAATAAGTTTAGGCATATTTTATATAAAAATAATATTCATTTATTGATACCTCATCCTAATGTCAAAGAATTCCTTTTGAGTATATATTTAAATGAAAAAAGGGTTGGTTGGATTATAAAAGTAGTGGAGTATGATGTAGAAATCAAGACAACCAAACTAGTGAAAGGAAAAGGACTATGTCAACACCTTGCTTCAGACTTGAAGGAATAAAAGGTAGCTCTTCTAAAGTTTCAATATGATCTTATGACAAATACATCCTCACCAATGAGGATTTAGACACAAAAAATGATCCATTTTCTTTAAAACTAGTGAATGTCCACAAGACCTTAATAGAGCCAAAAGAAGGTACTTCAGATTACAATCTATCCATTATGTACTTACTGATGGAGTATTGTTTAGGAAATATTTCTCAAGTTTAATATTGATATGTGTTGAATCAGATCAGGTTGAGAAAATATTATTTGAGTTTCATGATGGACCAGTAGGTGGTCATTTTGCTCCAAGAACTACAACTACCAAGATTATGAGAGCTAGATATTTTTGGCCTAGTTTGTTTAGAGATACTCATGATTGGGTAAGGAAATGTCAAAAATATTCTCTATTTTATGGGAAGTAAAATATTTTAGCCTTACCTCTTCATCCTATACAAGCAGACCAACATTTTATAAAATGGGGTCTAGATTTCATAGGCCTAATCAACCCACCTTCTAGTGCTAGTCATAAGTGGGTGTTAGCTTCGACAAATTACTTTACAAGATGGGTGGAGGCTGTAGCTCTCAAGGAAGAAAATTAAAGTTCAATTTTAGATTTTTATGAAGGCATAGTGACAAGATTTGGGGCTCCTTCAATAATAATTTTAGACAATGCATTGGATTTCCTTATAATGAAGACAAATGAATGGGATTTGAAACATGGTATTTATATTAGTACTTCCTCCAATTATTATCCACAAGGGAATGGATTATATAATTCCAATAATAAGAATCTAATTAGGATTATCAAGAGTACAATGGAGGAAAACCAAATAACTTAGAATTCCAAGTTGAAGATGGCTCTTTGGGTTGATAGAATCACCCCCAAGAGAGCCATTGGAAACTTACCATATAGACTTTTTTCATAAAAGAGAGGCTATATTGCCTATTTAACTTGAGTTATCAGCTTTGGACCTCACTTACCAACTAGAGTTGATGGAAAATGAAAGCATGGAGGTAAGATTATATGAGTTGATGGAGCTTTAAAAAATAAGGGATCAAGCTATGCAAACTATGAGAGCTCATCAAGATGAAGCAAACACATATTTTGATCATAAATCCATGTCAATAACCTTCCAAGAATGATACATTATAATTAAGTGGGATGAAGATAGGGATAATCTTGGAAAACACACAAATTTTGATGCTTTATCGAGTGGCCCTTATATCATCACTCAATGCAAATAACACAATGATTTCCAACTCTCAAACTTGGATGGAGAGGAGATTCATATCCCAATAAATGGGATATCTATCTCAAACATTGCTACTAAGATTCTTCTCTCTCCTTATACATAGTTTTTCTTTTCCTTATTTTCCCTAAGTTCTTTTGCATATATGTGATTCTTCTTGGTGTCTTGCTTTGTTTTGTGTTTACTTGGTGTGTTTTAGTTGTTTTGTGTGTGTTTTAGGTGATTCCTTTTTAGCTATATTAAATAATTCATTGACTCCCTTAGCCCATATATAAGATAAGGCTACTGATCTTTAGTAAATCATGCATACTACCCCTATGAGTCACTAATTTATTGACCAAATTTGACCTTATAGGTCAAATTAGGACCCTTATATGTAAAAAACTTGAATTTTAGTTGTTTTATTGGTCTAATATTATGTCATAAGGTGTATTATAAGTCTTTTAATGTAATTTAATGTCAATTTAGTTTGGATCATGGTCTAATTAGTTTATGTGTCATTTTGAGTCACTTAATAGCCATTTAGGGGTCATAAATGTAAGTGACATGGTTTTAAAGATGTACAAGTTTCATTATTTCCTTTAAAACATCTAATAAGTCATATTCCCTATCAATAATGTCCATCTCATCTAAAACTTACAGGTTATCTAACTGAAGATTAAGTAATAACTAAAAAAGGAGGAGTTTGGCACTTATATGGCCCATGATGGAAAGTGATATGTGGGAGAAGGTAATGTAATGTCTATTAATATTAATAAAACTCATATAAATCATTTTCATTCTTTTTAAGTGATAAAAAAGGTCCAAAACCATTCTGCTCCTTTTTCACCCTTCTAGACACATAGAAGTGATCAATAGGTTTATGCTTCGTATAGCTAGTTGAGGAGGTTTGAAACCAAACACATTTGAGAGGTGAAATTAAACTCAAATAGATTCATTTCCATAATAATATTTCAAGTATTTTTCAACCATGCATTATGAACCATCTCTAATAAGTTGACTATGTTTTTTTGCTCATGATTTTTTGCACCCTATAAGTTTTGCTCTAATTTGGACAAGTACATACAATATATTTGGTGATGTTGAATCCATAATATGTTTAATATGTCCTAAAATCCTCTTCATGATTTTTTTCATGTTTCATGGTGTTTTTATAGGATTTTCATCTCATGTTGCAGGAAGGTGTCACCATGTGAGGTTTCGATCAAAGTTTCCTTCTTTACAGAATGTTTGATTCTATGTAGAGGTCTCATGTAAATGAAATATTATTTTTAACATGTCTCAATTCCATAATATTTCTTCCCTTAATTTCTTATTTAATCACACCATGATTTTATCAACATTCAGTCTTACCATTCTCATAGTCAACTCTTTACTCACTCTCACTTGAAGTCACATGTATGAGGCTTGCCTAGAATTTTCATGGAATTTTAATGAAGGGGATAAAAATTTTAAATTCATTAGGATATGAATATATTTAACTTAAATTTCTTTTAAATATTCAAGGTTGGTTGCAAGCTCATGTTTCACACAAACTATTCACTAGCTATCCATACCTACTCTGTAACAAGTGTTTGCAAGAGGATATCATGTTGAAATAGATGTCTTGAGACTTGTCTCAAGATCCCCATAGTTAAAAACACAAATTTTATTTATTTTAAATGATTTTATGTTTGGTTATGAGTCCTTTCATCTACACATATTGCTCTAATTCTATCCACTAGCCACATACAACTCAATCTTCACCTACAGGAGTCTCCTTGATGACATCATGATAAGATGGAGAATTTGATAGGTTTTTCAATATTTTAAGAGTGAATTTGGATAATTTTTGAAGGCATATAATAGATAATAAACATACATATATTACATACTACCCAATTTTTCTTACTACCTATGTATATGCCAATGTTCACCTACAGGTGACATCATAGAACCATGATAGTACTTGTATGGAAGGTTGGAGCATGGTAAAGACTTATTTCAAATCCTAGAATGTGGGTTGATCATGACAAACCTATTTGAGGTTTAAAATTTTAAAATAGATATTTAAACAATTCTGGAATAATTAATGATTGTGTTTAGGGAATAAATCCCTAAAATGTGAAAATACAGGTCTGAGCCCTTTTCCCAAGATCATATAAAAAGGTTTCAAAGACTTCTAATGAATCTTGATGAACAAAACTTGCATCCTATATACAATAAAATATATATTTAAAAATTTAAGGTAGATAAATAATGTAAGGTATAATTTTGAGGGCTCAAAGTTGCTTATTTAGAAACTAAACTCAGTCAATGACATTTACAATATTTTCAATCTTTGAGTAACCTTATTTTCTAGGTTGATAGCCTAGACTATGCCACCATATTTGAGTGTTTCCAAATATATTAAAATATTATTTATGACCTAATGGATCATATAATGAGGTTATAATATATATTTCATGTCTCATACACACCTATAGGTGTCCCTTCACAAGAAAATGCTCACCTACAACTAAGTAAGTAGACAATAAGCTAAACATGTGTCTAGGTGATGATTTAGCCTACAAAATGTGAGAATAGGTATAAATATATTCTAAGTGAAATTAAAGCTTAAAATATGGTCTTTATAAATTATTAACAAAATCTAATTAGGCAAATATGTACCTACAAGAATCATTTTGGTCAAAGAGGTAGGGTAACATAATCAAGAGATAGAACTAAGTTTTATGAGTTCAAGGTGCATGTAAAGGGTATAGGGAGAGTTTAAATGATGATAAAGAACTAGATAAATTTAATTAGGACCATGATATTCTCCATAATCTCTTGATAATGTAAAAAAAATCTTACACACAAACTTCTTAAGGTCCTATGAGCACCTACAACTAAATGCTTAGTCTTGATGAAGGTTGAAAGTTGAAGGATGAAAGTGATAAAAAGGTTTCAAGGAGTATTGATGATAGTTTTTAAATGTCTCATGAAATTTTTGAGAGTTTTCACATACTCTAAGACAACATCAAATGTTGAATTGGTACCTTAGGCTCAGACTTCATAAGGTGATAGTATGTACAGTTGCACTAAGAGACTCATGTTGTTCAATAGGTAAGGATGAAGAATCTAAGGGAGAAGAGTGATTTTTGTGAGTATTAATATTATTGATAATTAATTTAATATAGATAACATGTTGAGGGAACCTAATCATATTAGGTTTAGCCTTGAGAAGTCATTCTTAGGTGAAAGTGAAAAATGTAGAATGCAATCCTTTTTAGAGGTCTTTTTTGGACAAATTGAGTTGGTTAGGTACCTAAATGGGTTATTCTAACTTATAAATTAGGTAAAAATATTCCTTATGACATAATAAAACCTTAAATGTACCTTTAATAGGAGTAATATAACTCATTATTTTATCTTATAAGTTATATAGTCAAGAAAATCAGAGTTTTAGCAAGACAAGAAAATAAAGCCAAAATGGGTAAGAGACCTAATAGTAGGCTTTGGAGACCTTAGTAAAAATATTTTAAGGTGTATGGAAGGTTAATGGGTGATATAAAACACTCATAAAATATAAAACCTCTCAAAATGGTCAAAATTCACCTACACACAACTCAACCAAATAAGATCCCACTAGGCCTAGTTCATAAATGAGAATAAGAGATGGGAAGGAGTGATTGGAGGATTTTAGGGTGAATTGGGAAGATTAATGACATAAAAAAAAAAATTATAAAAACCCCATAGAATGAGGGAACCCAAAAAGTGGTCCAAACTTATAAGAGTTGTAGTCAAGCCTATCAAGCATGGTGAGGCCTAAACGCCAAATAGAAGGTCAAATTCACTTCTAACCTTGGTAAAACATTCCAATGGATTTTGGAATGTTTGTGAGGTAATTTTAGGTGTGTAAAAACACAAAAATTTCAAGGAAAACCATTAAAAATCTATTTTTTAGCTTAGAGATAGTCCAAGCCTATAGGAAATGGAGAAACAAACTCAATAATGTAACTTGGAGTGCTTATATCTCCCTTGAAACTTGGCATGGGGATATAAAGAGATGGGAGAGGTTATAATGGGTCCTTAACATCATGTTTGTGGAATTTTTTTTTCAATTCCCACATCCTATCTTTATGAAAAAAAATTAAGAGTGTAAATGACTCAAAACCCTTGCAAACCCTTAGAAATGACCCAATGTGGAAAATGAAAGAGACAATGCACCAAAATGGCATAATTTTCCTATAATAATGTTTTTATGTTATATAAGACTCAATAAGGCTCCTTACCATCAAGATGAGTTATAAAAAATCCATATGAACAAGGTGTAAAACTACTTTTCTAAATTATTTTATGTATTATGTAGGTTTTAGGAGGTTTCAAGAGATAAAATCAACTTTGGAAAGAAGATAGAGAATTTTAATAACTCATTATGGTAATTTAACGCTTCATCAAAACTCCTAAGTGTGCCTAATAGAGCTCTCATCTCAGCCAATTTGAACTGGCATAGTGAACATGATAGTGAGAAGGGTGAAAACTTAAAGTAGAAGTATTTTTAATGTTTTTTTGATGCCTCTAAGGCCATGGGGTGTCTTTAAAATTTTCATCAACTCCCTTGTAGTTATTTTCATGAGAAACTAAATACATTTTGGAAGACAAGTGTGCAAGGTATGTGAAAGAGGATTTTATTTGCCTATAGGTAGTGATAACTATAGGTAGCGATGACTCACTTTCAGAGGAATATAGGTGATTAGGAATGAAAAAAATGCATGGAGAAGCATGTATGTAACCACTCAATATTATTATAATCATTATAACTATCCATTTTTAGTTTTGGTATGTTCTAATAGAGCTATATGATGAAGGTAGTTTTTTGAGCCAACACAACAAATTTCATGCCACATTTCAAGAGTTTCATGCCTTGAATTGACACTTGTACTTTTTAAATTTGCATGGTTAGTTTTAAATCCTTTTCTCATTCACATGTAACCCCTTCTCTCAGCATGAAAAGTGTCCAAGTGACCTTTGGACATCCCTTTCTTTGTTCCTCTCTCAAATGATATAAGTAGTGACTTTTTGGTCTCTTTTGGGCAGCCTCCATTGGTTAATGGTGAAAAACTAGCCAATTTTGTATTTAAATGTCTTTTGAAGAAATAAAAAATTGAATTTACCTACTTAAATGATACATAATTGAGTTTGATTACAAATCTTATTGATCTTATCTAGTAAAAGATAGCCTTTTCTAGCATGTTGTCTTTGATTGTCCACCAAGTATGCAAAAGAGTAATTATTATAGGTCATTGTTATTTTTCATTATTAGTTTATTATATTTTTATAAGTGGTTATGACTATATTATTTAAAGGATCTTTCATATTCTCTCCTAAACATCAAATATGCCTCTTGAACCTAGCATATGAAACATTGATTCAAAAATCTATCTTTAGTTGTGAGTTATGTGTGAAAGAATCTTTGATTTGCTCTAAGCAGTATAAGTTCAATCAATAGGAGGAAACTCATTATTTATGCATCACATTTTAACTTATTTAGTTTTTCCTCTTAACCATTTTCATGAAAAATTTATAAGTAAGAAGGTGTTTCATAGAGTGCATCAAGGAAAGTATCCCTTTTAGTTATTCATCTCACCTATTGGTTACCCATAGCTTATGAGATGTTTCCATTATGCCACTTGGATGAGGAGAGTTGATACATATCCTCAAGGGGTGAAAAACCAAGTAAAAATGTAAATGAATATTGTAAATAGATACTTATCTTGTTAGAGGTTGATCTAGTAAATGGTTGAGGTGGTTGGCCTATTGGTGGAATCTAACATGATTTTGATAGAGTAATGATACTTGGTTGTCATCTAAGGAATGATGGCAAGTTGGCTCTCTATCATGATGGCTGGATCACTAGATTGCTATAATAATTCCTAAAAAATAAAGATATGTATGAAAAATCTCTTTGTAGTGTTGGATCCTTTTCACCTCTTTCTTCTCTCTTCTTATAGGTAAGGAAGGAGAGGTGCAACAAGATGTTCACTAAGCTTTCTAATTATAACTCATGCATTTAATGCCTCACACATAGATTTAGACAAGTTATTTTTAGAAAATCAAGGTAGGTGTTTGAATGTTAGTTCTTAGGTGGTTAATTGGTGGACCCTAACCATCAGTGGTCAAGGTGACTATCGATGGTCATTCTGACTATTGAAAATCATCAATGATCAAAGGCCAAGGTAAAAGGTATTTAAAGAGTAGATTTAGTTAGTTGGTCAAACTAACCATGGCTAGACTTGATTAAGGCTAAAAGGTTCAAATTGGTCCCAAGGGGGTCCTAAGGTGGTGTAAGGGTTTTTTGACATTCAAAATTTAAATGTACATATTTTTGGTGTCTACATTTTCCCACTTTTTATTATGTGTCTTTGAATCAATAATATGTATAACAAAAATTGATTGTTGGTTGAAGGTCTAATTCCTTTGAGTATAGGAAGAGGTGTTCCCCCTCAAATTAGGAGTTGATGAGGTAAAATAGAATTGGGTGTGGGTTTTATAAGGTGGTGATGATGAAGGTAGACATCATGAAGGTGGGTGATAGGTTGGGCAAAAAATTGCAAACATACACACAAAGTGTGACAAAAAGTACAATAGCCAAGATCATGTATTGACTAGGTTGCCATAGCTGGTAAAAATAAATGTTGATGTCAGAAGGATAAGTGATAAGTAGATCTCATGACCTCATTTAGGCATGGTGGTTAGGAAAACTCATAAATACAAGTCTCCAAGGTAATGTTTATAGCTCCATGGGTATCAAAGGTAGGAAGTGCTCTTGTTGAAAACATAAACTAGTCAAATATCATGGGCATTTGAGGTGGTAAGTGCTCTCAAGAAGACACAAGGTGGTCTAATATGCACAAGGTGGTGAAAGTTCAAAAAGTGGTCAACATGGAAATGTTGTCTATACAGTCAAAGGACCAAGCAAAATTCATCACAAAATGCATGTTATTTGGGCCAAGATGGACTATTGGTGAGATGATAAGGTGGTTAGGGTGGGTAGAGAGGGTAGTCTCTATAGGTGGGTACTTGCTAAGGTATGCCAAAAATATGAATATTTGAGGTATAAAGGAAAAAAAATGCTCCAAAACCTAACCATTAATGGTTAGGGGGTCTAAAAGTGATTGGCAGTGGTCACCTTGACCATTGATGGTTAGGGTCAAACCTTAAAGGCACCATGGTCAAAAAAACAAAAAAGAGAGTTATTTGTCTGATTAAAACCATTTTGACTTGGAGCTCTAGCCACTTATCACTTTATACTAGATTTGTTGATGATGATTTTTGAGGAAGTACTTTGCTGAGGTAGATTGACTAAGAGGACTGAGTGGACTAGAAAAGATGTAGCATGGATGTGGACATGGTCAGTCAAGGGGTCCTAGGATTCCTCCTTAATGATGGTCAAGGAATGAGGTAGGTGTTTTATTGAATTGGTAGTGTAGATTTGAATTATGGTTATAATTAGATTCAGTTTTGATTTATTTTATCATTTATTTTGTTGGGTTGGGTGGCTGTCCTTGTTAGTTTTTGTATGCTTTTGGTAAAATGGGTGGGTGAATCCCAAATTTGAAATGGTAGGTTAGTTATGGGTATGTTGGGGGTAAGATTGGAGTATGTTATGTAAATAAAAGGGTAGTTTTTAGCTTACTTTGGGTGGGCTAGGGTTTTGTGGGATTTATATTATGGTCATACATAGTGACCATCAATGGTCATCCCAACTGTTAATGGTTGACAATCATCAGTAAAAGGGTTACCTAACCATTGATGATTATAATAACCATTGGTAATCACCTAGTGTAAAATAGGCTTTTGAAAATGTTGTAAAATGTTTTTAGGCATAATAGGTGTTAATCATTTGGTATAGGTTGACATGTAGGTTAATTGGTAGATTTGATGCATTTAAATGTTAGGTTTAGTAGGTAGGAGTCAAATAAATGGTTAAATGGGTAAGGTTAGATACATTTAAGGCACTTAGTTCATATGTAAAAATAGTATAGGTGACTAAGCTAATTGCTATTTTTTTTGTAGACATGAGAGCAGATATAGATACATAATTAGTTATTGTGCATCTTTTAAAATTTTCACTAGGGGATGACCCTAGAAAATTGGGCACACATGGAGAAGGTGGGCTTGAGAGTGATGAAACACTATTAGATAATGTTAGATGACACACTGGGGGTTTTAGTTACTCTATGCTCTATTAGAGGGTGAGGGGCAAGAAGGGACTGATGATGATGATGATGATGATGACGACGATGACAATGATGATGATGATGATGATGATGATGATGATGATGATGATGATGATGATGATGATGATGATGATGATGATGATGATGATGATGATGATGATGATGATGATGATGATGATGATGATGATGATGATGATGATGATGATGATGATGATTATGATGATGATGATGATGATGATGACGATGATGGTAGTTTCATGATTTGTCCTTCCTAACTTGAACAATGGGAGATTTTCATACTTACTATTGGGGGTGTTGGTTGAGATGTTGTTAGGGTAGATAGTGTTTGGATGGGTACCAATATTAAATGTGTAGATATATATAAATTTTTGGGGTTTTAAGGCCCATAAGAGATATGGAGTTAGTGTCAATCTAGTTCTTAACTGGTGGGCCTATGAGCACATCTAGGTGTTGAGGCTAGTAGGGATACCATAGATGGGATACACTCAAATAGATTTCTTAGTGGGTTACATGAGGTAGAGAGTTGACTTTGATACTTTAGGTTAAAGAGGAGGACCCCATGATTTTGATTAGTTCAGAGTTGATTTAGGTGCACTAGTGATTGGATAAATTATCTAGAGACCATATGTTGGGTTCCCAAAGTGGGTTGGGTGTAGGAGACAAACTTTATCCTTACAAACTTATAGGTGGATTATCAATTAAATAGATAAAGAGGTGGAACTCATTCTATTTGATAGGGTAAAAAGGTATTTTATCCTTGTATAAGGTATTCTAGGTGCATTTCCTAGGTATAAGTATAAGGATGCAAAGATCCTATTACCAAAGCCATATCTAGTGAGAACTTTACTAGAGAATGAAGAGTTTCTAGATAGGCAATAGATATATGATAAGGTTTTATAGATGGGTTCCTACATAGTATCAGGATCTATACATAGTATCGAACATTTATGGATATGATGGTGGTAGGAAGACAATGGGTGTAGACCTAATTGGGAGAGAAGTCCAAAGAGCACAAGTGAAGGGGGCTACCCTAGATGGATAGGTAGGAGTGATGCTAACCACTAGATAATCACAAGTTATAGAACTATAGGGTCAGGTGTTATCCTTATAAGGTTAGGTTGCTACTATTATAGGTGATAGGGACCATGCTAGAGCTTCATTAGCCTTGGTTAAATAGGAGAGGGACTACCTAAGGTAGAGAGAATGAGGAGTTGTGATACCTATAAGACTACTAGGCACCATCTCTATGACATGATACCTAGCCATAGTAAAGGAGATACACTACTATGAGGCTATAGTCTTGAGATGTTGTCTTGATGAGCCCAAATGGGGTGAGTATAGAGATATTTTGGTAAGTGGTGCTAGTGTGGTGACACTAGGTCAGTGGGAAACATCTATATGTGGATAGACCAGTACTACAATAAGATATGCATCAATATTTAATGGTGTTCTAAGAGATAGTGGTGCCTTATGGGCATATACATGACATAGTATATGTTATTATATATTATTTTGATTCTACCCTATGATTTAATGTGATGAGATGTACATTTTGAGAAAGAGAGACATGTACATTAGTTGTATACATTATGATGTTAGACTTGTGGTTTATATATATGATCCTTGTTTATTTATTATTTCTCATGGTCTTTACTTTGATGTTATGAGATGATGTGATGTTATATTGATCATTGATGATGTTATGTTGATTATGCTTATGTTATGGAAATTAGATACTGATGTAGACTCACCTAACTAGGCATGTTATGGCTTTCATTTATGGCTATAATTTATGACTTGTACACTTATGACATGTTAAATTTTAATGAGTACATGCTTCATTATTTAGATTTAGACATGTGAAAATAATTTATTGATTTACTTTTCATGGTTTTTATGAAATTATTATGCTTGTTATGGTTATGATTATGGTTATCCATTTGCTTATGACATAGATTGATATGATGTGATGATTATGGTTGTTATTCTACTTAGGGTAAAGCATATGAATCAAGTTAATTAACAACAATAGATATGAGAACAAAGAATATAATCAAGAGACAAATTTATTAGTGAATATATCAACTAATCATGATAGGATAAGAAGAGGGTGATATGTTTCTTCTTTGATAAGGACTAAAACTGAAGTGTAGTTAGATAGTCTTAAGGAACATAAGACCTTTGAATGCTTTGTGTTAACATTCATTAATTTGTTAAAAAATTGTCTTGATCACATAATGTCAAGTGAGATCTAAAACCCTTTCTTATAGTGTATAAATGGGAGATGGGTGAAAGATGTAACCTTCTTCTGAGACTAGCATGTTTCTTCTATAGGTATATAAAGAGTAAGTATAAATAAGTATATGTGATATAAGGTGTAGACTAATCAATGTGAGAAGTCTCCTCATGAGAGATGATTATAGATTTCAATACTATTTTGCTTATGAGAGTCAATATCAACTTTCAAAATTACTTTGATTTTTTTATTGCTTGATAATGGGTCTTTTGCTTATTTTCTTAGGAGGGTTAGGGATGTTGATTGATGTGGGAAGCTTCCAGGAAATTGTTTATTTTGACAAAAGATTTACTAATCCATCCTTCAAGGGAGTGGTCTAAGTTTTTGTGATTTTTTTAATGGTTTTTATATTTATCCTTCAAGGGAGCAATCCATTTTACATTGATAAATTTTGAATAGGTTTTCAATAGTTGTCCTTCAAGGAAGTAGTCTATGAATGCTAGGAATAATCCATGATTTCTATTAGTTTGGATTTTACCTTACTACTTTATTTTATTTTACTTAACATAGATGTGTTTATATAGGCTTAAGGGTTCACATTTATGAATGCAAAACTAAAATCAGAAGTTTGATTAGGTGTAAAGGGGTTTAGGTGATAATGATCATGAGAATCCATCCTAAAAAGAGGTAGAAAGTACCATGAGAATCATGCCATGGATAGAGCCCTGGTACCCATTATTCAAGATTAGGCTATGATTATGATGAATATTCACATGATTTAGTTTTCATTAGTTGCCCCTAAAATAAGTAGATGAATGTGATGTGAAAGTAAGGGATGGGCTTAAGCTAGACAAAAGGTGAATTTAATCCTTTTTAATAAAAGAATGGATGTAGAATGTGAAGCATTAAGGGACTTAGGTTTTGGGTTTCCCTCTAGAGAGGAAAATTAGTAATATCTTTATCTATACTTATGAGTTATGATATAATGTCTAACCTAATTGAAAATAAACTTTCATCATTTAGCTTTCTCCATATTGGTGACATGTTGATTTACCTTTAGGATCAAGTCTTTGAAGTTGAATTTTCTCACTTTAAGGTATTTTTTATAGGTAATTTAATGCACTCTTGATATACCTAAAGATGGGTGAGGGTTGCTAAATGATGCTCATCAAGTAGCTCAATCTGGGATAAATAGTGTTGACAATAATCATCCTCAGTAATGAGATCTTGCAAAGATATGTGAAGAGAATGTATTTGGAATTCAAAAGGCAAGATGGCCTCTACTATAAACATAATATAAAAAGGTGTAGCACCCATATGGGTTAGAATTCTATTTTTGTATGCGCATAAGGTGAAGGGAATGTGAAAATACCAATCCCAACTAGATGCATCAACCATTTTTGTGAGCATGTTGTTAAGATTTTTGTTAGAGGCTTTTGTTTGTCCATTCACTTGAGGGTGATATGGAGAGGATAAAATTAATATTGAATGTGTCAAAAATACCCTATACTTTCTTATTTTTAAAATATTTACCATTATCGGTGATGATTTTGTGAGGAACACCAAAGTGGAAGATGATGTGATGATTTATAAAGTTGATAATCTTTTCCACCTTAGTTAAGACTAGAGGAATAACCTCTACCAAATTGGTAAATTAATCAATCACAGTGATGATTGAAAGGTGTCACTACAAAGAATGGGGGTTAATTTAACCAATAAGGTCTAGACCCTATTGTGAAAAGGGCCAAAAATTAGTAGAAATGTGAAGACTATAGCTAGGTGCATGATGTAAATTAGCATGTTATTAAAACTTAACACAAATTTAAACATAATCAAAATAGTATTAGTTAAGGATAAGTCAGTAATAGCCAAGGTGAAGGATGAATTTAGCTATGGTGAGGCCATTAAAGTGTCCCCCATAGACACTATCATGTATTTCATTGATAGCATGAGAGGCTTCATGATTATGTAGGCAATAGAAGAGGAGACCATAAAAGCCACATTTATAAATAATTCCACATATAATGGTATAATGTGAGGTACTATAATTAAATTCTCTTTGAGAATTACTTAAAAGGTTAGAAGGAATGATGGCAAGGTTGAGGTAGTCAAAGGTTTGTTGATACCAAAGTTTAGGCTTAGTCTCATCCACATCGAAGATGGTGGGAGAATATGGTTTGACATAGAAATATTAGGTAATTCAATGGATAATGATAGATATATTAGATTAAAAAGGTGAAACTGGTATTTTAAAGGCAATGGAAGCCATGGTGTTAGCAAACTTGTTGGTAGATCATAGGGTTGACTATATGCATTAGTGTTCAAATGATGTCAAATTTTCATCAAGTAGTTGTTTATATTATTGTAAAACATCATTATTATATTGTTAAGATCCATTGACTTAATTGACAACAAGTTGGGAGTAACCAAAGATGTTGGTCATTTTGACTCCCAAGGCTAACATAATTTAGAGGCCTATCACTAGGGATTCATACATAGCCATATTGTTGGTACATTTAAAATCTAGCTTGAAGGACAAAGGAAGACGTTCACCATCAAAGGAGATAAGGATGATACTAGCTCCCCCACCACATTGACACTTTGATCCATCAAAGAACATCATGACTTGATGGGTAAAGTCTACCTAAGAGAGGTTCATGATGGACTCATCAAGAAACTCAAGAGGGGAAGGTTGGCTATCTGTTAGTGGTGCTTTGGCCAATTAGTCAGCAATAACTTGCCCTTTAATTGACTTTTGCTGAAGGAAATCAAGGGTAAAATATTCTAAAATCATGAGACACTTGGCCATACATTGGTTTTGGTATGGCTTGGAGTGAATATATTTGAGTGGGTTGGTATTGGTGATGACATAGGTTTTATGGTTAAGAAGGTAGTGGCAAAGTTTGGTGGCCATCAAGACTAAGTCCAAGCAAAGTTTCTCGATATGGCTATACCAAGTCTCATACTCTAAAAGTGTGTGGATCATATAGTAGATGGCTTGATCTTTGTGTTTTTCATCTTGATGAGTAAGAATTGCCACTAGGGAATGATTGATGGTAGATATATAAAGGGTAAATGGTTGGTCATTCTTGGGAAGGGTGAGGATAGGTGGAGATAAAATGTACTTTTTAAGTGAATCAAAGGCCTTTTGGCATTTCCTATTCCACATAAAATATATGTCCTTCCTCATAAGGTGGTAGAAGGTTTGAAATCAATCTAAAAGATGAGAGATAAAGTTACAAATGGATTGGAGCTTCCCCTATAAACTACAAATTTACTTAAGGTGGGTGGGAGGAGGCATGTTGAGGATTATTTCTATTTTGGATAGATCAACTTTGATTCCATGAAGGGAAATGATAAATCCAAGGATATTTCCTAATAAGACCCTAAAAATGCACTTCTTAGGGTTGAGGCAGACATGATAATGGATGAGGTGCTCAAAGATAGTCTTGAGAACATATAAATGATCCTTTCAAAGTTTGGATTTGCTAAAAAGGTCATCCATGTAGTCTTTGACAATCTTGTGGATAATGTCATGGAAGATGTAAGTCATGACACATTGGTAGGTTGTACTAGCATTATTTAGTCTAAAAGTCATGATATTATGGTAGAAGGTTCCCCAAGGGGTGATAAAGGTATTTTTTTGTTGATCTTCAAGGGCAATCAAGATCTTATTATAACTTGAGAATCCATCAATGAGATATAACATCTCGTAGCTAGTTGTATAATAACCTAGCTAGTTAATGCTTAGTAGAGGAAAGTCATCTTTTGGGAAAGTAAGGTTGAGGTCAACATTTAAAACCCATTGGGGATAGTTAATGGGTTGAATGAAATTGATCGATAGGAGATGCTAAAGTTCTTCTTTGACAATAAAGGCTATGCAAGGGTGCTTGCACCAAATTTTTTTCTTGATGGTCTTGGCATCACGGTTGGTGAATATGTTTTGGATGGCAATGGTAGGGTCAATTCCTATCATCTCACTATAAGACCAAGAAAATTTTATGCTTTGTTCTTGGACAAAGGAGGGTAAATTCTAAATTTCCTCATCATTCAGTGATTGGATAATTTTAATAATGTGGGGGTTGTTCAAAGTGCCCATGTTGATATCCATGATGGATTCATTTAACATGGTTAAAGTCTCAAGAAGAAGGTATTTATAGATTTAAGAATCTAGAGCACCAAGCTAGGTGAGAATAGAATCATCATCTTGGCACTAAATGGTATTAATAGTAGGAGAGTCATCTCATATTATCTTAGGATGGGTCAAAGGGATGGTTATGGTTACCACCTCCTTTTGATAAGTTAGGGGTCTAAGGTTTATCATGTTGATTAAAAACAAATCTAGGGGGGATTATGTCCTCATCCTCACTCGCATGTGTAGGAGAAGTTAGTGAATGAGGGATATCTTCTTTAACAATGTTGTTGGTAGGTGGTTTGGTTTACTTCTTGGTGGGTAGAATGAAACCAAGGCTATGTTTTTCATGGGGCTTTCGAGTCTCAATGGAAATCAACTCATGTGGGCCATGCTCATATCATCCAAGACCAAATCCCTTCTAAGCACACCTATGGAGGTATGTCTTAGCAAAACTTGACTTGTCTAGATAAGAGAATCTAGAGGTGAATGGTCAAGGTCAAGAGGAGGTAGTAAAATCACCAATAGGTTTGTCAATCCCCTCATAGATGAAATGGGTTTGATAGTGTGAATCTCTAAATGGAACAATGGTTTTGATATTGGGGTTATACCCAAGTTAGTGGTTAAGTTTCCCATACTCTTAGGGAGTAGGGAAAATGTCAAGGGTGAGGAGGTGATATTCCCCTAGTGAAAGACATTGGAATGTGTATTATAAGTGGTCTAAGGTGGGAATCTGATTAGAGGGAATGGATGAACTAGTTGATTCCTCATTGGTATAAGAAGGTATGACTCCCTCTTTTATGGTTGAGGTCTTATCTTTTGGTTGAGGAGGGCGTGATAGATGGAGGTAGGAGGATGTTGTTGGGTTTATAAGTCATGTTTCATTATGAAAAATGGCTTTGGTCAGCTTATATAGTGATAACCTAACCTTTGTTATCAAATATAATGTAGTAATGAAGGATAGAGGGGACACAACCCATGGAGTAGAACCATGGTCAGCATAGCAAAACATTATATTGGAATTTTCCTTCTACTACATAGAAGAGTTTGGGGAGCATGCAAAGTCTTATATGGATATGAAGGACAATATTCCCCAGGGTAGTTGTCATGGTTTTATTAAAGGATTAGAGGATGGTTGAGGTTTTAGACATGACATTATTTGGTAGGTTAGGTTGATTATAGGCATGGGAGGAGATGATATTAATACTAGATCCTCTATCACTCATGACCTATTTGATGTCGGTTTGGTTGATGTAAGTAGTAATAAGTAGTAATCTAGTTCATTAGGATGGATATAAGGTATTTCTAAATACTTAAAAGTGACAAGGTTAGAAATTTGGAGAGTGTTGACAAAGTTTACTATAGGTTGAGGGTCTTCATGTTGGACCTCTACCTATTGCAATACCTCTATCATTTCTTAGTGATGATAAGGTGAAGAAAATATCAACTCATATAGGCTCATATTTATTAGGGTTTGGTAGATCTATTTGATCACTACTCTCCTAATAGATTTGAAGAGGTTAGATTTGGAGGTACCTATGATAGATACCTTGGGTTTGGATAAAGGTGATGATGTTTTGGTGGGGTTTGGTTAGGAGGTAGAATATGGGTATGTCCATGGTAAGGAAACTTTGTTCTTCCCCATATCCTTTTATTATGCTCTTATGACCACATGGATGGTATAGATAAAGGAAGGAGTTATGTTAGGAGAGTTGTTTAGTTTCTTTCCACTCTAAGGTAAGAGTGGGGGAGTAGGAAGCCAAAGGGTAGTGGTTGTTGGTTATTGTATTTGTAATGGGATCATGGGAGGTTCATCTATTAGTAGATCATCCTCATCATAAAGCTGATGGATTATGGTTTGGAGAGCTCTATAGTTATATATGTCATGCATTAGTTTCCTATGATAGTAGTAATCTTGGTGGTCATTATACTAGATGGGTCTTAGATCAAGAGGGTCAAATGGTTTTATAAGAGGTAAGGTCAAACAATAAGCTTGAAATAACCTTTGGAAAATATTTGAGTAGGATTCAACTAAAGGTGGAGAGGGTTTAGAGTTTTTAGTCTTTGTTGGTGAGATGGAAGTATTTTTAGAAGTGGGCTTGATGGTAGAAGGTTTGGATAAAGTGGTGTTCTTAGTTGATGGTTTTGGTTTTGATAAGGTGGAGGTTCATAAGTTGGAGGTAAAAGGTTTAAGTTAAGTATTTTGGCTATTGATGGATTATTGAAGATAGGTGTGTCCAAAATCAAGTGTGTTGGTATAACCAATAACAATGGTTGGGTTTTGGTTGGGATAATTAGTTTCTTAATCAAAGTGGAGGGATGAGGCCCTAATATAGAGGGGAAGGTTAAGGGAGGTAGAATTTTTTCCCTCTATCCTTTTGGTATCTTTACTTCCTTAGTTAATTTGATTTGGTGTTTGGTTGTTGGGTTTGGAGAGGTAAGTTCCAATTTCACAAATGGGTGATTAAGGATTTGTATAGGGAAGTTACCAAGGTTTTGGGTTGGTTTGGTTGTTTTGATTGGAGGAGTTAATTTGGTTATTTTTATTTTAGGTATATTATATGGGTGATAAATTATTGGGTTGGTAAAGGTATTGATTAGATAATGGAAGTGGTGGGCTAGTCTATCAAAGTAGGGGTTGGAGGTTCTTGCTTGGTGATGTAAGAGATCCCCAATTACTACTAAAAATTTGGCTCGATCCATGTCAAGGTTGGAGACAAATTCTAATTTTTGAACTAACCTAGAGAATGGTTTATAGACTAGTTTCATTCCCTGGGTAGTGGACTTAAAATATAAGCCCATATGTTGAGATAGAGGACTAAAAACCTCATCCATTTCCTCAATCAAAATATGTGAGGTTTGGATGAGTCAATCCTCTATGGTAGGTGCAAGCATCATCAATTTCCCTTATAGAATGATCTCTAAAGGGGTAGTAAAGTACTTAGTAGTTTAAGGATAAGGTAAAATGGGTGCTTGTTCCATTATGTCAATTAAAGGAAGGATTTATGGCTCCACTACCTCAATAAGTGTAGGAGGAAAAAGTGGGGTTTCCTTGGTTTGGGTCTCCAAAAGAGTGGAAGGTAACTCCACTACCTCAATAAGTGGAGAGGGCAAAAAATAGATATATTGGGTAGTAGGTTTTTCAACAATGAGTGTGTCAAGAACCATATTGATGGTATGGGCATCATGAGAAAAATCAACCTTGTTGCTCTGATTTTTTGTAGGTGCATGATTGGGAAAAGGTTACTTAATAATCTTAAGGGATATTTTTTTAGGTGCATTGGGGTTATCTAACACAATCTCTCCTTTGTCAATGAGGGATTGGATAATGCTTTTGAAGATATTACACCTACTAATGTCATGCCTTACTACTTGATGCAAGGCACATAAATCATTCTCATTATACCAACTAGGTGTAGGATGAGAAGAATAAAATTATTTAGGGTTTTATAGGAGGGAGTTGTATGATATTATCCTCAAGAAAAATCTCCAAGATTAAAGCATAGGATTCCCCAAGTAGGGTGAATTGCTTTTGGTTGTTTTGGTTTTGGTTTCTTGTGTTTTGTTTTGAGGAGTTAGAGGAGTTTGGTTAGTTTATATATGGTGGAGGAGAGGTTTTAAGGACAACTGCATTTATAGTTCCCTTGTTCTTGGGATTGGTATCAGTCTGTTTATTTGTTTAAGAGGAAGAAGCGTCATTGATTTTATAGGTAGAATTCTTATTTTTCAATTTTAGCTTTCCTTCATTGATGGATCTATTTTATAGCTTACACACCATGGTAAAATATTCATCAAAGGTTATAAAAATTTGGAAGCATAATGTAGAAGAGATGTGTTTGTCACATGCTCGAGCAAAAAAAATTATCAGTTTAGGTTGAGGCAAGGAGAAGGAAAGTTGATTGATTACGATCCTCTAACAAGCTACAAAATAAACAATAGATTCATCATCAAATTGACAAATAGATTATAAGTTAGTGATGGAAAATTTATTGGAGATGTTTATCAAAAAGTGATCTAATAAAATTCTAGCTAATTGGGTGAAAGAGAAGAGGGAATGTTTTGTTATGACACTATACCAATCCAATGCTGGACCAAATAGGGACATGGGGAAGGTATGAAAAAAGAGAGCATTATTATAAGTAATGAAATAACATGTATGTCTAAATGCCCTGAAGTGTTTTTGGGGATCCTCCTTACTCTAAAACTTAGAAATCTTAAGAATTTCCCACTAAGGAGGATACAATTTGATAGGGATAGATGGGTGAATGGGATCATTACAAATCTAATCATATGATAGGATGTTGTGATCCCTAGAGATAGATGACTCTAGAGTGGTCATTTTGTCCATTATCATTTTCATTAGATCTTTTTGGGTTTGTGTACCTAGAAGGTTATATGTTGCATATTATTATGGTGGTTGGGTGACATACTAATAACTGGTAAGAGGTTAAGGGGCTACCACATATTAGTACATAGACACTGATGGTTGGGTGGAATCTATATAGGGGTAGGTAGATACAAGTGGTTGGGTATTAGGTATAAGCACATGCCCTTATGGGATAGGGATGTAACCCAAGTTTAGTGAAATGGGCATCTATTGGGTAGAAGTGGTGGTTGGGTTGGTAATAAAAGGAAAGTTAGTGACCTTTATGTTGATTGGTGGTAAGGTAGAAGGTATAGACACCATAACATTTTGAAGTGGAGTATTAATCAAAGGAAGGTTGGCAATGCTAGTGGTAGGTATCCCTATGGTGAGGTGAGTATAGGTGGTTAGTGATTAGGTTGATCCTAGGGTAGAAGAGTTATTGGTGGTGATGGAAGGTATAAGGGTGTTTGTAGGTTGGGTAGGTTAGTTTTCCATAGTTGTATCAAAGGGGTTATTGGTAGATAAAGAATCTTCGATATCCAATGGATGGGTGGTTATGTGCTAATGAAATTATTTTGCATAAGGTGGTAAGTCATTCCATAAGTTTGGTCCATAGGTGGAATTGAAGTAGGGTTATGATGGGGCATAGTGTTAAGATAATGTTGAAGTGTCACATGATTATTATATAGGAAGGTGTCAAAGTCTGTATCTCCTTAGAAAA
Organism: Torreya grandis; assembly: GCA_037957365.1. Classification (NCBI taxonomy): domain Eukaryota; kingdom Viridiplantae; phylum Streptophyta; class Pinopsida; order Cupressales; family Taxaceae; genus Torreya; species Torreya grandis. The sequence continues at coordinate 81,499 of JARHVA010004329.1, read as the reverse complement.
ATTCCCAAGGGAAATAAATAATTCTTGAAGGATGAGGAAATTTTTTTGGTTCAAAAACATACTCCATGGATGGGGAGGTAGAATCTATCGATTATTTTGGTGATGGGTTTTGTTCTTGCTATATTATTTCACTGTTGGTGAGTTAGAACCATCCAAGGTAAGGGGAAGAGAATACATAAACAATCTCCCCACTCAAATAAATAGAATACAATAAATGATCAAGAAAATATATCACACTCTAAAAATCATGTTTAGTTCTAAAGGTTATTTTTAGTCTCTCTTTTGGCTTATGCCTTAATCTTTCAAGAAATTATGTGACTAAAATTGGCTTGTAGAATGAGTACTAGAAAAGAAGTCTATTGTTGGTTTCACGTTCTATTTAGGCTCTCAAAAATAATATGTATTATAAATAAATATGTGGCTTGGTATTGGGGCCCACCCCCTCACTTCACACACCACAGTGACAAGGGTGTTAGGTGCTTAGCCAATATATACTAATTTCTAGAGTTTATACTCAACTAGAGAGTTGATTTAGTTCCCCCTTTGGTGATGACCTCCAAGAGGGATTTCTAGGAAGGGTTAAGGTGACCTTTGTGTGATAAAATCCTAGTTAAGGATTGTCTCAAGTTTTTTTGATGTTTGATTTATATAGGTGGTTTGGTTTAGTGTGTGCAACAAAAAGTGATGCTACAGTAGGATTATTTTGCTTTAATTTAAACTATGTGAGCTAAACTTTCAAGCACATAATGTATGCAATGAATTTTAATTAAAAAAGAAACTTTTATGTCATTTATGAGCATAAAATAGAGAGAAGATCATGTATAGAGGTAAACAATAAAAACCCAAGTAGAGACTCAAGGGTCCCACCGAGTGTGCCAAAATGTTTCAATGAATTTCAGATTATATTTAGAGAAAGGAAGAAGAAGAAATTAAATATGGGTATGGTTGAAAAGCTTTTATGGTTTTACATGTATTGTATTAGATGATTGTGAAGAACTCCTCTTTGACTTGGGAGGATGGCCTACAAATAATATATCACTATATCAAATGGTTGGTTAGATTAGAAGAGTAGATTACCTAGTGCAAGCTAAATCCTAGAAGTAGGAGCTTCATCAAGGGCTATCAATCCACATGTTTTAAATAATTATGTTTATAAATAAAATATAAAATACTTGCATTAATAATCAAAATCTACTAAAGTTGAACATAAAAAATGCTTGATAAAGAGATAAGCTAAAATGATTAATATTGTAATAAGCAATTCAATACTAATCCTAAACAAGTCAAGTATGATTCAAAAAATAAGTTTGGGATCTGTGAATAGGTATGAACACAATAAATTGGGTTTAGTTGAGGGTAAGAGGGTGAAAATAATTTATTTTTATTTTCTACCATAGTGACCATTGGTGGTTGATATGACCATCAATGGTTAAGGTGATCATTGGTAATTGAGTTAATCATAAGTGGTTGGATAAACTATCAATGGTCAAGTTGAACATTGATGGTTACTTTGTGTAGGCTTGGGTTGATAAATAGACTAATTGAAAAGATCACAAATTTGGACTCTGAGATATGGGTTGGTGTTAGGTTAATTATGAAATGGAAATAAAGTAAATGAATATTGGAAAATAGATATTTATCTTACCAAAGGTTGATCTGGTGGATTGTTGAGGTGGTTTTTTTATTGGTAGAATCTGGCATGATTTTGATAGAGTAATGATACTTGGCTATCATTCGAGGGGTGGTAGTAAGTTTTTTATCTATCATGATAGTTGGATCACTAGATTGATAGAAGAAAACCTACAAAAGAAAGCTCTGAATGCAAAATCTCTTGATAGTTGTGGATCTTTTTCACCTCTTACTCCTCTCTTCTTATAAGCAAGGAAGGAGAGGTGTAATAAGATATTAATTGAGCCTTCTAATTATAACTCATGCATGTAATGGCTCACACATAAATTTAGACAAGTTATTTTTATAAAATCAAGGCAAGTGTTTATATGTTAGTTATTGGGTGGTTAGTTGGTGGACCCTGACCATCAGTGGTCAAGGTGACCATCAGTGGTCATCTTAACCATTGATAGTTGAGGGCCAAGGTAAATAGTTAGTTAAAGAGTGGGTTTAGTCATTTTGTAAAATTAGACATGGTTAGACTTGATTAGGGGTGAAAGGGTCAAATTGGTACCAAGGAGGTCCTATGGTGGTGCAAGGGTGTTTTGACATTTGGAATTGTAGTGTGTAGATTTTTGGTGTCTATAGTAAGTAAGTAACATCTTCTTAAAGAATGAAAAGGTACTATATTGTTAAAAATTCAAATAAAATGGATGAACTATTGGTTCCCCCTCAAGGGAGAATTTTTCAAAAGGGGTCTCCAATCTATCTTTCAAAAAGAGGATATGATTGGACCAAATAGATGAAATTGGGTGGAAAAGATTAATTTTCCCATATGTAGTTATAATCGGTGGCATATGGAGTTGTCCCTATTTGGGCTGACAAACAATATAATTTTCCCATAAGTGGTTATAATAATCAGCATGGGTTGGATAAGAAAAGGTAATGATCTACCCATAGGTGGTTATAATCATCAAAAAAGGCTTAGGATAACAAAAGATTGATTTGCCTATAGGTGGTTATAATCAAGAAAATGGAAAATAATGATTTATTCATAGGTGGTTAAAATCATTAATAGGCTAAAAACATGCCCTAGTTGGGTAGATAGAGATAACGGTTTTCCCAAAGATAGTTATAAGCATTATCATAATAAAAACATGTTTTGGTTAGGTAGAAGAAAGAGAATTATTTACCTAAAGGTGATTATAATCATCAATCCTCAAAGGGATGGAAACATAATTATTTTCCCAAATGCAGTTATAATCATTATCAATGCAAGTGGGATTGTATACAATGATTTGACCAAAGGTGATTATAATCACTATACCTTGATACTAGTAAATATGATGTGGAATATGATTACAAATTGGTACAGAGGAGAAAGATGAATTTGGGTAACCTGCTAGTATAGAGATACTAATCTAAACTAACAAAGGTTAAGAATCTTTAATTGTTTAATTACTCTATGTAGAATATGATTTGGATTAGATCAAGAATTTTTCTAGTGCCAAAGATATATATGATTAATTTATTACCATGTAGACTCCTAGAGCTGATATTATTTGTAACACATGATAGTAGGCATCATGATAGAACACTATGAGGAATTGGTAGAAATATCCATAAGGAACATTATGTGATCTAGTATTCAATAAAAAATAATGCACCAATGATAAAAACCATGATGATAATGTTGGTGTATGGATATGGATAGATTCAAGAATAATATGCAAGTAATCACCCAATGAATGCTTAGAGATTGAATCGAGGCAGAATAGGAAATCAAATAAATAGGCAAATAAATAAAAAAATAGAAATACAAGAAAATAAATAAATAAAAAACAACCAAAAGAACATAAATGAGTGGTTAATTACAATGTTAGTACAAACAACATGACACACAAAAGATGACAAACATTTCCCCTATATAATAAGGGACAACCAAACAAACAAGAATGGGTAATAGAAGAAAAGGAAGGGGGCAGCCAATCTATCTCTAGATGCACTAGAAAAGTGGATGTTGCCTACATAGTTTCATGGATGTAGGATCCAATAAAAACTTTAGGCTAAATGTATTTCTCCTAGGAAATGGGATAGAAGAAAACATGATGAATGGTGTATAATAATGATGGTAATTATCTCATAAAATGGCAAGAGTATGGGATGCAAGGCCAATGAGGATGGGGAAACTAAATGATAAGTGGTTTCTTGTAAAGTAGCTAGGGATCCCAGAATGCTTAAGCCAAAAGAAATGGTAAATTTTTAAGATTTTATAACTCATTTTTACAAATATTTTTAGAATTTTAAATCATCTCAACTGAATCAAGAGTGACAAGACACTAAATGGCCTAATATCACAAAATGGTGAGAGCATTCAAACTTAAAAATTGTTCACAAAATAGCAAGAGTATGGCTTTGGTTGCTCACAAAATGGAGAGAGCATATGGAAAAGGTGGACTAGGCTACCCTCAATGTGAATTGAGTGTTTCCTATATAATCTTAGGATGAAACCACAAGGCATTTTAGTTATACCTTATAGTAAATGAATCTAAATAGTGTAGCAATAAATTCAAACAAATAGGAAAAGTAGGCTAAATGGAATAGTACAACATAAGAATGGTAAGGTGGTACTATTGGCCAATGTTGGCCTACATACAAATATTCTACCTAAATGAAAATTTGAACAATATTTTTGGATGTAATGAGTGGTCCAAAGATATCATATTTATTACAAAACTTTTGAAACAATTTAAGTAAGCTTAAAATGTAATTTGTTGATCTTTGAGAAGCCAGCCTTGAAACAAGTCTATATTTGTAAGGGAAGAAGGATTAGTAGGTTCTCATGGTAATCATCACCTTCATGGAAATAAATTGAGTTTTACAGGTCTCAAAATCTCATTTTGAGCCTTGAAAGTTCTTACATAAGTATAGAAGATCCAGACCATCATTAGCACATCATGAAAAAACAAATAGGTCAATTTAATTACACATTTAGTAAATACACTTTGGGAGCCTCTTAAGATAAAAGATTGCATGGACATGAATTTATTCATGCCAATATCATCCTCTACAAATTTTATATCTTGATGAGCTTGATATCTCAATATATAAGCCTTTAAAGTTAGACTTTCAGAGTGAAACATGCACAGGGATGTCAAGTTAAAGCTATGGTAAATAGTCATTTGGATTCAAATGTTCATAGGTTGAATGTAGAGAACAAGTGTAAATATTGGGATATGAGATCAAATCTAATGGTGATTGATGATCTAATAGATGTTAGTGGGTCATGAAAATACAATGGCATGAATTTGATTATGCATCAAAGATCAACGGTGAGCATCAAGTGAAAAAGTCAACATGAACATGTCAATGACATGTGTCCAGATCTCAAGTGATTGAGTAGAGATCTAATGGTACATGGTGACTGATAAGGTTAGTGGATCTAGGTAGATAGATTGTATGCATCCAATTATATAAATCAAATCTAATGGTGAGTGATGAGTCAAAAATTCAATGGATCCTAAAGATAAATGAGAAGGTGATAAGTGTTTCAACTACATTAAGTTGGTAGAAGATCTATGGCTTGAGTTAATTCATATAGATAAAGATATATATTATGTATAATGTTAATAAGTCAAAATAATGATAACAAGATCTTGAGGATGAATGAAGAGCTAACAGTTAGTAAAATATGGGGATCCCAGATCAGAATTGATGATTAACATTAAAATTTGAAAGTTAAAGGACTTCAATGGAGAGAAAATTTGACTAAGGTTAAAACAAAGGATTATATGAAGGCAAAAACATTATACAAAGGATCTCTCCACCCCATGTAGGTAAAAAAACATAAATACAAGATCAAATTTTATCTGGATAACCAACAGTAGAATTTGTAAAGTCATCTAACACCATTAAATCCTTGTAAAGATTTTTGAAATATTCTAGACATAGGTTTTATGTCTCATTTAGACTCAATAGGCCCTAACCTATGGATCCCCATTTTAAATCATGACTATATATTAAAACCAATAGGGTGATTGGTTTTCATTCATAGTAGATATATATTTAGGATTTAGAAGCAATGGTAGAATGATGACTCTACAAGGAATGTCAGGAAATGAGCAAGCATGATTGAGGAAGATAGTGAATGGAATTAATGTAAATGAGATCAAGAAGGATTCATATGGTGGTGGGGATTTATTCTTACAATTGGTCTTGATCCTCACATTCTCTATCACACCAGAGAAAGACATAATGACATTAATACAGGGAAAGGATCAAGAAAGATTGCAATGGTAGTTGTTCTAAGCGGAATTGAGCCCATTAATGATAGCTTCAATGCTAATTTCTCTCTCTTACCTTTCTTTATTCCTATAAATACTAGACTTGAACTCTTGATTTGTATCTCTTTATTGGGTATAGCAAACCTCTACAAAAATCACTTTGTAAATTTTTTGAAGCAATATAAGACAATTTCATATTCTAGTTTAATGCTAAATGTGCTTTATTAGAAATTGATTTATAGAATTTATGTGTCTATTCACCATTTGGTTGTCTTTCATGTACCTTGATTTAAGACTATTAGTTTCTTTCAAGTTATGTGAAGTGTTAGCTAGTGAAGTTTATATTGAAGTGGCATAAGTTCATAGTGTCTTACATATACCTATTCCTTTTTGTCCTTCAGATTATATGTCTCTTTTCAACCTTCACACAAAATACTCCTATTTAGAACTCTATCATAGAATCTAATAAATCCCTATCCCCATTGGATTCATTAGTAGTCACAAAAATGTCCAAGTTAAAAGTGGATCATTAAACATTTGGTGCATCACCATACTTAAAGTAAAACTTAATTCATGTATTTTCTCCCCTTTTCATCCCAATAGATTAAGTTTTAAGAAGAGAGATTTAAATTTTAATATCTAAGGATCTATCCTCATTAAAAATCATAGAGATTTGACCCAAAATTAGGTAACCCACAGCCTAGGGCCATTATCATGTTGGATTAGGTTTAGGTAGAGGACTTAAATAATCCTTTGCTCAGCTAGGGTCCAACCTAGAACCTCTAATATTTTTTGGCATGCCCAATGGGCCACATTATCTTTAGCATATCTAAAGTCTGGATTTGTGAATAATTATCTGTAGTAGAGGGAATCATGCATCATCATCAGGAGTTGAAGATTCTCCAAGTTCTAAACTTCATAACATAATTTAGACAACACCTCTCATGTTAAAGGTTATTGAAAGGATAGATAGTAAAGGTATTCCCTTTAAATTAATTGAGATACCTTATAATTCATATAAAATAGCAATATTAAATAGGATAGGTCCTTATTCACAAAATAAATATTCATCTCATGGTCATCTTATTGTTTTAAGTAGTGTAACCCCCACTATGCAAATGGCAAGGCCCATAATGAAAAATTTTGTACCCTTCAATGGTGGTATCCATCTTAACCTTCAATAATATGATGATATCCCTATTTCCTTTTTAAAGAGTGTACCATACTTTATAAGAGAAAACCCCACCACCCCTATAGATCAAATTGTTGACATTACAAACCTTTGTTTATTACATAACATTATGCAAGATAATATATCCATGAGACTACGAGCCACATCCTTGAAAGGTAAAGCCATGCAATGGTATACTGGTCTAGCTCCTACCTCAATCAATACTTAGGATGCATTTGGTGAATACCTATGTAAATATTTGAAGATAGAAGTGACCATGTGTCACTTGTTGAAAAACTCACCTTAATCAAGAGGTCATCACAAGAATCTATGGTTGATTTCAACTAAAAATTATGTTAGCTACAATTGCTCTTCTCAAGAACATGGTAGTGATAGGGTCTAAGATGTTATTATACATTTTCAATGCAATAAGATAGAATATTTACAACTGGTTGACCCCAAGATATAAACTAGATGTGGCATTAGCATTGGAAATGTACAAGAACTCTTTGGACCCTATCATTATCATATTATTGAGAATAGAAATCTAACACTTTGGCATTAGTATTCAAAGAGGATATCACCCTAGATAGGCAAATAAATCCTCACATTCATAGAGCCCCTAATGTCAATAATGGTTTTTTAACACTAAATCTAGCTCCACATGCAAGATATAATGTCTTGGCATTCAATCAAAACCAATTATATATGGTACCTCCCATGACGTAGATAACATAGACAAATTTTAGCTACTTGAACAATCATGTGATGGGTAATAGTTATCAACATAACTAGAAAGTGGCTACACTCCCCATTGACATTTTACAAGGTACAAATTATACGAAGGTAGAACTTGATTCTATTCAAAAAATGGTTCAAAATTGAGCAATGATTTCCTGAATATGTAAAGGAAGATTGGAAATGCAAATGGCCCAATTGGTAATCATAATACTAGATTCTAGAGATACAATAGACCATTCAATAATCCTAAACATAATAAGAATATCCCACAGATCAACATAGTAGAGATGGATCTTCTCAATTGGTTATGAAAACATAATACTTCTAAGCATAGTGAGCTCAACTACATTGAATTTTATGTATCAATCAAAATATTTCAAAAATAGGTGGTTAGATAAGATGAGATGCATAATTTGCCTGAGCATCATCCAAATCCTAACTCTTCAAGCACTATTATATTATTTTAAACTCACGAGCTTCCTTTTCTAGGTGAAGATGACAATGAGATGGAGGATAACATGAATGAAGTTCATGATTTGTATTAGTTCCATAGAGGTTCATACAATCTAAAGAATAAGCAGTGACTCACAACACCAATTCCTCTATATACCATGGTGATTCCTCATAATCCTAAAGCACACAATAATCCACCCCCTCCAAAGGGGAATGATAAGAAGTAGAGTAAGGAAGAACCAAGTAAAAAAATATAGAATATTTTTTAGGATATGAAGAAGATCAAAGAGAATATAACTCTTCATAAGTTAATAGAGATCACTAAACAAAAGGAGATGTTCTATAATTCCATTACTAGGAAGATGCCTATGTAAAAATTGAAAGCATTTATAGATAAAGTAAAAGCATCTAACACCAACATCATCTACAAGATCAAGCTAAAAGTTTCACCCTTCTTGTTGATTATCCAAGTATTTGGTAAGAAGATTTATAACTATTTAGTTGATTCTAAAGCATCAACAACTATCATGCATAGATCCATATGTCAAAATCTTGTTTTGAAGTTAAACCCTTCAAAGATGATAGTTTCATAATTAGACAAGATAGTGGTCCTAGTAGTTAGAGAGTTAAACAATATGTACATTTAAGTAGCATCTGATCCAAGAGTCCAAATGACCATTTATATTTTAGTGGTAGACATACTTGAAGGTTATAGTCTACTAATGAGTAGGGATTGGTCCTAAACACTTAATGTATATCTCTCTATAGACTTTTCACATATATGGCTACCATGGAGAGGAATTTCAAATCAAATTAGAATTGATAAAGAGCCAAAAATGAAGTATCACATTATAGAGTACAATGCCAACAATAAAGAGGTAAAGTATGAGCCATTTAGCCTTGGTATTTATACTTTTACTACTCAAAATCAAGTGTATAATCTAGAACTTGATGGTTCTAATCAGCTATAAACTCTAAAATTTTATGGAACTAGATCCAAGCATGGATCAAGCATGGGAATTGAGTTTATTGATCCATAAGGTAAAAACTTCTTAATAGCATACAGGCTATAATTTCCATGCACTAAAAATATAACTAAGTATGACGCTCTAATTTTGGGACTATAGTTTGCACTCAAGAATAATTTGAAATAGATATTAGTATTTGATGACTCATAGATGGTGGTCAATCAAGTCAAAAATAAATATTAATACAAGCTATCTTATTTAAAGAGATAAAAGCATAGAGCATGGGACTTGATTGAAATCTTTTAACATCATAGCACTTCCTAGAGAGCAAAATCAAACCATTGATTCATTAGCTACTTTTGTTGCTAATCTAGAGCTGCTATATGAATCTAAGTTTAAAAAGTTCTTAGATGAATTGGTGCCATGTCCTTCCATTCCAAATAACACAAAAAATTTCCAAGTCTTTGATGATGACTATAAAATTATCCAATTTTTAACCAATTTAGAGGAATTTGAATCCCAAATCATCCATGATAATGACATTAATCACCTCTATTAAGAGGAATCAAACAAAGAGGGCATTCTTCAACTCAAATAAAATTGAATTCCATCTAGATTAGTCTCTTTAGAAAGATTATTTGACATAGATACTTAGACACAATAGCTAAGATATCCAAAATTCAATGAATCACACTTCAAAAAGGAATATCTAAGAGATGAGCATAGCCCATGTTATGTTAATATCAGCATCAATTGCACCCCAGAAGAGAGACAATGAGTAAAGGATTTAATCACTCAAAGTAGGGATGTCATTACCTAGACATATAAGGTTTTGAAATTTTATGAACCTCAAGTCATCACCAATATGATTCCATTGAATCTAGATCACAGACCATTTAGATAGAGGTAAAGACTAGTTAATCATGTTCAGCATCCTCTCATTTAGAGAGAAGTCGAGAAGATTTTAAATGAAAAAATCATCTTCCTATTTTGACATTCTACTTGGGTGCCAAATTTCATCCTAGTAAGAAAGAAGAATGTTGAGATTAGATTATGTGTGGACTTAAAAAATCTGAACAAGGCTTTCGAAAAATACAATTATGTTCTTCCTTTTTTAGATGAAGTGATACAAATAATAAGTGGTTCTAAAATGATATCCTTCCTAGATGGAATTTTAGGTTATAATTAGGTAATTGTGTAATCCAAGGATATAATAAAAATGATGTTCACCATGAAGTGGAGAACCTATGTGTATAAGAGGATGTCGTTTAGCCTAATAAATTTAGGATCAACCTTTCAATGTACCATGGATCATGCTTTCAAAGGACTGAAAGGAAAATGCATAATAATCCACATGGATGATCTTATGGTACTTTTTAATAATCAGGAGGACCACATAAGTCACCTAAAGTCCATATTCAATATATGAAAAAGGTTTGGTATTTCATTGAACCCAAAGAAGAGCATATTTAGAGTGACTGAGGGTAAGCTTTTGGGGCACATCATCACCAAGGATGGGATAACTATTTATCGAGATAGAATTTAGGAAATTTCAAAAATTCAACCACTAAATAGTAAGAAGGATCTCAAATCATTCTTCAAAAATATTAACTTCACAAAGAAGTTCATCTTAGGATTTATAGAGATAGTCAAACCCCTAAACACCATGATCAAGTAGGATGACAAAATGGAGTGGAAAACTAAAGCTTGAAAGTCCTTCTAAGACTTTAAAGATGAAATATCATAGGCTCCTATTCAAATTGGGTTAAATTTTAATAAATATTTCTACCTATACTCATTTTCTTCAGAGCATATGATTCATGTTATCATCATGCAGAAGAAGGATGAGACCAAGCATATAATCTTATTTATGATCATTAATCTAAAATATGTAGAGCTTAGGTATTCTATGATTGAAATATAGCTTTTTTCCCTTGTCAAAGTAGTGAAGAATTTTCATCACTACATCTTGAGGAGTAAAGTCATTTCCATCATACTAATCTTGCTATCAAGATCACCCTATCACGAAATGAGCTAGGAGAATGATGAGGCAAATGGATAGTCAAGCTACAAAAATTCAACAGAAAAATCAATCCTACAAATATCATTCAAGGGAAGGCATTATTCAGCTAATTATTGAACTATATCTATACATCACATTTGAAAAAGTATGTGAAGCTCAAGTATATAAAACAAAATGGTATACTGATATCATATAGTATTTACTTATAAGAACTTGTTCCCTAGAGGTCAATAGATAGAGGAGGATAGCTTTAAGGATTAGATCATCTCATTTCATGATTAAGAAGGAAACCATATATAGAAGAGATTATGAAGGTATTTACCTCAGGTGTGTCTCTATAAACAAAGCTAAAGAAATCTTAGATAACTTGCATCATAAGATAGGTAGTGGTCATTCTTATGGGAATACCACAACCCATAAGATATTAAGAATGTGATACTACTAGCCAAAAAAATCAAATATGTTCATGCTCATGTGATAAAATTTCATGAATGTCAAGCTTTAGCCAAGAGAGAAGTACACACATTAGTGCATTTATATCCAATTGTTGAAGGAAGGCCATTTTCCCAGTGGGGTTTAGACTTCATTGGTGTCATCAACCCAAATTCCTCAATAGGCCATAAATTTATGATTACTACTATATATTATTGCATTAGATGAACCAAAGCCATATCTACAAAGAATTATAGAGCACAAGATGTGATTCTCTTTTGAGAGGAACACATAACAACTAGATTTGGCACACTTATTTCTTTGGTTTATGATAATGGACCAAATTTTATATCAATAGAATTTACTAATTGGGCAGATGATAACCAGATCATTATCAGGTTAACTTATAACCATTACCCTTAGGGAAAAGGACTAGAAAAATCAATGAATAATAATTTGATTGATGTAATCAATAAATTATCTGGAGACAAGCCTAGAGATTGGCATAATTTATTGAATTATGCTCTTTGGGTAGACAGGACTAGACACAAGCTAGCCCTTAAAGCTTCACCATATCTAATAGTGTATATATGCAATCTTGTGTTCCCAATTATTCTAAAGTTACCCACTTATCAATTTATGTAGAACTACATAAAACTGAGTGATAAAGGAGAATCAAGGTTGATGGACATTATAAAAATGGAAGATTTAAGGACTGAAGCCTTATAGACATTCAACAAACACTAGGATGTGGTCAAGAGGTGGTTTGATCCGAGAGTGAAGGTTAAAGAATTCAAGATTTTAGAGCTAGTGCTACTTTGGGATAAATCCCATGAGAAGAAAGGACAACATGACAAGTTTTCCCCAATATGGATTAGACCAAACAAGATCTTAGAGATCATGGTCAATAATGTGTTTTGTCTAAAGGACATGCAAGGTGATGAGCTTACATATCCAATCTATGGATATTTCATAAATAACTACTTTAGGGTTGTATTGCCTACTGATATTATTGAGTAAAGAGGGACAAATGAATGTAGTTATAAGATTAGATTAGATTTCCCACTTCTTAGAATAGTTCCCTACTTTTGTAGATTAGATTTATTTCATTCATAGACTAGTTTCCTATTTTATATATTAATCTTTCCTACTTTTAGTATTTTTCTTTCATAGATTAGATTTCATCTTTTTTAGATTAGTTTTTAGTGCTTTCTTAGATTAGTTGTTCTTTGATTTATTTGATGATTGGAATTATTTTTTTCTCTAACTATAACTAAGTTAAAATCCAAACCAATTGAGCTTAAGACTTATGGCAAAATGGAAAATTAAAATCTTGACATTTTGGGAATAGTTTATAGATTAGGTGTATTTCTATGTTTTTGAGTCTTTAGGATGAAGGTAGGTAATCATGGATTATTCTAAATGGTGTCACAACTGAATGCTTTTACCAGGCATGTGGAATTTTTTTATCATAGTTTTCATACAAATATAAAATATTTTCTTGTTTTATTGGATCAAATGCACTTATCACATTAGATACCTATTACAAGTAATAATTTTGGGTATAGGTGTGGTTGGCAGGGACATTCTAGTAAAAATTTGTTTTATAATTATACCATCTCAATGGAGTTCCATATATTCTCATTTCTATTCAAGAACAAAAGAAGAGTGAAATAAAAACAAAAGAAGAAAGAACCAATGGATTTAAAAGAGCAAAAGAAAATCAAAAGGCTCACATGATGAAATAACGTCAATGTACCATACATCATGATCAAAATAAAATAATGGAATGATAAGAGAACGAACCCAAGGTATCTTTATCAAAGCTAAAGACACCTAGATTATAGTAGAGAAATGCCTAAGCTTCCCTTATTTTGATCTTTAATAGAAACTGAAAAAAAACCTACATCCCCATCAAAGCCTTTGGAAAACTCATCATAGTAGGGGTTAAATAAACTACATGTTTTAACACACACAAATCTAAGAAATTAAAAGGTATGTTGTGTGAATTAACTTAGGAGTCTCTTTTATGTTTTTGATTTAAGTATTCTTTTGTGGCACACTTCATGATTGATTTAGGATTGCAAACCAAAATTCTAGGTTCTTAAATACTCAGCAATATTCCCCTTATGAGTCACCATTTATTGTACCCAACACCACCCTTTTCCCATAAGGAAATGGGGACCCACTTTTTTTAAATTATTTTATTGATTTTGAGCCCACTCTTATATGTGTTTATGTAAATTTTGGGAAAATATCATGATTTGGCCTTTTATACTTTGATGAGATGGCATTGATATTATGTTTTTGTAGACTAAATGTTTATTCTATCAGATTTGTTGCTTTGAGATAATTGTTGTAGACTTATGTTTTCATGGAATAACCTTATTCAAGATTCTTTATTAGGATTTATGTATTTTGGCTTATGTTTTTGGGATTTTCTCTTTGGAATTTTTGTTTTGTATAAATTGGTCTTTAGGTTTATTATTGTGAACCTTTTGTTCGATGAAATTTTCTCTTTATAGCATTTTCCCCACAATAATTTTGCTGATACACTTTTCTCGACATAATTACCCTTCAACCTTTATGAAGTAGATATTTTAGGACTTTTGTCATGTACAAATGCACTATAAATTAGACCCTTCAATTTTTTGCCAAAATACCCTTTGGCATGTTTTAAATTACCCTTTGAGACTTTTAAAATTCCCAATTTTGCCTTGATAACCTATCCTTTGGGCTTTGTGCAATATGTCCTTCAGCCTTTTTATTACATCCATTTTTCTTGACAAAATTTCTTTGGGACTTTTTCAATTTCCCTTTATCCCCTCTACACATATCCTTTAGTACTTTTGTCCTGCACCTTTGCCTTTTTAAACCTTTCCTTCAAACATTTCATCCAAGACACTTTCCTTGAGCCAATTGAATTCCTTCAAAAAATTTATCCAAGAGAATTGGCTCTTTAAGAGAATTATTATAGATATTTTGTCTAAAACAATTCCCCTAATGGAATTCATTTACGACTTTTGAAAATACCCTTTACCTCCAACTTACTCTTCAGAAGTTTTGTCAATGGCACAATTCCTTTAAACTTTCTAAAGGACCCTTTAGCATTTTAAAAGTACCCTTCAAGAATTTTGTGGTTACCCTTTAGTTATTTTGTAAGAGCCCTTTCCCATCAAATTTTACCCCATGAGGTAGACCCTTAGGTAATTTTCATCATGAAGTATACCCTTTGGCCCTTTTGAACATGCCCTTTAGGACTTTTATCTCAAGCATTTTTATCCCTACAAGCTTTCCCTTTAGGGATTTTTGCCCCAAGCCATTTCCTTTGGACTTTATGTCTAAAACATTTTGTCCAACACAAAAATATTTAAACAATTCCCCCAATGGCACATTCTCTTTTGACTTTTTTATAGCAAAATTTTAGCATTTTTGAAGTGGCCACTTACCTTTTGGGACTTTGTTCTGTGCCTTTTTTCCTTTCAACTAATTCCTTTGGTACTTTTGTCTCAGGGATTTTATCCTTCATCCAATCCCTTTGGACATTTTGTCTAAAACATAATGCCCTTTGGCCCTTTTATGACCATCCCTTCAATAAATATCTTAAGACATTTTGTCTGAGAGAATTGAGTCTTCAAGAGAATTATTGTAGACATTTTGTTCAAAATAATTTCCCTGATGGGATTCCTTTAGACTTTATGTCTCAGACATTTTCTTCAACAAAATTAGGGTACCAACAATAGAAAGCCCATGATAATTCTCTTGCACAATTGTCCTAAAACCAATACCATACTTTCAAGTGGTACCTTTGCTTAGAGATAATTTCATTATGTTTTGGGCTTAATTCAATATTTTATCCCAATCCCAAATCATATTTTATTAATACTAAAACTTTAGGCTAAAATATTCATGTGGGTTCCTTTGAACATATTTTCCAAAAGTATTATGCTAAGTCATTTTTTGCTTAAGTTTGCAGGAGCAGAGAATCTCAAATAAATGACATGTGTCAAGTTGATGAAATTAAATTTGATAGTCATGTGGAAGTTACTTGATGGTCACCAAGACATCAGTTGATGGTCATTTGAACATCAGTTGACACTCGCATGAATGTCAAATTTAACCTTATCAATGACTAATTTATGGAATTCAATTTGAAATTCACACAAATGTTATTTAACATTCACAAGGATATCAGTTGATAGTCACATAAATGTCAAATCTAAACTCGTAAATTATCCATTTAGATTCAAATCTAGATCATATGGTGTGCATCTATTTGGGCCCATTTGATCGAATGATGTAAGAGTGAGTTAAAATGTCAAAGCTCCATAAGAGTGACAAGTGTCACCATCATAACAACCTAATCCATAGATCCAATGACCTATGGGAAAAATTAGGGAACCCATTACATAGATCTAATGAATTAAATTAAACCAATACATAAAGATTGATAGTGTGAGTCCTAGGTGGAATTTTAAAAGATTCTAGACTCAATCATGTGTTAACACATGTCACATTTCAAAAGCCAATAGGACATTATAGATAGAATATGTAGATATTTAGACACTTCAGATATATCTATCAATATAAATTGGGTCTCATAGTCAAGCTAGAGAATGAACATGCATGTCTTAATCTGAATGGTGAATATAAAAGTGAAGATACAAATTATATAATAAGTGCAAGCAAGCATACAATGCACAATTCATATTAGTGATGGATAATAATAGTGTAATTGGTTTTGAAAATTAGGAAAGTGATTTTGGTACTTCATGCATATTTTAGAGTTCTATTTGAGCTAATCTAAAATATTTACAGGTTGTTCTCTGTCATGTCCCCTTTTTCATGGAAATTGATAGGCTTGATGATTAGCCTATTATGCGACCTTCGTAGGCTGATTGGATGGATAGAGGGTCATGATGGAGATTGGCTTGGCTTTGATTGACAGAATTCCTATAGTTGGCTCTCATTCAGGTTATTTCAGACACATTGGGCCTGAGTTCCTATTATTTAGGGATATTTGACATATAGCAGAGCACCCTTGTTTTGATATGGTCATGTGTAGAATCACTCCTTGGTTCACCAGCTTCAGACAGTTTGAGGATTTGACATGTATTGAGGGAGATATTAATATTTGATTGATTTAATCAAATATTAATTATTTGTTCTAATTTTAAATTAGATATTAATTAATTATTAATTAATTAATTAATTATTTGGTCTAATTTTAAATTAGATATTAATTAATTATTAATTATTAATTAATTATTAATTATTAATTAATTAGTCTAATTTTAAGACCCAAGTTCTAATTTGAGGAATTCTAATTTTAGAAGCCCAAGTTCTAATTTGAGGAATTCTAATTTTAGAACCCCAAGTTCTAATTTGAGGAAATCTAATTTTAGCAAGCACACCTTTGGAAGGGTATAAGAGTTTCTCATGGGAGAGAGTTTGGATGTATGAATTGATTATTGATTTTGATATTGAAGAAATTCTTTTGTGAAGACTGAGCCAAGGGTTCCAGGATTCCATCTGTAGTGGAGAACGTCAACTCTTCATTGTGTGCGATTCAGAGGTTGTGAAAGATCAGCTGATCTATTGCCAAATTGAGAGATAGCTTCATACAGGAGTTATCACAGATTTCCATTAGCATTGAAGAACGTCAACTCTTCATTGTGTGCGATTCAGAGGTTGTGAGAGATCAGCCGATCTATTGCCAAATTGAGAGATAACTTCATACAGAAGTTATCACAGAGGTTTCAGGTTTGAGAGATAGCTTCACCCAAAAGTTATCATAGTATTATAGGTATTTGAGAGATAACTTCACATAGAAGTTTATCACAGATCTTTTTATTGCTATATATCAGAGTTGTATAGAGAAAAAGGAGCCCCTAAGTAAGGGACATCATAGTGGTATCAGAGCCAAATTCCTGCCATCCTGTTGGATAGTTTGGGCAAATCAGAGCTAATGTCCTGCCATCCTGTTGGGTAGAGTGGGAAGATTGAATCAGCGAAGTCACCATGAGTGACAGACATAATGGTGATCAGGACACCAAAGAATTCTACCGAGCTATGGTTACAGGCCATCAACATATGAATCAGACACTACAGGTACTTATGACTATGGTAAAGAGGATGAACACACCTGTTCGACAGAATGGGGAGCAAAGAGATAATAGGAGTGCTACTGTTAATCAGAGACCACAGCTGGCCCATTCTAAGATAGTCGATAGGCCTACACATCCTACATTTGTTAAGAATGATTCAAAGGCCAACCTAGTAACATCACCTTTGGATCGAGAGGTTCTTAACGGTCTACGCAGGAGAAAGCTTTGCTTATACTGCAAAGATCCATATGATGCCAATCACAATTGTCAATTGAGGCCTAAGGGCAAGGCATATCGTATAATATGGGAGTATTATGAGGATTCAAAACCAAAAGATTTCAAACAACATGATAATCCTAAGGAGTCAGAGGCAGAAGCTTCAGAGGCCAAGATAGAGGCAATGAAGGTGGCTCACCAAGATTCTGATAGACATGTGGTCAAGCTTAGTCATGAGGAGTTGGACTCTCAGTTAGTTGCAGAGGACGAGGGAACGGGAGATTGTGATGATGAGATAGTTTCAGTAGCAGTCTCGTCAGAGTTAGATGAGGATGAGTCTGATGCTTTCACTCAGAGTGTATAGGTGTGCTCAGATGTTAGTGCACTGAGGGTTGATGATCTCTCAGTTGTGATAGAGATTGTAGAAGAGTCCCAAGATCTGATTATTGTAGAAGATACTCAGGAGGATGCAGTGGACAGTTTTGAGGACTTAGTTTCACCAGCCATTTCTCTCAGTATGGAGGAGTTAGACAGTGATGCTACAGTTGTTGATACTCCGTATGTTGATATGAGCTATGGAGTTGATTCACAGAGTATGGATGGTAGTACTCCAAAGATCAATGATTCTGAGGCTACTCTTTTGGACGATGCATCAGAGGAGGATTGTAGGAGACAGTCTAGCCAGTGCCACCATGTGTCTAATCAGCTAAGAGTTAGTGAGCGAGACATTGCTACTGCTTGCAAGCATTTCAATGATGCTCGTCAGTTGTTAGCAGTATATGGATGGGGTTCTCCTACTAGCATCGAGTAGGGAGGTAGTTATTTGTCCTTGACAGAGATCCACTCTTTATGGGAGGCTATCTAGATTTTGAGATAGGATTATATGCAGTTGGTAGCCGACAAAGATTATCTTATGGAGTGGGGCAGCACAGCATATGATGCATTGTTGGTCGAGGAAGATAAGGTGAGTGAGCTTACTCAGCAACTAGAGGTGACTTCTGAGATTATTGAGAGTACGCAGTTGGCTTATGAGGAGTCACAGTTTCATTTAGCTAAGGTGACCATGGAGCTAGAGAATTTGAGGTCTTCACCAGCTCCAGACCCAGATCATTCATATATTGAGGTGGTTGGTGATGAGTACGTTCCTATAGTTGTTGCTGAGGAACATGTTGTTAAGGCTAACACACATGTTCAGGATTTGGGAGTACCTGGTCCTGATGAGTTTGGGATGCCAGTGGAGTTGAGTCTCTAGATTGATTCTTCTCACGCAGATGAAAGTGTGGTATAGTTGGTTGTGCCGCCTTTACAGAGGGATCAGTTGTGGTGTGTGGGGGAGTATGTTGATGCTTCCACATATAATTTTTACTGCACTGAACCATTCATGGAGTATTTACTGGATAGTGCAGGTGTTCATCTGGATTTGCATAGGGTGACAGAAGGTGTTATCATGCAAGGTACTAGTGCTATTAGCAGATTGGGTGGGGAGATTATAGGGATCCTATCTACTATGCTACCTCACAAGGATTTTGAGGTGGGGTATGCTCATTATTCTTCTTTTAACCCAGAGAGAGAAGATTTGATTTCACACAGGTGTAGATCAGCTCCAATTTTTTACCATCCATTATGGGATGGATTAGCACCATCTCTTGCAGATGGAATTGGCAGTTTGAGTTGTCCATTCTACTTGGGTTATGATGCTTTGAGAGTTTGGTTCTCATGTGTTCTTGACTATGGCAGTTGTGCTCTTAGAGTTTGGTTGAGTTGCATTCACCAATTTGATTAGGGGTTCCTCTTTGTTCTACTTCTGTTGATGTTGCAGGTACTTGCATTGATTCACAGCAGTGCAGAACATAACTACATTTGGGATCCAGGTGGATCGAGTGGTTCATTGTTTCGAGATTGCTTGGGGACAAGCAATTTTTGGAGGGGCAGATTGTCATGTCCCCTTTTTCATGGACATTGACAGGCTTGATGATTAGCCTATTATGCGACCTTCGTAGGCTGATTAGATGGATAGAGGGTCATGATGGAGATTGGCTTGGCTTTGATTGACAGAATTCCTATAGTTGGCTCTCATTTAGGTTATTTCAAACACATTGGGCCTGAGCTCCTATTATTTAGGGATATTTGACATACAGTAGAGCACCCTTGTTTTGATATGGTCATGTGCAGAATCACACCCTGGTTCACTAGCTTCAGACGGTTCGAGGATCCGACATGTATTGAGGGAGATATTAATATTTGATTGATTTAATCAAATATTAATTATTTGGTCTAATTTTAAATTAGATATTAATTAATTATTAATTAATTAATTATTTGGTCTAATTTTAAATTAGATATTAATTAATTATTAATTATTAATTAATTAGTCTAATTTTAAGACCCAAGTTCTAATTTGAGGAATTCTAATTTTAGAAGCCCAAGTTCTAATTTGAGGAATTCTAATTTTAGAACCCCAAGTTCTAATTTGAGGAAATCTAATTTTAGCAAGCACACCTTTGGAAGGGTATAAGAGTTTCTCATGGGAGAGAGTTTGGATGTATGAATTGATTATTGATTTTGATATTGAAGAAATTCTTTTGTGAAGACTGAGCCAAGGGTTCCAGGATTCCATCTGCAGTGGAGAACGTCAACTCTTCATTGTGTGTGATTCAGAGGTTGTGAAAGATCAGCCGATCTATTGCCAAATTGAGAGATAGCTTCATACAGGAGTTATCACAGATTTCCATTAGCATTGAAGAACGTCAACTCTTCATTGTGTGCGATTCAGAGGTTGTGAGAGATCAGCTGATCTATTGCCAAATTGAGAGATAACTTCATACAGAAGTTATCACAGAGGTTTCAGGTTTGAGAGATAGCTTCACCCAGAAGTTATCATAGTATTACAGGTATTTGAGAGATAACTTCACACAAAAGTTTATCACGGAGCTTTTTATTGCTATATATCAGAGTTGTATAGAGAAAAAGGAGCCCCTAAGTAAGGGACATCACATTCTCACAACCTATAAAAGGAGGCATGTATATTTTTGGTAAAATGGTGCATCTATTTAAAGCTCTCATATAGTTTGAACTATAATTTTAAAAAATTACCTTTGTCTTTATACACATGCACATGTTGCATATCTTTAGCAAAGACTATTTTAAATTGATAATTGTAAGAAGAATATTTTATGGTTTTAGACCACAGTTAGAACTTATGTTCTGATTATCACATGTAACAACCTTGTATGAACTTGGAGGATGAGGTGACCCCTTCCCAAGGTCTATATAAACAATTATAATCCAACTTGGATTTTTTATCAAATAATTTTTAAATATAGGATTAACATCAATTTTTATAATCATTAAATGTGTTTTTGTATTTTCTTTCCAATTCCCATGTAATTAGTTTTTACTTTCATTGGTTGTATGTTTCAATAATCCTTAGTGTGCAAAAGCCACAAATGGATTCTTGATTATTTTAATTGATATACTAATCTATAGATATGTAACAACTATTGAAAGGTTCATAAATATATTGGTTAAGATATTTAAGTTTAAATTAATTCATAATTATAATTGTTCATGAGTGATTTTTTAGATGTAATTTTCTGTGTGTGTAATAAGTGCCTTAGATACTTCACTAGCTTGAGCCATAATCTCTTGATTAAGGGTGTTAAATAGATACCCTAAAAGGAGTAACCTTTTTCTAAGGCTTTTAAATTTCCTTTATCTTTATCTCCTTAAAATTCTTATCTATGTTTGACTATGTGTGTATAATTTTTGCTAGCAATAAGCATAGGTTCTAAGAGCACTTATCATTTTAGAAACCAATAGGGGAGTAGTTATTGAAAATCCTAAAAGATTTTTTTTTCTTTACCCTTCCCTCTTTTCTTGAGTTTGTTTTGATATGTACCCATTCTATATTAGCAACCGTCTGTGCATCCAACTCACATAGAGATTCACTACCCTTATTAGGAACCACACCTCTATCTAAAAACCTTATCATCAACTTATATGCTGATGAGCTCAGAATATGGCTAATTATTGACTTGTTATTTCCCTCAATTCAACTCTTGAAGGATATTATCTTATGCAAATCTTAGATTGTTAGATAGTTATTACATGGAAAATAGATACTTGTCTTGTTTATATTGAACCAAAGACTAAACCTTTGCTTTGTCATTAATGTCTAATACTTAGCATGTTTTAGTGATTTTTGTTATGAATAATTCTCAAGAAGAAGACACAAGTGATGTATAGTGAACATTCAATTTTGATCTCCACCCAATAGAACTACAGACTCTACAGGCTTGCTTCTATAGACTCTGCAGGCTTGTTTCTATGGACTCTACAGACTTGTTTCTATGAAATCTATAGGCTTGTTTCTATGGACTCTATGGGCTTGTTTCTATAGACTCCAGAGGCTTATTTCTGTGAACTCCATAGGCTCATTCCTATCGAATCTAAAAGGTCAATTCTATGGATTCTTTAAGGATGAAGCTACAAATGGGGAAGTTGGCAACCAGATAGGATAAGAGAGAATCATTCTAGCTGGAGTCAAATAAGGAAAATACCTACCTACTATTTTCTAGGATTTACTTATGATAAAGTTGTATATATTTGGATCTTAGGACTATTATATGATAGTATATTTATTTCATCATAATAATTGGATCTCTTGGAAATCTAATCTCCTATCTTTGGATGAATGGATTGACCAAGGAATCCTATTTCTTTGCATCCTATTTTGAGTTGATTGTATTAGTATAAAATGTAAGACTTCAATAATTAAAATATATTAAATAATAGATATATAAGATAGATATGTACAATCATTTTATAGGTTTCAAATAGATTGTAATCATTTTATTTTTATGAATTATCACTTCAATTTTTAGCATTGATTAATCTTTGTTCCTGAGTTTGACAAGAGCAAGTGCCCACTTTACCATCATATACCTTACTATAGATAGCTTTGAACACCAGTCCTGGTTGATAAGACATCAATTAAACATTTATTAAATGAAGAGTTAAATGACACTCGTCATTTTTGGCACTATTGCCAGGGATACAAGGTGTTAGTAAGGTAAGAATTATTGGTCTAAAGTAAAAACTATAAAATCCCAAAATAATTCAATAAATTGATGTACCATCCTAGAGATTCTAAAGGATGATTCATCCCAAAATTCCCACCAAGAACACAAGTTGAAACTCCTTTAACATATCTGAGTAGTGAACTAGAAGTTATGAGTGAAACATATCTGTAAGAATCTTCATAAACTTGGATAGAAACTAGGTCATTGCCACAAGAAATCCCCATAGTATAAATTCCTTAGGATCAATCTCTTATAGGAAGACATTATTTAGAAATTTCCAAGACTTAGAGGAAGCATTTCAAAAATCCATAACTGAGGAAACTTTTGATAACTTTAAACAACCCATAACTAGTACCACAAATATTCAGTGGGAAGATCATCCCAACTTTCAAACATCATCATAAGAAGAAAATATAGCTCTCCAAAAAAATCCACAACTTGCAGAACTAGGAAGGACTTTTTCCTTTCCTATTGGTGCAGATCCTAATGATCAAATTCCCATGAAAAATATTTTACTAGCTAATCTTCTAAATTTTTGGGGAAGATCTATAGAAGATCATATCAATTCTTATTTAAGTTTAAGGTGCTATGTCAAACCTATGATTATACAGTAGATAGTCAGAAATTAAAACTATTTCCCTCTACAATTAAAATGTAGCTATGAGATGGTTCATGGGTTTACCTAAAATTTTTATTAGAACATGGGATGACATGGAGATAGAATTCTTGAACGAGTACCAAGATTACTATTGAGTACAAGAAAGAAAAGAGGATTTCTTCAAAATCAAATAGAATGAGGATGAATCTTTAGAGGATTATTTGGATAGATTCATGTTCACTCATAAAAGAAGAAATTATCCACTCACTGAAGAAGTTCAAAAATTGGTTTTTTTAAAAGAGTTGGATGAAGATACTAGAGATGCCTTAAATCTGATGGGAGGTGGAGATATAAATAAGTTGGTCTTCAATCAAATTTCTAAGCTTTGTAAAAACTACTCTCAAGCAAAACCTAAAATTAGAAGAGGAAGGATTGGGAAATCTAATGAAGTGGGTAAGCTAATGGAATAATTTGACAATCTAAAGATGGCTATTCTGGTTATACTAAATAGTACTTTATATGGTCTTCAAGTTAAGGCAAATGCAATAGAACCCATAACAATTTACTATCCTAAGTGTAGATAGAAACATGCCCTTAGAGACTACCCACTAGATAAAACTAATGTTTCATCATGTTGGATATGTGATGCAATAGATCATGATACCAAACATTAAACCCGTATACCTGTCTTAAATAATCAAATAAAAACACAAGTCTAGTCCACTAAAGAAGTAAATTATATCCAAAAAAAAAAAATCCCCACAAAACTAGGCTCAAGGACAATTTAATGAAAGAAACCCAATTAATCCATGAATGGCACCATGGAATGTTTCAGTTCCTTCACCTTTTTGGAACCAAACCCAAATTCCATCAATCTAAAATCCATGGGTAGGACAAGATTGGATGCCAACACCCCCATGGATTGTACCATAACCACAGCAACAATGGGTACCACAGTAGCAATGGATGCCATAGCCATATCAATAATGGAATTAGCAGTGGAACCCATAGCAATAATTCACCCAACCAAGAAGACCACTTCAATAGAAAACTATAATGTGACCCCTAGTTATTTAGCAATAAGGACAAATCAATCAACCCTCAATGCCTACACAACCAATAATAAATCTAAAAAATAAACAACTAGCACCTATTTATGTTAATGAACAGGAAGAGACAATGAATGTTGAAGCTATTGAGTGTTCAAACATACATTTAAGATCAGGAAAAACTATACAAAAACCTCTAATTCTCATTTCTGAGATACCTAATGAAAAAGAAAACATAGAATCATCTCAATTAAACACTAGAGAAGCTGAAATCAAAATGAGCCCTAAAACAAACAAAGGAAACACTACTACACTAGTAGTTCCTTTTCCTAAAAGATTAAATGAAATTGGTATTAAACCAAAATCAAACTTGGTTCATGAGTTATAAAAGATCAATATTGAGTTAGCCCTACTACAATTTATTAGGGATATACCTAAATTGAACAAGATCATCAAAAACCTTTATATAAAGACACCTGGAGATAAAATAAAAATATCTAGGAACCATTCATGTTGATGGAAAAGTTGATGATTTATTAGTAGGAAAACTATTAGTTCTAAAATATGCAGATTTAGGAAGCCCAGTGATCACAGTCATAATCAGAGGTAAAGAAATTCCTAATGTCTTGGTAGATTTGGTTGTAAAAATTAATATTACAACAAATGATACTCTCCATACATTATCTCTTATGAGAATGCAACCCACAACTACCATTATTCAAATGGCAGACCAATCTATAAATAATTAGAAGGGATTATAGAAAATGCTGAAGTACTAATAGAGTCTTGGGAGTATCTAGTAGACTTCATGGTCTTACAAACTAAAACAAAGAATCTAGGATATTCCATAATCCTAGGTAGACCATGGTTGGCTACTATAGTAGCACTAATTGATTGTAGGTTAGGAGACATGACCATTTCTAATGGGTAAAAATACAAATGCATCTCTTTGTATCCTCTTGCAAAACTATCAATAAATCACATATAATAACTTTGGGTGGATGAATCAGACAACACATCAAATAATATTTTCTCATTAGCTATGGTCACAATTAAAAAACATAGAAGAATTGAATGGAGACATATACCCAGAATCTATAGACTCTATCAGTCTAAAATCTATGGACTTTGCCAGTCTAAAAGTTATGGACTCTACCAGTCCAGAATCTATGGACTCTACCAGTCTAAAAACTATGGACTACCCCAGTTTAGGATTCTTAGGTCAAACAAAATATTATGAAACCTCCAATTTTACTTCTTCTAGTGTTTATTCACCATATGATAATAGATGATTCAAGAAAGTGTGTGGAAATTGGTAGAACAACAACAAACTCATTTCTTAGATGTATTTCATTATTCTTTAGCAAGACTAATTCCTCCTAGAAAAGAGTTTATTGATAATGTAACCATGTTTCATAAGCTACTTCCTCATTCATGTCCTCTGAACTCATTGATTAGTGAATTCAAACAAATAGAATCCAACTACCCAAGCACAAAACCAATCATGGTATCACCTGGAAAGATTGTAAACATCAATAGTTGGTTAACAAATGAAGAGGAAGATCAATTCTTTAAAGTATTGGAAAGACATACCAAGGATTTTTCTTAGGATTATACCGACATGAAAGGAATTCACCCTAGCATATGCACTCATCACATTTACACAAAATCTATCAAACCAGTCAAAAAACCATAAAGAAGAATAAACCCATCATTAAAGGAGATAGTGAAAATAGAGATCTAAAAGTTGCTAGAAGTTGGGTTTATTTACCCCATCTCAGACAGCCAGTGGGTTTCACCTATGGTAATTATGCCCAAGAAAAATGGAAAATTAAGGGTATGTGTAGATTATAGAGAATTGAACAAAGCAACACTAAGAGATTATTTTTTGCTACCTTTCATTGATCAAGTTCTTGACAACTTGATAGGAAAAAGATATTTTTATTTCTTAAATGGGTTTAGTGGGTGTAACCAGATAATAGTAGCAATTGAAGATCAAGATAAAACCACATTTACCTACCCTTGGGGAAATTTTGCTTATCGAATACTCACATTTGGACTCTATAATGCTCTATCCACCTTCCAAAGAGTAGTTTTGGTAATATTCTTTGACCTTACAAATGATTGTGTTGAAGTATATATGGATGATTTCACCATTCATGGTAGAACTTCTGAAGAGGCTCTTACAAATTGGAAAGAGTATTGATCAGATGTGAAGAACATCAATTATCTTTGAGCCATGAGAAATGTTTGTTGATGATGGATGAAGGAATAGTGCTGGGACACCATATTTCTACAAAAGGCAATCAAGTAGATCCAAAGAAGGTTGAAATAATCTCCAATTTACCCATCCCACAAACACAAACTAAAATTAAGAGGTTTTTGGGACATGATGGTTACTACAAATGCTTCATATATAATTTAAGCCAAATAGTTGCCCCTATGTTTACCTTGCTTATAAAAGATAGTACATTCAAATGGAGTGATAGTTGTCAACAAGCCTTTGAGACCATCAAACCTAAACTTGTTACTACTCTAGTATTGAGAGGACCAAATTGGAATCAGCCATTCCATATATACGTAGATGCTTCTAATATAGTAATAAGAGTATTCCTTGGATAAATAGATGAAGAGGGTAACATGTATGCTTTATATTATATTAGCAAAAACATGACACATACTAAAAGTAATTACACCATAACTGAGAAGGAATTTCTAGTTGTAGTCTATGCAATTAACAAATTCAGACACTACATAATAGGCTACAAGGTATTTATCTATACAGACCATTCAACTATTAGATACCTTACCAATAAACCAATTATGGGAGGTAGGATTATTAGATGGTTGTTTGTCTTACAAGAATTTTATGTTACTATTATAGATAAACTAGGAAAGTCTAATGTGGTTGATGATTTCTTGTCAAGAATGAACACTACAGGTGAGGAACTAGTGGAAGATGACTTTTTAGATGAACAACTATTTATTATTTCATCAAAATCTCTATGGTTTATTGATATAGCTAATTACCTTGCCACATGGAAGTTTCCTCTACCATTTTTATAAAAAGAAAAGAAATGTTTAATCAAAGAAAGTTATTCTTTTGAATGGATTAATGGAATGTTAATCAAACTTAGACCTGACTATGTGTTTCACACGTGTGTGATAAATAGTGAAGCTTATGATATCATCAGAGCTTGTCATGATGAACCATGAAGAGTTCATTATTCAGCTCAAATAACCATACATAAAATCCTAGGATTATGATACTATTGGCCTCACCTTCATTAGTAAGTAAAAAGATATGTCAGACACTGTGATGCTTATCAGAGAATTAGACAGCCTAGTCTTTCAATAGAGATACCTCTGCACCCTCATCCTCAATTGCTTTTAGAACCATTTGAGAAATAAGGAATTACTTTTATAGGTCCTGTAGATCTTCCTTCTAGAGGAAAAGAATATCTCCTAGTATGTACAAATTATGTGACCAAGTGGGTAAGAGTGGAAGTATTAACTCGTGTAAGAGAAGAGATGGTAGCTGATTTTTTATATTTCAAAATCATGTAAATATTTGGTGCTCCAAGGGAGATAGTCTCATATTAAGGACCAAAATTCATGCCAAAAATGATAAAGTACTTCATGCAAGTATATCAAACTCAACATATAAAAACATCTCCATACCATCCATAGGCTAATGGACAAGTTGAAGTCACCAATAGAGAATTGGAAACTATTTTAACCAAGGTTGTTAATTCTAGAAAAAAGGATTGGGTAGATAAGGTACCAAAATCTATTTGGGCCTATAATATTAATTTTAAAATAACAACTAGATTTTCACCTTATGAATTGGTTTATGGTAAGAAGCCCTTATTCTCTGTTGAATTTGAATTACAAACTTTGAAAATAGCTATAGAATTAGGGATTGAATTAGAATAAATATAGAAAGAAAGGATCTTAAAACTTAATCAACTTGATGAGATGAGGATGGAAGCACTACAAAGAACTAAATTGGTACAACATCAAAGAAAAGTTTGTCATGATTCACAGATCAAGCAATGAAATTTTTAGAAAGGAGATTGGGCACTATTATTTGATTCCAAATTTCAATAGTTTAAAGGAAAACTATAGATGAGGTGGTTGGGACCTTATCAAATTGAAGAGGTCTTTGAAAATGGTTCTATTAATCTAATACCTATTGATGACATTAGAAGAGCTTTGTTATTCAATAGACATAGATTGAAGCTTTATCAAAAACATCTCAATAAAGAAGAATTTGTTCAAAAGGTCAAAGATCAAGTAGCCTTTAAGGAGGGATCCTCTTCTTCTAGATAACTTTCTCCTTGATGATCTTACATATAATTAAAAAAATAAAAATATCAATAGTTAAAATCATTTTAGGGACACTATTGACAATGCATGCCCAGAAAACTAGCTTGTTGATTGGCTATGCATTGCAAAAAGGGCTTTAGCTAGAAAACTAGCAATGGCTGGCCAAAGGGCAAAAAAAAATTTAAAAGAAAAAAATAGAGTATCTCATCATGTCATTATGATTGGACATATTGACTAATCCATGCAAACTTATTTGTGTAGGACAAATGGTGAGCAAAGGATACATCTAAGGTCAAAGTAAGTAAGACATATATTCTATTTATCTATGTTTAGTTAACTAATTATCTTTGATTTAATTAAGATTTATTCTATGGAGATTATCCAAATTTGAACCTTCTAAATAAGAATGACATGACACATACCATAATGAAGAAGCATGCAAATGAGCTGCCAAAGGTGTATGGATAAGTGTGCAGCTTTGGTACAGTCAATTCCATCATCAATAATTATATTGATGTGATGTCATAAAAAGGGTTTTTAAATGAAGTGATAAATTATTGTCACTATCAAAGCGACACATCATCATTTCACTCAGTTTATATTAATGTGATAAAATGGCTAGCACACTCTATAGAAACGTGTGGCGCTTAACTGTATCAAGTCATATCAAACTATGGACTCATGTAGCTATGGATTTTCATATGAACCATTTCATTTATATAGACTTCAATAAAATTTGGATTACAGATCCTTAGTGATTGTTACCTACAAATCCTTAGTGACTATTGTCTACTGACTTCAATAGAAGATTGGCCTAAACCCTAATTAGAGTTAAAGGAATAGAGTTGTCTATAAATCTGCATAGAAATGGGATAGAAAACAAGATTAGAGCCAAAGAATATAGAAAAGTTTCACAAAGATAAAGCTTCTATGGTAGTGTTTAGAGCAAATGGATAGCTACCTTTCATTGAAAAGTTCTAGGGTTTTAACAAAATAATGGTAAGTGAATTTATCACTAATCTCACCCCTAAATTTTTAGTTGTGAAAGGCATTATTATTCCTATTTCAACTCAAATTATAAGCCAAATCATACAAGTTCCAGAAGAGCGAATAAGAGCTATAGGTAGAATTTCATTTAGTGATTTAATTAGTTAGTTTAATGGTAATGAGTAGACTAAGACTTCATGTCTAATAGATTTCAAGGGGAAATCAAAAGGTATTAGTATAAATTCACTTCTTAAATCTTAAAAATATATAGCTAAGTGGGTACTCAAGTGTATCATTGGTGAGGGGCAACACAGTCTTTTAAGAGGAGATGCCATGAAAATGTTAATACACCTTAAGCATGGGAGACAAAACCCTTAGTACAAGATTAACCTCCCATCCTTCTTATATGGTGCTCTATAAATTATGACTACAACTCCTAATGCTACTTTTGGGCATCATGGCCTTATTTACCTAACTATCCAACATCACTTCCTTCAACAAGGATAAGAGGTTTGGGAGGAATTTTAGAATAGTATAGCACAACAAATTCCAAATCTGCCTACACAAGAAACTCCAAATTTACCATAGGAACATTCATATCCACTTGTTGCATCAGTTGAGAAAACATTGCCAAAGAAGAAATCACAAATTGTAGTCTCCATATAAATCCCTTCTTCTTTAAGAAGAAGAAGAATCACAAGGTCTCAAATCCCTGAAGTTTTAAGGTCCCCACAAGAACCTCATGAATTTGTAGTGCAACCAATTCCCTTGTTATGAAGAAGAAAATTAAGATGAAAGGTTTCTATAGAACTTGAGAAGACCGAGGGTTTGATAGTTGATAAGGAAATCCAACTGAGTGTAGCTCAGAGAGTGACCAAAAGAAGGAGAAGGCTAATTCTAATAGATGAAGATGAATAAGAGGCTGCAAACATTCTGGGTAGTCTTAAAATAGTATCTCATTCCCCCATACATCAAAGTATCCCTACACCTATAGATGTTGAAGAAACTCCTTTCAAAAAGAACTCTCTAATCATAATTGAGGAGCCAATTCAAGAAGAAGAGACACACATGGCAGAGGAATCAACTATGGTGGAATAACCACTTGTTTCAGTTGAAACTACAATAGATAAAGGGAAAACTATATGCACAAATGAGAAAGGTGAATCATCTAATCTAAATGATCCTATTATATAGTTAACCTTGTAGCTTTCTCCAGCTCAAGCTCTAGAATAAAAATAAATAGCTAACATTACTGACTTGATCAGTCAATTGCAAAACAAGGATCATCTCAACTCATTATTGGTACAAAATTTAGACACATCATTTGCCAATCATGCAATATAAGTTCATAGATTAGAGGAAACAATAAAGGAAAATAAAATTAAACAAATAGATCTTTGGATATATGTAGAAATTTTGAAGAATGAAAATAGAAGATTGTAGAGTTTGGTAAACTCTTCCAAAGCACCTTCTGATGTTACACCTTATCCTCCTAAGGTATTTGTTGACCACAGTTGTCAAACAAGTTGTCTAGGTATTCCTCCCTTGCAAATACTACATCAAATTAAAGAAGAATATTCCATACTTAAATAGAAAAACAAAGATACAACTTCTTCAAACAAAATCTTGGAAAATGAAAAGAAAGAATTACAAGTTAAGGTCCAAAATTTAGAAGAAAATTTGTAGGATGCATGCAAATTAGGGGAATCTCTTTTGGCATGTAGGAATCCTTTTCCTACATATAGTTTTTTTTTATTTGAACAATTTTATAGATGGCAGCTTTTTAGGATCTCTTTTCATCCTCCTTACAAGATTTTATAGCCAACAACATTTTTGGAAATTTTCTATAGTGTTGAACCTGATCAGCAGGATTTGCTTTGTGAGTTTTATTTGCATGATTTGATCCTAAGAGACCATGAGCATAATAAATTCTTGATAAACCTTCATGTATGAAAATTTCAACTGAAGGCATTACATTCTACATTCAAAAATCAACTAGTATGGAAAAGCATATTTGAGGACTATACAAATCATGCTAAGACTACAAGATTGTGTGTCAGACCAGCCTTTCCTGTTCCCAGATTGATCAAATAGAATTTTAATTGTGCTTGTTTAAGTGATGAGGTTAAAACACATTATTTACAAGCTTTATATGATTATGTTGTTTCTTTTGACTTATTTTCAAGATAGAATTTTTATTTAGTGGTGACTACAACTGTAAAAGATGGGACCAACTTTCAATACCTCTTAAAAGATGAGAGGTCATGTCTCCAAATAAATTAAGATGGAGTATGAGGAGAGCTTCCTCAATGTTTAAAATCTTAATAAAGGTAATAAACTCTAGGGGAGAACAAAAATATATTGGCATGAGATATAGACCCCCTTTGCTGATCATACCTATTCCAGGATGGTAGAGCTAGGCTCCACAATTAGAGGAGTAATTCAATATATGGAAACAAATGATTCAAGAGCATTGGGGATTTACAAGAAATTCAAACAAGCATATAATAGATGAATTTGATGAATATGATTTAATTCAGAGTGTGGAAAGTAGATGAAATATCTATGAATGCCAATAAATGTTTGTAATGGGACTTGCAAAAGTTAAAGCCTAGGGGAGATGATGAGCTCAGAATATGGCTCATTATTGACATGTTATTTCCCTCAATTTATCTCTCAAAGGATATTATCTTATGAAAATCTTAGATTTCTATATAGCTATTACATGGAAAATAGATACTTGTCTTGTTTATATTGAACCAAAGACTAAACCTTTACATTATCATTAATGTTTAATACATAGCATGTTTTAGTGATTTTTTTATGAAGAATGCTCAGGAAGAAGACACAGGTGATGTACAGTCAATGTTCAATTTTGATCTCCATCCATTAGAACTATGGACTCCATAGGATTGCTTCTATAGACTTTTTAGGCTTATTTCTATGGACTACATAGGTTTGTTTCTATGAACTCTATAGGCTTGTTTCTATGGACTCTCTAGGCTTGTTTCTACAAACTCTACAAGCTTGTTTCTATGAACTCTATAGGATCATTCCTACCAACTCTATAGGGTCAATTCTATGGATTCTGTAAGGATGAAGTTACAAATGGGGAAGCTAGTGGCCAGATAGGATAAGAGAGAATCATTCCAGCTGGAGTCAAATAAGGAAAATACCCACCTATTTTTTTGTATGATTTGCTTTTGATAAAGTTCTATATATTTGGATCTTATGACTATTATAGGATAGTATATTTATTTCATCAGAATAATTAGATCTCTTGGAAATCCAATCTCCTATCTTTAGATGAATCAATTGACCAAGGAATCTTATTTATTTGCATCATATTTTGAGTTGATTATTTTGGTATAAAATGTAAGACTTTCATCATTGAAATATATTAGATAATAGATATAGAAGATAGATACGTACAAGCATATTACAAGTTTCAAACAGATTGTAATCATTTTAGTTTTATGAATTATCACTTCCATTTTCAGCATTAATTAATCTTTGTTCCTGAGTCTGAGAGGAGCAAGGGCCCACTCTCCTTGGAACCGAGAATTGTGTATGGTATTTATGTTGTATTATATTAACTCTTTATTATAATTAATTAGAATCTTTTTAATGTTTGCATTTATTCATTAAAACATCAAAACAAATTCATAGTTTAAAAGGCATTTTCTTATTCCAAATCATTTCTTTTCTAAGCAAAGTGTGTTTTCTTTTATAGAAAACATGTGAAGTAAATTTCCTTTTGTTATTTAGGAGTGTGATTTTACTTTCCACGAAAGTGTAAGTAGGAGTGTGATTTTATGTTTAAGAAAAAGAGTGAATTGATTTGATTTCTTCCTTTTTAGTAAAAGAGTGAATCAAGTATTTTAAGACACATATCTTTCTTTAGTCAAAGTTAGAATAGGACAATCAAACACTCCCATAAGTAGACTTCTATATATACCATCATATACCTTACTGTAGATAACTTTGGACACCAGCCTTGGTTGATAAGACATCAATTAAACATTGATTAAATGAAGAGTTAAATGACACTCGTCACATGCCCTACCTAATATTACATCAATAGGTTGAAATCAATTGCATACCTACAAATCATTCCTTGAAGTAGAGTTTTATTCTATTGAGATCCTAAAACATTAAAGGCTACCTTGTTAAGGTTGTGTTGTGCATAAAACCTTCACCTATAGATTCTAAAAGACTTGGGATAGAATACCTACCATCATTAAACCCACACCTAATTATGGTTTTATTTACTATTTAAGAGCATTGAATTTAGACATTGTAGTCATGATCTAATCAATGGGTGGGATAGCTCTACCTAAGGCTTATGAGTTAGTTATAAGGGCATAAAACTATTTAACACAAGTAGGTAAAATCATGTCAAGAGCTCTCATGCCACTTTTTCCTAAGCTTCATCCAACCCCACCTACCATTACTCCATTACCCACTCCAAATAGCCAAGCCCAACTTGATGATATTCAAGTGGACAAATTTATAAGGATCTAGAGCTTATTAAAGGCACAAAACAAGCTAGTGGCTCTAGAGAGACAATAATAGACTTCATATAGGACATACCAAGTTCCCTTTCGACCCTAATACCATAATAAATCATATAATAGACCCCCTTATCCATCAAATCAACAAGCCCAAGGCCAAATTACTCTTGGTAGATATTATAACAATTACAACCCCATAGATTTAAGTAGATTAACAAGGCCAAATTACTCTTGGTACATATTATAATAGTTACAACCCCACAAATTTAAGTAGATTAAGAGCCTTCATCCAAACACAAAACAACCTTACATAAGAGGGTCAATGGAAATCAAGAGGGTAGTCCAATGAGATGGTAATGGTTACAAGTGGAAAAATGTATCAGGATCCTAGTTGGTATCATAATCCATCATTCTAAGGCCATGACACAATGCCTCCTCCACCATAAGGCCCTGTAATGAATCAAAGTAATATATCTACCTTGACACCATTAGAATATTGGATTCAATAACAAGGTAGCATGAGTAAGGCACCAACTAAAACCATGTGCATAAACTTCCAAGAAAGGGAGCACATGTTTGATCATGTAGTAGTAAACATGGGGTAGACTACTCAAGGGGAAAATAGACTAGTTGAAACTAATACAAGGGCTAAGAAGAGGATGTTGGATGATAATTTGGTGTAACCTAAAGCTTATTCAACACCTCCAAAAGTTAGTCAATAGCCTACCACTTCAAATATAGATGTTAAAGCTTGTACAACTCAAATAATACCCCAACATCAAGGACATCAATAGAAATCTCCTTTTGTTCCTCATGTCACTCAAGTGCCTTTTACTTCCAAGGTGCAGTTCAAAGGTTGTAGTCTTCCATTTAATATTATGGATCATCTGAAAAAGTTTAATGTCACTATGTCTATGTATGATGCTTTGTCTATTCTAGGATAGAAATATATTCTTTAGCAAGAGTTCTATAAGCCTTCCTATGTGAATGAAATAACTGATAAGGTGAACACTATTTTTACCAATAGTAGTCAACCTAGTGACATACAAGTTCCTAGTTAGGATCAAGTTCATAATGTTGTTCATCCCCATAAGGTTTTAAAACCCCCTCCATTATATTTTTTATTCATCATAGGG
This sequence comes from Torreya grandis, assembly GCA_037957365.1. Lineage (NCBI taxonomy): Eukaryota > Viridiplantae > Streptophyta > Pinopsida > Cupressales > Taxaceae > Torreya > Torreya grandis. Next base: position 45,803 of record JARHVA010004329.1, on the reverse strand, counting down.
GATTTCTTAGTGCACAATTGTATGATAGATTTAGGAGTTTCAACCTTAGTTATGCCTAAAGCTATAGGAGATAATTTTAATCTTAAGTGTGTGCTTAATGAAAAAGGTGTTCTCCAATTGGATGGTTCCCCCAATAAAACATTAGGTATTTTTAAATATATTAAGATCACATTGGAAGATTACCCAAATTGTGACATCACACAGGATGTTATGGTTGTAAACCTACCCCCATATTTTTCCCTATGCCTATCTAAGGACTTTACTACAAAATTTGGAGGTTTTTTGTCCTCTTACTATTTATACATGGTTTTTAGGACTAGATATAGGACTAGGGTCACTATTAGGTCATAACCTATATCTAGGTTCCATCTAGAGCCCTATATGCCTAACCTTACAAATATCAATTGTACCATATTTGAAGAGGATGAAAATGTTAGTGATCAAGAGCCTCATGATCATCTTGAAGGCATTTTAGACATATAATTGGATGCATGGGTAGTGTTGTCACTTGAACATGTACCCCTTGGGGATATGATAAGTCTCTCCTCATTCAAGCAGCATAATGGAAACACCTCAAGGCTATGGGTGACCCAAGTTTGAGGTGGATCTCTATATTAGGGATATTTCCCTTGATGTACCACTATAGATCAATCCTACTACTAAATTTTTGGGGTTGAAAAGGGAGAGAGATATTTAAAAATAAATATAATATATGAGAGGTGATACACCAAATAGATGGTCTACTCACACCACTTTCAATTCACTTGGAACCAAAGATAATCCCACACATACACTTCATCTAATTAAACACTTCTCTTCTACATCAATGTTTCAAGCATGGGGTCTTAAAGAGAGAATATATTATGAGGACTTAGGAAATAGGCCTTCTAGAAACATAAATTAATAAGCTACTAATTACACTTATAATCCACATTAGACACTTCTTGTTGACCTATAAAAGAGAGCTTTCAAACTACACAAGGCATTATGAAGGATAGCATGTCAAGGTAAGCAAAATACACTTGTACAAGACCAATAACCATAACATGCACTAAATTAGACTATAAATGATGTAAAACAACATTATTTATTATTTAAATTCAAAAATTGAGTAGGGTTTCAAAATAGATAGGTGGAGAGATTCCTACAACAACCAAAAATGCGAGTATATATAGCAATTATGAGAGGAGAAAGAGAAAAGGGAGATCAAGAGTCACTAAGACACTTGTCAAGAAAGAATAATGAATTATAATATCATGGAATCAAGACTTAGATAGGTCCTATAAGGAAAATATGGACAAATATCTCTCAAATCATCAAACTTATCCATATGTGGCATATATGTTCTTTTTCTTGCACATAAAATTGCCCTCATGATTTTCCTTCCCAAAACTACCTCATCACTAAGTAGGGTCATTCCTAATGATTTATATTAGTGTTAAGAGTTACTATAAATCCTCTAAATTCATTTTAATGGTACCTAATCATCCAAATTCTTCTATCCAAGAGAAATCATCTCTAACATTTACATAGGACTCATTCTCATGCACCTCTCACACTTAACATTCATAATCCTTCCAATTATATAATATGATACATGAATAAGGAGTAATGACACTTTTAAAGAGTCTCAAAGTCATCAAGTTCATGAATAAAGCCTTATAACGATTTCCAATTAAAGTTTCACCATTTTTACTAAGTGTTCACTACTTGTTCACTATGACTAGCTGAGATGAAGAAGGTACCAGACATAATTAGGAGATAAAATATCTCAATAAATGACCATGAAAACTTATAAAAAGTCTCAATATCTTTCTTGAATTTGGTTTCATCATCTAAAACTTCTCCACACCTATAAAACACAAAAATGTCTCAAAGAAATCCCTATTGTACACCATTCATACAAGTAGGGTACAACTCAATCATATGGGGCAGGGCCTTGGAAATTTCTCTATCACCTCTAAATATTTTCATGGTCACTTTACCCCATTTGGATTCTCCATTTTCAATATTTTCTCCATCAGGTATGAGTTGGGGTTTATGAGTGTTTTAGAGAGGTTTTAAGTTACTCATGAAGATCCCACATTGAATTCCTAAACTAATACAATTTAATGCTTATTATTGCATGTCCCTAACACCTTTGAACACCTTGAAGTTCCATTAAAATATTCATCAAAGTTCCAAGTTAGCCATTCATTTCCCTTTCTATACATTTTACAAGGCTTGAGTATATTTACGACTAAAAATGGCTTCTTGATGGATTTATCTATAAAATGATGGTTCAAACACCTCTATCAACATCTTATAAACATATTTAAATAATTTTTAGTGTTCATATTTCCCTTGAAAGTGATAGGACTCCTCTCTAGGTACTAGGCCTAGATTAGGCCTATTAGGCCTAGTTGTAAACTTTATAGTTCAAGCCTCCTTGTTGACCTTCCATACCTCTGAGATGGCTTAGAAACATCATTTTCACTCCCATAAATGTGATCCAATCATTATAAATATTTTTAAAGGTTGAAATTGTAAATGACTTCTCATTTGGGATTAGGCTTGTACCTTGTCTAACTACGTTTCCTAGAAACATTGTTGCATGAAGTACCCTGTTTGACCTCAGAGCTTCTATCTTGGCTTTCCATGTTTTACTAGGCATTTTAAAAATTCACCAATAATCTTGTAGGGTGTTTTATTTTTATTTTCCACCATTTCATTTCTTTTCCTCAAAACTGCCAGTTTATGCAAGAGAAAAGTGTTCTATCTCTGAGATAGAGTAAAGGCATCTTGTCCTATTTTACTATTATATTTAGTTATTATAAGGTATTTTTATCTCACAAGGATTATATATACCATGTTTGATCATATAAATCCAAGTATATGACCTCTTACTTCCTCAATTTCTCAAATAAACCTTGTTAATTAGCTCTATCTATAAGGTTTTGTAAGAGTGATTATGTTTGCATCCTTTTAAGGATTTTCTATTCCACATATTTATTTTGGGAAGTATGTTTAGGTTTTCATAATCACATATATTTTCTCAAATATCCTTCTATAACCTTACTCTCAAATAACCTCCATGCTCTTGGTTTTCCAAGACTGAGTTCATAAAACCCTAATTGTAGGCTACTTGACAAACTCTGTAGGTGGTTATTTAGCATGGTTAGACCTCAAGTGTAATTTAATTAATCTTCTCAGTCTCCTCAAGGTATATTTTTTCTTAATTTTTATCTTTTTTTTCATTATCTTGCATTTCCCATACTCTAAACATTTCCTTCTAAATTGGGACTTACCCTAAAAATAATTGTGTTTTCTTGTTTGGACCCTTTTGTAGGCTTATTTTACTCCTTTGAAAGAGTCCTATAAGATAATTAAGATAAAATTAAGTGATCATTATCTTGATGCATCATTCCAACCTTCAATTCTTTTCTTACATACACTTTTGACCATAACTTGGTACCTATTATCCTATGACTGAGATGACCTTGTATATTTCTACCTATAGGTGGAGGTGGGTCTATGAGATCTTGTTTATGTTGTGTATGAATTTTCCCTAAATATATTGAGGTCATAATATATTTATTTTACTTATTTCACACCTTTAATGCCATTCAAACACCATTAAGACATCAAAATCTCATTGTCTATCTGTAGGTAGGCCCTTTGGGTAACTTATATAGAATAAGGGTATGCTTGAGCAATCAAACACAACTTATACATCCCTCCAATGGTATCTCAAGTTTATACACATTCTATATTCATCATCCAAGTCATTTAAGCATATATACATTCCATATGATTTTGGAATTGGGTAAAGAGCTTGTTAGAATCTCATTCTTGTAGATGTTATTGATTAAATTTATTGTGTTTAGAGGCCACTTTGAGACCTTAAATAACCCTTCTTCCCTTATCATCTATTTTTATAACTTTACAAGGTCATTTTATATGGTAGAAGCTACTAAATTAATCCACTAATGTTTCTCAACTCTAAAATCCTCACCTTTAATTGGATTTCACAAAAGTGCCTGGTGCACTATTTTGCCATTTCGGGGGAAATGGTCTTAAACATAGTCTTGACTTTGAGAAGGACTCTTCACCTTATTTTGTTCATATTATAACCTCAAATGAATAATAGGATTCATTTCAAACTATTATGTTTCTTAATATAAACTCCATTACTTTCCAAGTGCTTCAAAATAGCTCTTTGACCCCTGTTGAATCATATGTAGGTGGATATTTGACACACCAACAGTGAAATGAACATGAAAAATGGGATAATGTCTATGCATATGGGCTTTATATTATTCCCTCACATATTTAAATACATATTTGGAAATTATAAGTAATTTAGGATACCTTTTCACCTCTTCATACATCACGATGACATCACCAGTGGCTTGTAGGTGACTGTTTTAACTATGTTATGCAGGTAGAGGCATGGAAAGAGCAAGAATATGCAAGGTTAAGAATTTTAAGCCACTAAAATTCATTTTAAATACTCAATATATTACCATTATCAAATAACATCTTGGAACATCATCAAAAAATCTTTTCTCATTCCTATAAACACCTGAGACAACTATAGGTGTGAAAGAACTAGTTTATGAGTACAAACAAGCCTAAAAGAGGATTCTTGAATTATTTAAACATAAAAACCAAAGAAAACCATGGGAAACCTTTTTATAGTCCTTGATAAACACTTTAAAATAACTAAACTATCAAAACCAAATAAGAGATTCTGAAACTTGCTCAAAAAGGGACACCTCATGGATGAGTAAGCATAAAAAGCTATATGGCTTGTTATCAATGGTTCATAAATAAGGATACATGAAACTTATACTTCTTGACATGAATTTTAATTATACTAATTCCCATCTTGACTTTGACTACCACTTTTCCCAACTCCACCTGTATAAACTATACTATGCATCCAAATTTGACTCTCCTTGGCTTGCAAATGCAAGAAAGAAGAAACATAAGTAAAAACTAAAAAAATTGACCTTTTATTTCAAAAAAACGTGTGTTAAAGCCCTAAATGTGATTAATAAACACTATTCCCATGTTTTAAGCTAAAGGTGGACTTCAAGTCTATACAAGTGCCATTAAGGAGTTGATTTTGAGGAGTTTTCCTTATTTTCATGCATGAAACTACTTTTTGACTACCATTTGACTACTTAATGACATAATATGACATATTCAACATTATAATAAAACTTGGTGACAAATATTCTTCCTTAGAAAGTCTTTACAAGCCATTTAATAAGCTAAATGACTAAAAGGTATTTTTTGCATATAAAACATAGCAAAGGGAAAATTTATGACTTCAGAACACCTTAGAACATTTAAATGACCACATTAAGACATTTTAAAGATAATTTTATCCTTCTACCATGTTTTACTAGATTCAACTAGAGTTAACTTTGGTTGACTAGACAAGTACAAGGAATATAGGCGACCAAGGCTAGAGTAGGGATAGATAATGTATTTAGACACACATGAGATCCTTTTGGACATATGGGAACTTTTGAAAAGTTTAAATATGTATGGATTGACCCAATTTGACTAAAATTAAAATTTGGTCAATAGGTAGTTGATAATCATGGATTTGATCCCTATATTAATATTAAAGAAGTAGGCTTAGGGGTGTATTATATGTATGAGGAGGGTATTATTATACCTTACCTAACTAACACCAAGCAAGACGAAGATGGTATATTAAATTTAATCTTTGATGTCTCAAGATCAAAGAATGGTAGTGGAGCTATAATCATGTTGGTTTTACCCTCAGATTCAAGGTACCATTCAAATACAACATTTTAATTTAGTTGCAATTCAAACATAACTGAATATGAATCTCTTTTACATGGTTTGCAAGAGGAAAGAAGAAGAGGTGTCAAACTCCTTCAAGTCAAGGGTGATAGTTAAATTTTTTTTTAACAAGTAAGAGTCATAATTTTAGTCAAGAACCGTCATTTAAAATCTTACAAGCATCATGCATGGGATCTCATAAAGGACTTCTTGGCATTTAATATACAATCCATACCAAGAGAGGCAAATCAACATGAAGATAGACTTACAGCCATTGGATCCCAATATGAGGTTGTACAAGGAGTTAAAGTAAACTAGATTCAAGGAAATATCAAGGTCATATTCAAGCCATCTATACCTGATAAAGATGTGAGTTGGTAGGTGTTTGATAATGATGACCAAATTATATGTTTTTTGATGTAGGAGGAAAAAAATTTCCATAAGAATAAAAAAAATTCCAACAGTAGTATGATGATTAGATAGTGCATCTAAGATATAAAAATCTACCTAAGGGGCTTGTGAAATTGGAAAGAATATTTAATAAGTATGACCAAGTGAGATGAGGCAAGGCATGTATCTCAACTAAGGAGAAACATTATGAAAAGATAGAGATCTTCAAAGATAAATTGTTGAAGTTGGGATAGATTAACACAACATAAGAGAGAGTTTCATTTTTTATTTTATTCTAGGAATTATTTGATGTATTTACATATGAATACAAGTATTTGAAATGTTTTGATCCCAAACTTGCATAACATACCATTGAACTATAGAATAATGCAAAACTATTCAGGTAGAAATAGAGGCCTATCAACCCAAAAGTGGAGTTAATGAGAAGGGATTTGTTTAATCTTATTGAATCAAAGATAATATTCTCCATTAAGAATTCCTCATGGGTGGAAAATCATGCACCAGTGAGGAAGAATAACATGGAAATACATTTATGTGTTGACTCTAGGGACCTTAATAAAGTGTTCTTACAAGAACAATATCCACTTCCCTCAATGGAATAAATTATTCAAAAGTTGGTAGGTTATCAAATATTCTCATTGATCGATGGATACTCTGGTTATAATTATATTATGGTTAAGGAAGAAGATAGGCATAAGACTACCTTCACCATAAAGTGGGACACTTATGCATATATGAAAATTCCCTTTGGACTATCCAATACTAGAGTAACTTTATAGAGGGAAATGGACATTAACTTTGAAGGATTTATCAATGACATGGTGCTAATGTATCTAGATAACATCACTATTTTTTGAAAGGACCCAGTAGATCACATTGCTCACTTGAGGTTAGAATTTGAAAGATGCAAATAATTTGGTATGTCATTAAACCCTAAAAAATGTATATCTGGTATTCATTAGGGTAAGTTATTAGACCATATAGTGTCCAAGGATGGTCTTTCCATAGATCTTAATAGATTGGAGTCCATCTTATCCTTACCCTTACCCAAGCACAAGAAGGGTTTGTAAAGTTTCTTGGGAAAGATTAATTTTATAATAAGTTTTATCCCCAGCTTTGTAGAGTTAGTTAAGCCTCTTACTCACATGTTAAGAAAATGCAAGGAGTTTACATAGACCAAAGAAGTTAAGATAATTTTTTAGGCCATCAAGGAGGTCATCTCTCATGCCCCTACACTTCTTATTTCTAACTTTAACAAATAATTCTACTTGTATGCCTTCTCTATGTTGGATGTAATCTCAACCATGTTGATTCAACAAAACAAGTAAGGTTTGAAATAATCTATTACTTTCTTCAGTCGGGCCTTAATAGGGTATCAGGAGAGGTATAGCTTTGTATAAAAAAATTATTCATGGTGGGGAGAGATTTAAATAAATTTATGCACATGATCTCCAATAACTCATGGTGGTACACCTAGGTGTTAAAGAGTTTATACTCAATAGAGACCTCAATGAGAAAAGAGATAAATGGGTGACAAAATTCATGGAGTATTATCTTGAATTTAGAGTTACAAAAGTTTTAAGTGGCATAGGGTTATGTTAAAACCCTGAAATTGAGGTAAAATAAGATAAATATCAAGTGTTGGTAGTCTATGACAACCAATAGGCAACTTCAAATAAGACACCTTTCAGTTGGACACATAACGCACTTAGATTTATTAAGTTAGGCTAGTGTCCTATGGGACTAGAAAGAGCCAAGATAAATAAATTCAGGTTAAAAACTATACCTTATGTCCTAATATATGGATTAGTTTTTAAGAGAGACATAGGAGGCATGATTTTTAGGTACAAAAAATTGTGTCAAATAGACAAACTACTTGAGCAATTCCATGATGGTCTAGTTGGTGGGAAATTTGTTACCAAGACCATATCCTCTAATATCATTAGATTTGGGTACTTTTGGCCCATAAAGTTTATAGATACAAACCTTTTGGTAAGAAAATGCCAAAAATGTTCAATGTTTGTTGGTAAACAAAAACTAACCTTCCATTACAACCCATATAAGTCGAATAACTTTTCATGCAATGGGGATTATATTTCATAGGGATGATACACCCCCTTTAAGTAAAGGACATAAATGGATCATAATATATAAAAACTACTTTATAAGGTGGGTTGAAGCAACTACCCTCAAGGAAGCTGATGAAGATTTTGTTTCAAACTTTTATGATAGCCTTGTGACCAAATTCAGTGTGCCATCTAAAATCATCTCTAACAATGCATTAGCCTTAAGCAAAAATAAAGTATGTGATTGGGATATTTCACATGAAATTTATCTCAATGAATCCTCTAACTATTACCTACAAGGTAATGGACTATCGAAGTCCATAAATAAAAACTTGGTGAGGATTATCAAGAGAACTATGGAAGATGGTCAGAGGGAGTGGCATACTAGACTAAGGACCACCATATGGGTAGATAGAGTGACACATAATAAATATAATATACACTCCCCATACCTATTTGTCTATTATAAATAATCCAAAATTCCTATATCTCTTGAAATTCCTACATTAGAGCTTGTACATCAATTTGAGTCTAAGAGGATGATGTTATGCAAATAAGGTTGAATGAGCTAAGATAGCTAGAGGAGATAAGGGGCACTAATATAAAAATTATGTGATCTAATTATAGATAATTTAAGATTTCATTTTACATGATATCTTTCTCAATGACATTCCAACAAGGTGATATAGTCCTCAAATGGGTTGAGGACCATGCAAAACTTAAAAAGCACTTCAATTTTGACAGTCTTTGAATTAGGCATTATGTTATAATAGGTTGAAAGGATTGAAATGACTTTGATATTGTTAGTTTGAATGTCAATACCCTTTCCATCTCCATCAATGTGATGTATCTTAAATTATAATACTATTTTTGTCTCGTGATCTTTGTACATGGGTAGATAGGTCTATATTTACCTTCAAGTGCTCTTACACATTGCTCTATTTATTGTTTTTTAGTTACTTGGTGTGTTTTGTTGCATTTATTTTTTTTATGTGTCCCTTTTTTTTCAAATTGTTTCAAAAACTTAGGTAGACTCCTTTTGTAAATAATACTTCATGTGTCTAGTCATCATGAGCAAGCTTGAACAAATTCTAGGTTATATGATTAACAGGCTAGTCAAGCCAGCTAAGTCACCAAAAATGTTGGCCAATTTTTGCCTATATGCAAAGATTATAACTAAATGGAGGAGATAAAAATTGTTTCTGGATGAAATGAGTGGTTTAAATATCTCATGTTGCTTACAAAACTTTTGAAACATTTTAAGTAAGTTTAAACTAAAATTTGTTGATTTTTGAGAAGCAAGTCTTGAAGCAAGTCTAGAGTTGCAAGTGAAGAAGGATAAATAGGTTCTCATGGTGATCATGACCTTCATGGACATATATAAAGTTTCACAAGTCTTATAAACTCATTTCGAGCCTTGAAATTTTTTGTACAAGTATAGAAGAGCTAGACGATCATCATCACATCATGTAGAAATAAATAGGTCAATCTAATTGAACATTTAATAAATACACTTGGGGAGCCTCTCAGGCCAAAATATTATATGGACATGAATTTATTCATGCCAAGATCATCCTTTTAAAATTTTGTATCTCAATATATAAGCCTTTAAAGTTAGACTTATAGAGTAAAATGTGCATGGGATGTGAAGTTAAAGCTATGACAAATAGTCATTTGGATTTAAATTTTCCCAAGTTGAATATGAATATAAAAAATATACAAATCTTAGGAGATTAGTTCAAATCTAACAATGATCAATGATTTGATAGATGCTAGTGGGTCCTTAAGATCTAATAGTGTGTATTTGATCATGTATTGAAGATCAATAGTGAGCATCAAGTTAAAAAGTTAGCATGAACACATCGATGACAAGTGTCAAGATCTCAAGTGCTTGAACAAATATATAACGATGCATGGAAACCAACAAGGTCAATGGGTCTAGTTAAAATGATGGTGCATATATAATCATACAAAGTAGATCTAATGATGAGGTTTAATTTAATAAGTTAGTGGATCTTGAGGATAAATGAGAAGGTGATAAGTATCTCAACAATGTTAAGATAGAATAAGATATATGGCTTGTTTTCATTCACACATAAATATCTATGGTATACATAAGGTCAAGAATTCAAAGGGTTGATAGTAGGATCTTGATGATAAAAATGGAGCTGACAATTAGCAAAATGTGGGGAGCGCAAATCAAGATCGATAGTTGACATTAAAATTTGAAAGCTAAATTACTTCAATGGAGATAAAATTTGACTAAGTTTGAACCAAAGGATTCCATGAAGGTAGAGACATTTTATGAAGGATATTTCCACCCTGAGTAGGTAAAACACATATATGTAAGATCAAACATGATCTAGATAATCAGGAGTAGACTCTGTAAAGCAATTTAATTCCATTAAATCCATGTAAATATTTTCAAAATATTCTAGATTTAGGTTTTACATATCATTTAAACTCAAGAGTCCCTAGCCTATGGATCTCCATTTTTAATCATGACTATAGATGAAAACTAATAGGTTGATTGGTTTTCATCTATAGTAGATCTATATTGAGGATTTAGAAGTAGTGGCAGAATGGTGATTACACAAGGAATGTCATGAAAATAACAATCATGATTGAGGAAGATAGTGAAGGGCATTAATGTATAGGAGAATAAAAAGGATTCATGTAGTGGTGGTGATTAATTCCTATAATTGGTCTTGATTCTCACATTCTCCAACACACCAGAGAAAGACACAGTGAAATTAATGCAAGGAAAGGCTTGAGAAGGATTATGGTGGTAGATGTTCTAGTTGTAATTGGGCCCATTAATGACCTCTTCATTGCCAATTTATCTCTCTATCTTTTCTTTCTTCCTATAAATACTAGCCTTGAACTCTTTATGTGTATCCCTTGGCAAGGTATAGCAAACCTCTGCTAAAATCACTTTGTAAACTCTTTGAAGTAATATAAGAAAATTTCATATTCTAATTTAATGCTAAGTGTGATTTATTTAAGTTTTATTTATATAATGTATGTTGTCTATTCATCATTTATTGGTCCTTCATATACCTTACTTTAATATTATTAGTTTCTTGTAGGTTGTGTGAAGTGTTAGCTAGTGAGGTCTCTCTTGAAGTGTCATATGTTCATAGTGTCTTACATAGACCTATTTATTTATGTCCTTTAAGTTTTAGGTCTCTTTTAAACCTTCACACAAAATACTCATGGTTGGAACTCTATCATAGAATCTAACCAATCCTTGTCCCCATTGGATTCATTAGTAGTCACAAAAGTGTCCAAGTTGAGAGTGGATCATAGAATATTTGGTGTATCATCATACTTAAAGTATATATTAATTCATGTATTATATCCCCTTTCATCTAATAGATTAAGTTTTAAGAAGAGAGATTCAAATTGGCATATATAAGAAACTAGCCTCATTAAAAACCTTATAGGACTAACCCAAAATTAGGTAACCCACAGCCTAAATTCATTCTTATATTGGACTAGGTTTAGGTAGAGGACTTGAACAATCCTTTGCTTAGCTAGGGTGCAACCTAGAACCTATAATAATTACTTAAAGGCATGATAAATAATTATTTACCCCTAATTTATCCATAGATAGTTATAATTAAGAAACAGTGACATAGGTCAGTGATATTAATTTTCCCATAGGTGGTTATAATTAGTAACATGATGGTGAGACACTAATTTACCTAAAGGAAATTATAATGAGGCACACTTGGTATATAATGGATCAATAAATCAAGGATACAATTTCCAAACCTTTGTCATACTACTTCAAAATATGGCCTCTATCTGGAATACTTAAATAACTATTGGAACTTGATCTGAATCTTCATGTTGAAAGTGACAATGAAACCAATAGAATAGAACCAAGGTTAATGGGCTAGGTAGGGAGGGTGAAAATAGATCACTTAATATAAAAGGTATGATAGAATGGTAACATATAAAGAAGAATGTTGATATTATGGTATAGTTGAAATAGTCCTCATAGATAATACACCCAATCGCTCAAATGAAGTAATGATTATGGGGTATAATGTTCATCGGCTCATCAAGTTTATCCCCATCTACTATATAGAGCCTATATGCTCTAGCACCATAGTTTAAGACAATGATGAAAGGTCTTGTATATTTGGGTTTGAACTTGCCTTTATGTTTCTTTTCTTCCATGGTATTCTATTAGTTTTATTTAAGGACAAGGTCACCAAGCTCAAATTCTCTTTGTATAACACATCGATTGTAGTGGCCATGGATTTGGTTTGAGTATGTTTTTAGGTTTTTGACTATGGCTAGGAAATTCTCATAAAGTAACTCTAGCTCTTATAGGTGAACTACTCGATAGTCTTCATCATCTAGGACATGCTTCAAAGAGATGCATAAAGAAGGTAACTCAACCTTAATGGGAATAATGGCTTCCATACCATAAACAAGTGAATACAAAGTGGCTCCCCTTGGGGTATGGTGATTGGTATCATATTCCTAGAGGGCATAGAATATTTGGAGGTGCCAATCATAGCCAACAACATTGATAATATTTTTGAGGATATTGATAATGGATTTGTTAGATGTTTCAGCTTGGCTATTACTTTGAGGTTAATATGCCATGGAAAAATGTTGAGTAATTTTTAACTCAACATATAGTGACTGGTATATTTATTTTTGAGTGATCCACCATTATCAGATATAATGTTATAGGGGATACTATAGTGAAAAATGAGATGGTTAAAAATAAATTTAGAAATTTGCTTTTTAGTCATGTAAGTGAGGGGTATAGCTTCAATCCACTTAGTGAAGTATTTAGTGGTGGTAAGTATATGTTTATGGTCATCAGATGATGTAGGGTTTATCTTTCTAATGAGATTGAGGCCCTGTGTGTCAAATGGCCATGGTGTAAGCATTGGTTTCAAATTCTTATCTAGGGTATGAATCAAATTGGCATGCCATTGACATTTGTCATACTTTTTCACATATGTAGTTATATATATATCCATCATTAGACAATAATACAAATCATGCAAGATATTTTTGGATAGTATAGCCCCACTGGTGTGGGATCCACAAACTCCTTGAATTTCCTATAACATTAATGTATATTCTACCAAAGTTAAACAATGAAGTAGAGTTCCATCAAAATTGTGATGGTATAAGGTTGATTTGAGTAAGGTATAACATGTGGCATGGTGGATAAAGGATTTGGATTATTCTTAGGATAAGTCTAGTGGCATTATTTTTTCATGAAGATATGTGTAAAGTTATTAATACCATGTAGATCTAGGACTAATAATATCATAACTCATTGCCATAGTTTAAGGTTTATGAGCTAGTGTTAGTAGATTTTAAATGAAGAATTAGTATTCTTTTGTAGTATCTATATGATGAATCAAATATCCAATGGTGGACATGAGATATTCTATTTTACTACTAGCCCTTGGTATATGTTCAAACCATATATTAGTAATCTATAGTTTGAGAGTGTTGACCATGGCCTTGTATGGTACCAATTTGTCATCTTTAGTCTAAAAATGATATGTAACCTGATTGATGATTAACTAAAATTCACCATAAAACTTGAGATTTTGTATGTTACATTTTACCACCTATAAAATACTTACAATGAGTGATTCATATTCATCCATGTTATTGGTAAAAATAAAATTGATCATAAATGATTTAGGGATTAGATACCCCTATGGTGTAACAAACAAAAGGCCTACCCTTGATCCATGTGTTTTGAATGATCCATCAAGATACATCTTCCAGTTCTGATCCTCAAGAGGTGTTTCAATAATGGTCATAATGGACTCATCGATGAATTATAATGTTAATGGATCTATATCTGCAAGGGGTGCTTCAACAAGTTGATTTATAAGAACTTTTCCCTTGATGGATTTCTATTTGATGTATTCTATCTCAAATTCACTAAGAAGCATGATCCATTTGGCCATGTGGCCTTGTAATGTTGTTTTGGATAGTAGATAATTGAGTGGATCTAATTTTAAAATGACCATGGTCTTGTTGTTTAACATGTAATGTGGTTTTTTCTAAGCTACAAAAACCATAGCTGTATAGGCTTTTTCAATGGGTGTATAATTATGCTCATACACGACCAATGTATGGCTTAGATAGTACACGAAATGATCCTTTAAATTGTCATCATGTGAATCTATAATTTCCCCTAGGGATTTATTCATAGCTGATAGGTATAGGAAGAACAACATTACTAGCATTGGAGTTAATAAAATAGGTAGATTTGATAGATAGTCCTTTAATTACTCAAAAAAAATTGACATTTTTCATCCTAATGAAATTCTACCCCTTTTTTCACCAAGTGCATGAATGAGTGGTATTTATTGACCAATTTAGATATGAATCATCTAATGGATTGTATCTTACCCTATAAACTATATAGATGCTTCAAATTGGTCAGTGGTGGCATATTTGTTATGGATTGTATTTTTTTTGGATCAACTTCAATGCCTCAACAAGACATAATGAAGCCAAGTAATTTTCTTGAAGTAACTCCAAAATCACACTTCTTAATGTTGAGCCTAACTTTGTATTCATGTAGTCACTCAAATATCCATCTTAGTGTTACTAGATGATCGACTCTGGTCTTTGATTTACCTAGTATTTTGTCAATGTAGTCTTCAACAATATCATGCATCATATTATGAAATATGATGGTCATAGATCTTTGGTAAGGATAAAAAGCATTTTTGAGACCAAATAGCATAATTTGATAATAAAATGTTCCCTAAGAGTGGTGAATGTTATTTTATGTTGGTCTTCTCATGCAATTTAAAATAGATTGTAGCCTGAGAATCCATCCATCAGTGAAAGCATTTCAAAATTGGTCATAGAATCAAAAATCATGTCAATATTTGACTAAAGAAAGTCATATTTAGGTTATTCCTTATTTATGTCTCTAAAATCAATGTAGATTTTGAATCTTTCTAATTTTTTTTTATGGGTACAACATTAGAGATCCACTCTAGGTATTCAATTAGTCAAATACATCCTAGTTTTGAGATATTTTCTAACTATTTCTTAACTAATATAAAAATTCAAGGATGCATCTTACATGATTTTTTTTACAAGTTTGGGATCAAGATGCACCATAAGGTGGTACACAACCAATGCAGGGTCCAAACTAGGCTTGTTAGAAAAGGCCAAATCAAATATATCAACAAACTCCCTCAAAAGGGCTATAAAGACTTCTCATTCCTCCTCAGTGAGAGATGCACCCAATTTGATCCATTTATGGTTGTCTAGAGTTTTGATGTTAACTTCTCTAGTGTCCTCTACAAGAAAGGTCAAACTATCTTCTATAATATTTAGTAAATATTTGAATTGGACTACAATATTAGAATCCTCTATTAGAACTAGCTCCCTAAGTTCTCTTAGGCATGATGAATAGAATCCCCAATGGTAGGGATGGCCATGTGATATATATAGTTAGAAACTCTTGGATGATTTCATCAAAATCTTACTATTCTACAAGGTTAAACTCAGAAAAATAAACAAGTTCATCATTGGTGGTCTCTTGTGCTATGTTTTAGGAAGGTTGAACACCCCTATGTAATGGTGCCTGAAATAGGTTTTCACCACTAGATTGGCCCTTCTCTTCACTATTTACTTGTTCCAAAAGTGCCTCAAAGAGGTTTTCACTTTTAGACCTCAATGTTTTATTTTATTTTTTTTGGCTAAGGGTGTTCACCCATTCTCCAAAATAGGCTACATGATCTAGTTTGATTTAGAACCCTTGATTGTGGTCTCCCAATAGAATATTGTCCCCAAGGCCAAGGAAATTGTAGAAGGCCTCATCATTCTAAAACTCATCAACTACCACTGTTGATTATTTTTGGCCCTAGTCTATCATTTGAGGATAATATAATGGAAGTGGATTATGGTGAATAATTAGCTAAAGGGTACAAATGGCATTGATATCAAACAAATTAGTATTGGCCAAGTTATCAAAAGGGTTATGATCTATCTCTAATTTGTATTTGGCCTCAACATCATTAGTCATTAGCATTGGCACACAAATAAGGTACATGGGGTCACCCACAAGTGGTTTAAATCTAATACCATATGTTCCTTTATATCAAATGGCATAAATTGGCTCAAGTGGACCCTGTTGATTTAGCCCAAATCCTCCTCCTTTATAGCCATGTCTTTCCATGGTTTTGTTTGAAATGGGATACTTGGTATTAATATAATAGTTGGAAAATTTATCATTATACAACCATGATTCACTGCGTTCAAGTGGGTTTTATTCTTAGTCAGTGGCTAGTATGAAAGTAAGAGGTGTTAGATTATGTAGTTTGGATTTTCCCTTTTATTATCATTCTATGCAAGGTGGTTTAGATTTAGGTATTCCATAGGACTTAGGATTATATGAAAGCTTGGAAATGTGAAATGTATTATGGGTTAAATATTCTCTTGGTCCATTAGCTGAGATAGTATAATGATTAGATATTTTAGGAGGTAGCATGTGGGAAAGTTAAACAAGGGTATTAAGGTCAATACAGTTGGCCTTTGATGAATTAACAAGTATTTCTTTTCCCTTGTCCTTCTTTACAACTAGATTCAAGCTGAAATGGTAGTTATAGCTTTGGTTATTAGCCTCCAAATGTTTGTAATGTTCATATGGCTACAAATATCTATGAATAGTAACCTCCATACTTGAATGGGAGAAATTGATAAATTGGTGGAATATCGATGGGATTGCATGAATCTCATGTAGCCAAGGTCTACCCAAAAGTAAATTATATGAGAAATCAAGGTCTAAAACATGGCATAATGTATCATGAGTTAAGGTCCCAATGATAACTAGAAAGTTGATGGTGCCTTATGATTCACATTCTTCATTGTCATAGGCCTTAATAGTGATCATCTCTGATTGAAGATTGATTATGGTATACCTAAGAATCTTAATGATATTTAGATAAACAATATTTAGAATTGATCCATTGTCTACTAGGACATGCTTCATTTTATGTTTCTTTATGATGACTTTGACATATAATTGATTATTATATAGTGGGCCAAGGGATGACATATCACTTTAGTCAAAGGTTAATTATTCTCCTAGAGCTAGGCATCTAACAAAATCTTGAAATTTGTCTAGAGATATGTCATTTGGAACTTTGGATTGGCCCAAAAACTTAGTCAAGATGTTATTTTGGATGGTGGACATATGCAACAAATCCTAAATGGAGATTTATGTGGGAATCTTTTATAATTGTTCTACAATATCAAACATATTTTCTTGTACAATGGTAAATGGCTTGTTCCTAGCCATAATAGTTGGTTTGTTAGGTAAAGTGGAAAATGGCCATGCACCTAGTATGGTAATCCTTGACCATCGAATTGTGATTGCATAATCGAGTTAAGATATAGGACCATTATTGCTAATAAATGATGGTAAAGGGGAACTAGATAAGATAAGTCTCAATTACTAGTGTACTTATGCATGGTCATAGGCTGACATTCAATTATTGATATAGTGTTGAAAAGTGGGAATCTTTGCTTGATAGTACACCTATATGAAGTCCCAAGTTAAAGAAGGATCACCAACATAGGTTGGTTGATTGGAATTAACTATAAATGGTATTATTTGATTGGTATTTTTTCTTGGATTAATGGATATGGTGGAAATGTAGCCTCCCAAAAGATGGCCCATAACCTTGTTTTAGTCATGTGAAACTACATGGTAAGTATTTTAGTTGTTGGCATCCTTATGGTCTTGGTTTCATCTATGTTTTTGATGTTGTTGTTAGTTATGTTACTAATTTTTTTGGTTGTCTTAGTTGTTGATATTATTGTTGTTGTTATATTGGTCATTGTTGTTATTTTTATTGGTTGTTATGTTATAGAAAGGGGTTATGTTAGATTCCTAGGTTCTGATTGGATGTGGAAGCTCCATGATCGAATGTTATCTCTCTATTTTCAAACATATTCTTGATCAAATGTTTAATTTGGACACAATAATTCAAATTATGGCCATTAACCGATGATACTCATGGAATTCATTTTTCATGTACCAAATTGGATAGTCAATGTCCTCAAGATACTATTTTGAAATAGACTAGTTAATCAAATTAGTGGATGTGATCTTGTAAAACATGAATTTAATGGGTTCTCTAAGGTCATTAATGATGTAATGAGTAGGCACAATTATCTTTGGAGGAGGGGTTTGTAAAGGAAAAGGTTGTTGCATTTGTTGTGTTGATCTAGGTTGTTGCACTTGTTGCATTTACAAAAGAGGTTGTTGGTTAGGATTAATTTTCATATATAAAATAGGATGAGTAGATGATGTTCACACCATTTTGACATGTCATGACTTGGTTACTTCATTTCCTACAACATTCTTGTTGTAATTTAATGGCTTGGGTTTATCATAATTATTGGTTTGGGTTTGTTGTGATGTTTATGTTTGGACTTGGTTATAATTTTGACCATTATTTTGGTTTTTGTTTTAGCTCTAATTTTATGAGGTAATTTTAATTATCCCTTTATTAATAAGGGGTCTTTATATCAATAAACCTTTGTTAATGATTTCTTTAAAAGTGTGGACACATTGTATCTCTAGATGGTAAGATATCTTAATGTGCAAATTCTTGGTAAACATAGTGGCTAGTTGCTTGTCTAATAGACTATGGGTGAATCAGCTTGTAATGGCTCTCCATCACTATAGATAACTTGTGAAGCTTTCACCAGCCTTCTATTTGGTTTTTATCATATCTACTAACGAAATCTCATATTTGTGATTATAGGAGAAGTGTTGCATAAACTTTTTAGAAAGATCATCAAAATCATAAACTAAATTCTTTGGTAATATTAGAAACCATTCCAATGTTTATCTTGCTAGACTCTTTGGAAACAATAATAGAAGGTGTATGTTTCTATAGGCCACTAGTTGACAAGCAACAAATAATTCCATCAAATGGGCCTTGGGGTCACCTTGCCCCTTGTATTTCTTAAATTTTGGTGGTTTGTACTCTAGAGGAAATGGTATTTGTAATTACTCCATGTTGAAAGGGTAGGAACACACATAATCTAACTTGAAATTTTTGTTTTGTTTCCCAAGTTGGATGGTAACAATTATATCCTTCATTTGTTACAGTTATTATGCAATAAACCTAGTGGAAACATTAGCCTAAGGTAGAGGTTGGGTAGTCAAAAGTGGATTACTTTGATCAGGGTATAGTGGAGGCATTTTTTAGGGAATGTTAGTTTAGTTTTTACATTGATTAGGAATATGCATACATATATTAGGGTATGATTATTGTAATTACATACATTATTGTGTGATATTCTAGTTAGGATTGGGTATATGGGCCTAACTTTAGGGAAATTGGTGGCTAAGATGGAGGGATATGGTTGGGGGTGAGGTACTATGCTTGTTGAGGTTGAATAAGGACTTGTTTCTAACTATTCAAACCTTGTTGATTGTCGGGAACTTGTTAACCAAGATCCTGTCATTGAGATTATGGCATGTTTGGAACAAAAGGCAATTATTGCCTAATTATTACTTATAGAATTATAGAACATTATAACCTATTTTTTACATGAATCCTTATTGGGAAGTATATGCCTATTTAAGGTTCAATATTTTTTTCTTAACAATACTCATACACTACTGATTAGAAATCATTTATGATTGTAATGGTATGTTGGTCTATGACTAAAGAGGTATGTTCATCATTACCTAGCAAGGTAGAATATTGGTTTCCCCTATTGAGGTGGTAGAATGTTTTACCTCTATTACATGGGAACATTAGATTATGTTTGTTATTTTGGAATATTAATCATCACCTATTGTGGTGGAGTAATATTCATCACATTTTGTTGAGGCATGGCACTAGTCATTGTTTGAGTACTTAATCCTTGTTATTGTGTGCTAGAAGAAGTAGTTGGTTGAGGATTAGAGGTAGTTTTTTGTAGTTGGGATGTAGAATCTCTTGCCCCCTACATTTTTAAGCCACTCATGGTGCTAACTTGAGGCACATTTTTTTGTGGACTATGTGTTTGTGCATTTACACCACTTTGGTTAGATTAGATGATACTTGTATATTATCCATTATATTTGGCTCATTGTTTTGTGTAGAAGTAGAAGATACTTATTCAATGGTAGGAGCTTTGAATATGTCTCCACTTAAATTAATTTGAGTGAATGGGTATAAACCCTAATTTTCTTGGCCTATCAACTTGATTAAAACTCTTTTGAAGGAGTTAGCTTAATAAAAGGAGCATTTGACATGGTCATATTATTAAAGTTGTGTGTTGAGTTCAAATATGTATGGTATGTTATCTACATCTATATGAAATGATCCTCCATGAGGCCCTTTCTTGTGACACTCATATAAGGGTGCAAATACAACATCGACACTATATCATGAGGTTTTCTAGAAGAGTCATATTCAATGTTCTAATAATAAGGCATGTTGTAAGGCCCTCTTACTAAACTTGGCAAGTTTTCATGGGGAAAGTCTATTAAAGACTTATCCCCTACCTCTGTGGCTCTAATTTAGATTTTATCATTATTCACAATCAAGGATGATAAAACAAATAAAGGTCATATGCCAATGGTATTGTAACATAGTATGGTTGTTAATGGACTTATTATGCAACCAAAGGTATGCTAGCCAAATATTGTGTCATTTATTCTTGGTATAGTTTTGATTATGGAGGTGTGTTGACCAAATAATGGGCCAAAGAATCTTGACTCTATTCCCATAATTGAGTTTTTTAAGGTGGATAAGGATCCATCTCACAAATAACATCACCTCCATAGGGGTCTTGAACAAAGTCCTCTTGTACAACTAAATTACTATACCCTAGATTGTACATGACTCCACTACATGTATAGTGAGACATGGTCAAATTAATGGTGAATGTTTCAAGATAAAATGGGTTAGATTTCTAAAAACTCTAAAAAAATGATGTTTAAAATTATAAAAGTTTTAAAATTGATAGAAATTAGTTGAGGGATGGAGTTGTATCTCTAAAATGGTTTGTGCTAAAACTTAGTATAAAATAGTATAATGCCAAATGTCTAACATTAAATGTCTCACATAAAAAGGTCAAGTGGATGAAATTAAAAAAAAAATGCCAAACTTCTAGGTCTAAAATTTTCCAAATAGGTTTAATATAGAAAAGATAAAGGTTGTTCGGTCTTTTGGCCAAATGTGGCATCAAAATCTAGGCTCAAATAAAAGCATGTGCTAGGACTTTTAGACAAATGTGGTGTCAAAAGTTACAATTTAAATAAAAGGATGATATAAACTAACAAACTTGAAACACTTTGGCATAGACTAGGCACTTGATTTTAGACATGAACTTGGTCAATTTGGTATAATTCATGAAACAAAAGGCATTTGGAGATAGACTATTTTTTCCTAAATAAAGGCACAAACTAATAATTTTCAAATTTGGGTAAAAAATGAACCTAAGTTATGCAATAAAAATTAAAAATATCTATGTCTAAGCCCTAATTAGATAAGTAATAAATAAAAATCAAGTAATGTTTGGATTTGAACTTGTCAAGGTTTATTAAAAACTCAACTTAGGAAAACTAGGTTCTTGTCAACAAACAAGCTAGACAAAATTGAATAGCATAATGACACTAGATAAAGATCACAAAGGCATACATGAATTATTTTGAAATGTGAAACTTGGACACAAGATAAGTCTATGAAATGATTTTAGTAGTGTAATGTAATTATCACTCTCTAAATTTATGAACAATGGTTTGTTTCAAAGACCCCAAGGCACAAAACTTTAAATGACTTGGGTAGCGTAATGTTACCCATTTGAATCAAGTGACACACACAACATTTTTGAAAAAAAAAGTCTAAGGTAAAATCATAGTGTCAAATGGATAACATAATGCCTCTTAAAATATAGGATTAATGTGGACACAAGACTTGTTTTTTGTGTGAAGACAAAAATGTTTTTAAACTCAAAAACCAAGTAAAAAGGAAAAAGACCAAATACAACTAAGTAAATTTGAAGAGTAATGTGGACACAAGACTTGTTTTTGATGTGTGAAAACAAAAACGTTTTTAAACTCAAATACCAATCAATTAAAAATGAAAAATACCAATTACAACTAAGTAAATCATCCTAAGCCCTATAACTGATAAGGTTACTTCACATTGTTGAAATCTATCTATATATGTGCTCTTGGGAGGATTTCAAGTGTTAATCCAAAAATGAAACTGCATGAAGTATTATGGTTTTTATACCCCCTTATACCAAGATATTATATAGTGACATGGACCTTCGGGCTACTCACCTTGCATCAACAATATGTCTGTAACAAGTGGGGTTTGTTTAAAAATTAAAATTTTCAACCATCTAGATAGTCTCAAGTGTGGCTAACACTAAAGATGCATCATGTCAATTTACTTACTATGTAAGGGTTTATTCCTTTATATAGTTATTCTATCTATTTACTACTTAGTGGGATCCCTTGGTTAACCAAACTTGACTCAGGTTTTCATTATCAATGGAGAGGTTAGCCACTCAACCCCTTAGCTATTACAATATGTGTACCCTAATTTATATACCCTAGTATGGAATGAGGTTTAAATAATGTTGGGAGATGAAACCCAAGGTCAAAGCTTCCATAAAAAACTCATAAATAAGTTATGAGCTCCCCTTCATAGGCTAAATTTCATGAAAGAAATGACTGTGGAAAGACTTTAAAGGTTGTTTTTAGATCACCCAAACCATATAGGTTTTAGGGAGATCCTAGACAAAATTATTTTCCCACCTTAGAATTGGCAAAAATTAAAATTGAAAAGGCACTTTTGGTCACCCAATTTCCATATAAGGGATGGGGTAGAGCATACATGTACTCTTCATTTTACACAAACAAACAAATAAGTTGCAATTAAACAAGCATAAAATGAAAAAATATTATGAGTTATCTAACTAATGTGATAATTTATATTATTTCACTAAGATGAAATATGAATGAAAATTAGACCCCTTGGCATGTGTTTGTTAAAAACCTTGACAAAATTTTTAAAATGACCTTATACAAAAATATTATTAAAACACCAATTGAAATGTTAACTTTACAAATGTAAAGTGTTTTAAATGTTACCTTGTTTCCTTTGGGTCCTATAAAAATGTTAGAGGTTCCTTGTGCTTATAATCACATTCATGTATTCACAAATAAATTTTAGAATTCAGCTCTCTACTTTACACAAATCAAAACTGTAAAGCATAGAGCAAAACCATAATTCTACAAAACTACAAGTATTAGTGCAATAATGCATAATTCAAGAAAATAGATTATATCGTGCAAAATTGATAATCTTTATTCAAAATAATAAATAATAAGGAAAAACCACAAATTTGAGAGTTTTGATATTGTAACTTAACCACCAATGGCTAGCTTAGCTACTAGTGGTTTAGAAGTAATATCATGACTATTTCATGATATCATGATTCACAAAGTCATGGTATTGTGATATCAGGACTGTAAAGTCATGATATTGTAATATCACAAGTAAATCCTATGGATATATAAATTTTAGCATAAACCATGATATTTAAGTGAAAACCCACTAAAAATGGGATAAAACTACAACTATGTAAGTTGTGATATTGTTGTCTAGAAAGCAAAATTGCTGTTACATAAAGCAAACTCATTATTTCCAAAAAAATGTCTTTTATCTTAAATTTTTCACCTTCCTTGGTCATCAAAATAAAAATTTTAAAATGAAAATCATTATTAAAATAATCTAGAAGGCTTTAAGATCAACTTTGTGGGGTACATGTCCCACTGGGCATGCCATTTATGATCATAGGAATTTGATAATAGAGAGGAGGTTAGATCAAGTGTTAGTTCATAAAATAATGAAATCAACATAGTAACATGATAACATCTCTAAGCCTAGATCTTAAGGGGAGCATAATGGAAAAAATACAATTGAAAACACAACTACAATGCAAATAACAATAATCCTTACCTTCCTTGAGAGCTCTAAATGATTTGTTCATAGCTTGCTTGGTTTATGCTCAAAGAGCCTTTGGAAATGGAGTGTTATTTTCTCCTTATCTAATTGGCACCATTATGACTTGTGTCTTATGTTTTCTTAATATATTGCCTCATTATTTTTTAATTATAACACTATTGCTATGAATCTTCCTAAGAAACCTACATTACTTTACAATATCCAAGCTCTCTAATGAAGAGTCAAAGGCTTGTATTTATAGTCTTAGGAAGTAACCCTAACTCAAGGTGAGTTAAAGTGTATTTTAAACATGGAATAGGTTAAAACCTAACCTAAGTGATATAATTAACCCTAGTAGAGTTAAAAGGTATTAATAAGTAATTATTTGCAATGAATAAGCATGGGTGAGATAGTTTGATATATTTTAAAAGGCTTGACAACTCACAAAAGGTAATCATGAAAAGCAAGGATATTTCATATTTTTGAATTTCTTGTTTTAGTAATTTATTTTATTACACATGGATAATTCAACTAAGAATTTAATTTGGTTTAGATTATTAACTAATTATTCTTAGGTTTTTAGCATTTTCAAGGTTTTATTTATGTGTGCACCTGCCCCACTTAATAGGTTCATAAGCTAAATTGCATGTTATGATTCTGTAGGATGATTAGAGATGAATCTGTGAGAGGTTTTTGTTATTTAAGATAGGATACGCCAATTAGGGATGTCTCAATGTGATTTTAAGCTTTGATGAAAGATGCACAACCAAATTTGGGATGTTTATTGATTCCTAAGATTAATTTTCAAAGATTGGTAGGAATCAATCTAAAGTTTGGTTGAAGGCCATTGGTTTCCAATTTTAGGTGTCTACAGTTGGCACCATCAATGTAGAATAGCTTATTTTCATCACATCAATGCCATTTTCTCCATTTTATATCTTATCCAAAATACAAACCTTTTGCATAATTTCTTTCCACTTGTTGAGGTGTCAATTTGGTAGGATAATTAAATTATGGTGTTGGAAAGGTGCGTTTATGAACATTGGTGAAAGGTTTTTATCTGGTCAGCTCTTTTTACTCAAAAATGCATACCCTTGGTATGGCTTTAGATATAGTACTTGGATGAAACATGCAAACCTCCAATTGGATGCTATCCTTGAGGCCAATCAAAAATAGGTCAATCATATTTTCATTACTGATGTCTTTCATACATAAGGAGAGATTTTTTGAAATTAATGAATTTAGTCCTTAACAATCTTGGTTTGTTACAACTTGGCTAGCTAATTGAAGTAGTTTTTAGAGACATTTTTGTGATAGTGAACCTACAAATGCTCAAAAAATATTTACCATAAAACTAGGACACCCTAATTTTTATTTTGACAACACAACCAATGATACCAAATGAATGGCTCAAGTTCTAGATAGAGAGAGGCCATAACCAATTTTTATAAACATGGAATCTGATGTAGATCAAATAAATTTTATATTTGAGTGAGCCAAGTGAGTGGAACATTACCATCAAACATACATAGGTTGACCTTTTCCAACATTGACTATGGGCCATAATTGGTGTTGGTATTGTTTGGAGTAGGAGAACCAAATTGAAGTAGTTGAGGATTATTTTGTAGTGGCTAGTTGACAAGCTAGCCAATTTCCTAGATATTTATTTTAATTAATCCTTCATGTTATCTAAGTCCCCTCTCAAACCTGTAATGTCCTCTTGAACCATATCAAAATCATATTTTTTCACCATGCCCTATAACTTTGACTCAAGTTGTTGAAATACCTCTAAAATAGATGAATCAAAAGTTTTAAATTCCATGTCATCCTTGTGAAGATTATTTTTAATTTTCTTACCCTTTGTGTTCAGAAGAGCCATACACAAACCTTAAGAGGGTTTCATACCCGAAAAAGTGTAGTGGTGGAATACATCATTGTGATCATTTCACTGAAATGAATCCAACTATTACTATTAGGTGAAAAGTTTTGACCCAAAAAAGTGTACCAGTATAACATAACATTGAAATCATCTTATATAGATGAATCTAATGACTGCTAACTTTCACAAGGTAAAATAATTTCCTAACCTTTTTTTACCTAGAAAAAATGTTTTCTCTTTTTTTATAAAAAAACTTCATAGACAAAACTATGGTGATGAAGAAAATCAATTCCTCCCAGATCACAAGTTATGTTTTTCAGCTTTCCAGTGCTTAGGATGCTATATCCAAAGAAAAAAATTACACCACCAAAACTTACCCAAATCAAAGATATGATATCACTTATAAGTAAATTACTTAGATGATTCATAATAATAGAATTATATATGCTAGGATTAAGGGAAGAATAATTAGATACATAATAATAATTCATGAAAGAGAATAATACTTAAATATTATTACTGATCCACTTTGAGGAGGAAACCTCTACAACAATGCAATAGGAACAAAATTCAAGATATGATGATAAAATACTAACCACTGCCTCCTGTATATACTTTAATTAGCCATGGTTATTTTATAAGCTGACCATACTAAAAACATTGAGAAATACATTAAGCTAATATGAATGTGTGTAAGCGACAAGATGGCCACACATATCCCTGGATTCACTATAGGTTAAGGGCATAGAAAGTAGGGCTTATTTCTCCACAATTTTAGATACCTCTCATGACTCAGTTCACATATCAAGGTGGAGATAAAATAGGATCTTATTCCTTGAAATTTAGTTCATCATTCAAATTTAGTATAGGGGCATCCACATTATGAATTTCCTCTTCCCAGACATCATTACATCTCTTTCCCACTTCTGTGGCCAATAAATGGACTATGCCTAGAGAACATCTATCCTCCACATGAATTGATCACTTAGGTATGTACATGTATGCATTTTATTTTTCATTTTACTCTATCACTTCCATTTCATTACATTGTTAGAATAAAATGGGGGTAAATGTACACACCCTAATTTGGTCAAGTAACCACAAGTATTATGTCTTTTATTGATCTCTCATGAGAAGGTCCTAGTGATGAATATGAGTCTTGTTCTCATGGTAATTTTGGGTATTTTGATCTTTATTATAAATTATTTTACCTGTTTGTTATACCCCCAATTGTCCTATGTCATCCCATCCTAGTCACAAGGGCCCTTTGGCCTATTTTGCATAGTCTTCACCCATTTTTGTGTTCTCAGGACACTAGCATGATACAAGACACTAGTGCAATGTGTTAGTGTCAAGTTCATCACTAGTGTCCAATGGTCACTTTTTAGCATGTTTTGGGTCCCAACCCTTCCTTAAGACTTTTCTTATGATTTTATCTTTCTTTTACATCTTGTTGGCCAGCAAATAAGGGTCTTACATTCAAATGAAAGTTCCTTCTATATAAAGAGCCTCACAAGGAATTTTACATATAGAACTTACTATCTTGTCATATAATTACATAAAATCAATCAATATTATAGATAAATAGACTACATATTACTTAATAACACACATAGACTTGCATGATTGATTAAATAAGGGCCAAATTGAAAGTCATTCTAGCATACTGTTCATGTTGATTATGTATGTTCCCTAAGGGAGAACTACATGTGATCTAAGACCCCTATCATTGGGGTTAATGTAGATAATAGTCAAGATAATAGGGGGTCTATATCATGTAATAATAACATCCCACAACCTAGTTTTTCTCTTTATTTTGCATTTGATCTTGTTATTTTATGTGTATAGGTATTCATTATATTTTGTAAAATATTCAACATAATAATGAATAGATAAATGATAATAAGATCAAAACTTACCTATAAATCCCTAAAACCATCATGTAGCATCCCTAGAAGTCTCAGGTAATTTTTTCATAGAATTACACTAAAATGGTACCTTAGACACTAGCACACTACGCTATTATCCTCCTAATCATGCTACTAAATAAAGGTAATTTTCAACCCTAGTTTTAGAATGAATGACTCCTAACTTATCTCCAACCCTATTTTAGCCTTCTTGGCATTAGCGATGCTTATTTCAATATAGATAATTTAATTTTCTCATTGTACATACATCTTAGGTAAATTAGTTCAATATATCTATTTCAAATATTTGTCTAAATTTACCCTCTATTTTTAGCCCCTTTAATAACCTAGGATTTACCTTTGTAAATCCTAAATAATTAAAATAATAAGTAACTAGTATAAGCATGTTAAAGTAGCCCATACATAAACTATGTTAAGAAAAAAATGTCAAGTGTATAGAAAATAAAGTAGCCTATTTAAGATATAATCAAGGATAAATGTATGTGTAAGTACATAGGTAAGCTCAAACATGATAATGAAATGTGATCATTCAATCATATAGCTTGTGTATATCTAGATCAAAGAAGTGGATACTCCCAATATATACATGACATGAGTAGATGAAAGTACCAAAATCTGAAATAAGAATAGATCATGTATTTTTATATGCCTATATCACACTCAAATAGTAGTGTGACATAGTGTATATGTAGAAGTAACTGAATATGCCTTACATCAACATAGAACTAACACATAAATGCCAAGGAACTAATACAATATATAGGTGCCAAAAGTGTTTTTTGGATTTTTGAATGTTTTTTTATTTTTTACATTTTGAAACATATGAAGAGCAAAGATCATCCTATGATCTCATCCAAAGGATTGTAATAGGTATCTCAACACTCAAAACCTAGTGCAAATAATTTGTGGTACTACCAAGGAGCATGTATAAGTGCAATATTTATCACTATAGTGTCTATAATGATTTATGTATGTATAATAGGACTTGGTGCTCATGAATGGATAAGAGGAGGAGTAGGGGTTTATGGGACCCATCTTTGTATGCTATGTAGTTTCTTTGAAATAACAATAGTAAAAACATGCTTAGTTTTTTTGGATATATGAATATGGTGAATAGCATAAAATATTTCAATTTAATGAAACTTTATATTTAGTGGTTATGAATTAATAACCATATGAAATGAAATTAAGGTGGA
This sequence comes from Torreya grandis, assembly GCA_037957365.1. Taxonomy (NCBI): domain Eukaryota; kingdom Viridiplantae; phylum Streptophyta; class Pinopsida; order Cupressales; family Taxaceae; genus Torreya; species Torreya grandis. The sequence goes on along the minus strand of JARHVA010004329.1, from coordinate 16,529 downwards.
AATAATAAATATTGAGTATAATGATCATGTGGTAATGGAACTAATAATTTTTCTTCTATAACTAAGTCTGAAGTATCTATACAAATATCTTATAAATTTGTATGTATATGTTTAGGTTTCCATATATTTTGTGTAGATTCACCTTCTCTCCATATATATTTATAAGGATGTGATTTACCAATGGTTGCTCTATAGGATCAGTGTGGGAGAGATTGATCTTAGGAGAGAGTACATTAGGAGGACTTCTACTAGTGGTCATTTTCTGTGAAGGTTAATAGACCATGTGTTCCTCACAAGGAGCAACATGGGATGGATTAACCCTATTATATGAGCCTACATATATATATTTATGATATGTAATGATTCCCTAATCAATTAACTATAAAATATTTTGGTCAAAATAAAAACACTCATTATCTCAATCGTCAATATCATAGTAAGTGTAAAAGTGTTGTCATTTTTCCTTATCAAATTTGTGTGGTGGATAAAATGAATTAGAAGGGAATGTTATCATTTGTTTATCCAATAAAGTTATTAATATTTCATGTGGTATTCTAATCAAATTGAAGAGGCTATCATTTAGTAGAGCTATATGGTTTAACTATGGGAGATACTCTATAAGTATTTTCCTTTCTTTTGTTTAACACTTTTATCATTTATTCTTTGACATGTATTGTTGATTATGTAGAAGGTGTTTGAATTGGTTTATTATCTTTTATAAAAAAAATTATTTGTATTGAAAACATGAATCTTATCATGTATTATTTTTAATGGAGAGATAGGCAAGTACGTTTGAGTATTCATTAGAGTGCATGAATATTTTTGCACATCTCAATATAAGGTCTCGAATGAAGCAAAGGATTATGCAGTGCACTTTCTCTAAGTGGAAAAAAAATACATGTACTAAATATAAATTATACTTCTAAATCTAAGGGTGAATAAGTTAAAGAATACAAATCATCATTAAATAGAATAACATAGTCCTATATAGATTCATTTTTTATTTGTAGCAACGCTTATAAATGTTCTAATGGTAACTTAGATAAGGTATAATGATGAAAATGTGATAGAAACACATCTTAAAGTGTTTTTAAAGTTGACAATGACCCATTTGGAAGACAATTAAACCAATCAAGTTCCCCTTGGGTTAAACTATGATGAAAATCCTAATATAAATCTTCCATTTTGGGCTCAATGTTTAAAAATTTGTAAATATTATTGTAAAATAACAATAAGGTCCCCTTAACCATAAAAAAAGATAACTTAGGCATAATAAATTTTGAAGGATAAAGATGTTAAAATACATTCCTAGAAGTAGGTTGCTCTGTTAATGTATTCTCTTCAAGAATAGCCTCATGAGAATAAATTTTCAATTTAAGAGTTTTAACTTATTGTTCCAAATTTCTCATGGTAGTCATGATAGATAACATATCATAATAAGATGTTTAAGTTTTTACTATTGGTTTTGAATTACCATGCAAGTGTAACATAAGAATAATTGAATATTTTTCACTATCAATGGGTAAATTAGTAAATGTTTATACTTCATTGTATAAAGGGGTATCCATGGTTAATGATATGTGTGCAGTCATTATGCAATCACACACTCCTTGTTTGTTATACAATGCATATTTTTCACCTGATGAAATCATGAACACTCCTTTACTCAATTTTTTTCATAACCTTATGTAATAAATATCACACCTAATCATAGACTTTCATGCATTGGTCTCCTCAAATCATATCCTATTGACCTCATTTATTGTAATCATGTTCACCTCATTGGCACTTATTCATAGACATATTTGCTCTTTTGGGACCCATTGTATCACACCCACATGTTGAAAATCCCTACCCACATGGCTAATTCAAATCTCCCAATTAGTCATTTTTATAAAATAGGATCTTAGGATTAGAAGTGGTTAGAGATAGCTTGGACATTAATTGTTATATTCATTACCAACTACTACATCTAACAATACTGACATGCTACCAACATCCTCATCGATAACCACACAACATTTATCACTACTTTTGTATTATGCATGTTGAATACGTATAAAAAATCATATGATCATATACATATAGAACCCCTAAGAGTCTGGTTGATGTAATACACAGTCGTAACACAAATATCTTTCCTTGTGTATCTACTCTATATACACACTATAGACATTATACCATGTTTCCCTATTCTTTAATTTATGAAAATAATTTACATTTCTTACATGTAATACTTATGATTCATTGAGTTTGTGTTTGATTATTTTATATGAATACATCTATGTGCAATCACTCTGCAAAACTAAAATTAGTTGTCCTTCACACACTCAGTCCTGGGTCTTGTGGTGCAAATCACTGGTATCAAATTTGTAATTTCAATAAGTATATTGGTATCATGAGATTTGATCTCTTATCATTTATATGCCTACAACCATAAGAGTGAAATGAGAGAGAGAAGGTTTAATATTCAATTATGTTGTAGATATTATAAAACATCATAGCAAAATCAAGATGATTATGCCTAGAATCAACATGAGGTAACTCTAAAAATTTCAAGGTTCATTATCTATACACTAGGGTCATAACATATTGATATTTTCTATTAGGTCCATGATTTTATGATGTAGCTCAACCCAATGTTTACCTCTTCATATTAATAGAATGATACACAATGGTTTCAAAAAAAAAACCCTTCAAAGTACAAGTTAATCTTGGAATCCCTCTATTTGAGGAAAGATTGATGTAAAATCATTAGAATATTATATTTGACAACTCAAGGCATACTTTTCAATCAATTTCTTAATTGGTACTTAGAAGATAACCTTCATAAAGATGTTCATCCCAATTATTTACTGATGGGAAATCTTTAGTGCATAATATGTGTAAGATTGCATTCTAATATAATCATGGAAGACATTTTGATGTGCTAAAGTAGGAATACTACTCTCTCTAAAACTTTGAAGATGAATACATCAAATTCTAGTAACTTATTAAATGCAAGGACCAATCTATGAAAGAGTACATGAACATGTTCCATGGTTACTCTATGCACCTACAACATAACTTGAGCAAACAACATAGGGTGTTGAAGTAAATTAGTGTAATATCACCTTAAATTTGTGTAAAGATGGATTTATTTACTTCTAACACTTTGTGACAAGCATATCATAAAGGCACAAAGATCTAGGCTAAGTAAAATATATAGTGTTCCACCTCTTCATCTAATGTAGTGCATAAGGTTCATCCCTTTCACAAATCCATGTCATAACCCCTTACATAAAAACACTACATTTATCACAAAAAAATTAGCCTTATAAAACTATGTAACTCTCAAAGGTTTTTGTGCCTTCTAATTCAGACAAAAAAATAAGTCTAGTGATAAGTGATGCCATCACCATCACTCATCCACCCATAATGACTCCAAATGTTATGCTTAGTATTCCTTGCATGAACAATCTACATTAAGACCCACACTAATGGACAATATTGAACCAACTGTCTCTTATCTAAGTACCAACACCATTGTGATTGATATCTCTAAAGATCACACATGTTTCTTCCACACTAAGTTTTGGGTGAAGGGTCAACCTATCCACATCATCATTGATAGTGGTAATTATAAGAGCATAATTACACAATCAATAACTTAATAACTTGGACTTATCACTATTACACACCCTAAACCATATTCTCTGGGGTGGCTATAGTAAGGTAAATATATACATATCTAGTGATAGTGCACTTTTTAGTATAAAATAAAGCCTATGGAGGAGGACATCACTTGTGACATCACACCTATCAAGGTCTATGACATATTACTAGTAATACCATATCTATATGACTATGAAGCTACATATACATCTAAGCCATAAGGTTGGACTATCTGTGTATAAGGTCACTTCTACCACCTATTTGAGTTGGTGCACATGACCAACGTCACCTTGGTATCCACTAATAAATGTCACAAACTTGTCTCACATACATATAAGTTTATGTTGTTTATGGTTCACCCTGACATGCCTATGAAATAGATAAAGCATTCCTTGGTAGTTCAAAATGCTCACATAATGTCAAAATAATAAAATATCGGCCAACTACTAGATCAACATAGCAAATTCTTCATAGATATTGAAGGACTTGCAACACACCATTAATTAAAACACCAAATCAATTTGGTCCCTACATACCCTCTTATAAATATCCCATATATCATAGATTAGTTTAGGAGAATGACAAAATCTAGCACCAGATATAAGAGATTATTTATTTGGGTAAGATTAGGATTATCACTTCTCCTTGTAGGAGTTTGATACTCCTTTCACCCAAGAAGGATAGGTCTTGGTGACTCTTTATAGACCATTATGTACTCAACAAGATTGTAGAAACTATAATTTCATATGTTATATACACTCTATTTGGTGTTGTATGGCCCTTATCATTATTTTACTATCCTAAATATCCTTATCTTAAATTTTAAACTATTTACTATTAAACACTTGGTAATTTGGTTTTACAACTTATCATTTTACCTACCTAACCACCTAAATCTATTTATAACCCATATAATCCTAATCATTTTACCAACCTACCCATATATAAACCCTTCTTAACAACCCCATGCATATAATCCCAAAATTACCCACAATTGAAAAAAATCAACATAGATGAAACCACTCCTTGTTAAGAATGGTGAATTGTTAATAATTTTATGGTAATCGTCACCAGTTCTCCCAATTGGCATTGATTTATTTATATGCATCCAACCCTTTAGCTAAGGGACCATGAACTTTGAATATCAAAATTTTGCTTTGATTTTCTCAAGATAATTAAGGAGAAACTTATCACCACTCTACCAAAAAATTTCTACACCTAATCCACATCCATCATCAAAAACCAAGAGGATCACTTATACTTGTGGGAATAATACATTTTGCCTACAAATTTGGTTTAAGGTAAGTATCATTATATTTATTTCATTTAATTTCTATATTCCTATGATTTTTGCTTATCCCACTCTTAGAAGATAGTATAAATCCTTGTTTTCCTTATCATTATCCTCTATTACCTTGTAATTCCCTATTTTTAATTAGGTGTAGTATAAATAGAATTGATGTTGATTAATCTGAATTGGAATCAATTCTATAGGATCAACATCGATCCACTATATTCTATTTTAAATCCCAAGCCTTTTAAATCCTAGAACTATATCTTAAACCCAATTTAATTTAATGTTCTCTCTATTTATATATGGCATTAATTTGTAGATGATTTTACCCATAATTGTGTATGATGTAATTAATGTTACTAATTTGCCTATTGTATCTCAACCCTTTTTCATTGACTAGAGCAATATAGCCTTCAAGTTATCACTTTGTGATATTGTTTACTCTTTCTTAGTTGAATCCACTTATAATCAACTATATTTTATACAAGAGGATGTGAATATTGTTAAAACTTATTGGGATGAATGCTTTACTTACATTGATAATTTAAATGAAGAATAATTCATAATATCTTTGTTATCGTATCTATATCACATCTTTATATTTTGTAATTTTAGTGTTTATTTATCCACTTAATTGTGAGAACACTGAGTTGACATCCACTTGAAGAATTTCATAACTTCCTAGGACTAGTTCTTAACTAGGCAACTCACATATCTATCTATTAATCCATTTTCTCCAAGTTGTCTTCTTATGTGTAGGTTATTCCTCTAAGCCAAAAATAAGTTCCCTCATTCATTGGATTCAAGTGATGCACAAACATCCTCATATATCTAGGTATTCTATGTAAACCCTACAATTTCATTAAGTTTTTAGTAAGTTAATTAAATTAAAAGTAAAAATAAAAAACTACTAGGGTCTCATTTTTACTATTATAATTTATTGTCAACTTATCCATTCATTGATTTACTTTTTTATTGATTGTTGTCTTCATTCAAAATAAAAATCCAAAATTGTTTGTAAATTTCCTTTTAAAGGTTTAAAAAGAACTACATCCATTCCTTGCTTTCTTAGATAATTCAAATAGAATAATTTAGGTAGATCAAGTTATCATAGAAATCACTTATTTTCACACACATACAAAACCACTTACATAATAAATTCATCAAACATTGACATAAGGGAACTGACTGAGATATCATCACCTATCAGTAACATTCATCCCAACTATCCTACTTGGATTTCACCACTAAGGGGAGAACCAACTCAGTACATTGATTGAGTATAAACTATAATTATTAGATACATACTGGAAAAGCACTCAATACCCTTACACTATGGTATGTGAAGTGAGGGGGTAAACTCGAATACTAAGCCACATATTGATTCCAATATAGAGATATTTTGAGCCTAAACAAACTTGAAACTATCTCTAGATTATCATTTCTTATAACCCTTGTTAATATTTTTCCTTATCATACTTTAAAGTTAATTTCTTCAAAGTAAAATCTCTCTAGATATGTTTTTTAGCGTGTGTGCCTCTTTTCCACTAAAATGTGATAATAATAAAAAAAGACTATTATGTACTTTTTGTTATAATTTTTTGATTCTTCTTCATTACTACATGGTTTTGATGCAACATCAACTATTAAAGTAAACCAAAACCCCATCTTCATCCTTATCCATTGAGAACTCTATAATTCCTCCTATCTCCCCTAAGTCCATGGGGGAGGGTATTCCCCAGTGTTATACTTAAGGAGATCCGAAATTTGTGACCATATTAGATACTAATCCAATTACACTTAATCACTAACTTAGTACCCAAGTTATTCACATTATACTTTCCCCTCATATATATATATATATATATATATATATATATATATATATATATATATATATATATATATATATATATATATATATATATATATATATATATATATATATATATATATATATTATGAATCTTTTTGGCATGCCTTTAGAGGAAAATGAATGGTTTACTATAGCTATGGTGTCATCCCTTAACAATCCTCCCCTGATAAGTTTTAATGCTAACACTATGTAAAATTTAATAAATATACCTTTGATAACATCTAGTGGTCCATCCCTAACTAGTACCCAAGTTTAAAATGTCACTAAACCTCAACTTATGTCTACTCTACCTCTTACCAAAGTAGCTTAGAACATAGTGATCTCAATCCCAATTACTCTCCCACCTATCCAAACTAGCATACTTTTAAATCCCCAAACTTAACCTTTACAACAAGCTCCCATGAGTCAACTTCCCTAGCAATATATCTCATTGACCACCTAATGCATATCTCTCTTATAAGATCTTAAGTCCATTTATATAGCCTTACAATCCCCATAATATGTGACATCATCCCCATTAGTTTTGACCACTTTATTTGGTTACCCCTTTCCACAGTCCTTCTCCACTCCATTTCCTACCTATCAACATCTATAATAGAATGTTTTGGTTGATTCCTTGATATAATACCCAACTAGACCTTATGAATAGGATGGTGAATCTAGAAGCCTTTGCCTCTAAGAAAAAAGTATGCTCACTTATGATCAAATCTGTAATAAACCTAATAACACAAATGTCCCCATTAAAACATACCATTCACAATGGGATCTTCAAAAATTTACAAAGTTTCAAAATAAGGAGGATCCTCAACATCACATTCAAGTGTTTAGACACGCTTGTTATCTTATATCTTACAATGAAACTCTTCTTCTTAGAACATTTCCCATGTCACTAATTTGACCATCCTTAGACTGGTACAGTTCAATCCCTCAGCATTTCTCATTTTCTTTCATGTAGCTAGCCTAAATATTTTTAGATAACTTCTCCATCAACATCATAATAAAAGTAACAATCATCAACTTTTATGCCATTATATAGTTCAATGGCAAATCTATCACTGATTTTGTGGATAAATGGATGATATTTATAAACTAACTCACCTTTTCCCTCCCTCAACCTGAACTAATTGAATTATTTATGATATCATGTGTTAAACATATCTTTTGAACATTACAGGTGAAATCCTTCAAAAAAATTTATGAGGCTTTTTTATGGCCTATAAATTAGAAATTAGAGCTTTCAAATAAGGGAAAATAAAATTATGTAGTAATAACTTCAAACTTGATCCCTCTAAAAGGACTAATAATAATAATAAAACCAAAGGCACTACTAACATTGTGATCATAAAATCAGTACCCTCATAGACAAAAGGCTAATCTAAACCCTCTACCTCTCTAGCACAATCCCAAAAACCATTAACACATTTCCCTCCATGATAGTAAAAACCCTTAATGGAATCTTAAAATTTTATTTTAGACAAGCTCTTAAAAGAAGCTATCATCAAACTTCCTCTAGTTAGACCTCTTGATGATTCTCACCCTAAACCTATCTAGTTTAAGGAAAATGACTTTTGAAACTACCATCGTGTAATAGGTCAAGATGTCAATAAGTGTGGATATTTTAAAGGTTTAGTAAAAAACCTTATTTATCAAGGGGAGTTACAATTAGATAACCTAATGCTCCCCCTAATTAGTCTATAGACATCTTTAGGTTGTAATTCCCTAACCATGCTTCCATGTGTAATTTTGTATAGGCTAATTTGAGATCCACCATGCACCATAAGACCCATGTGATCAATAAAATCCATCATCTACTTCTACCTAAAGAGGTCAGTAGTGCTTCAGTCCTAGATTTCCTTATAGGAGATTCTTTTAAACCATCTGAATTAAGTGAATTTATCCCAAAAACTCACTCAAGCTTTTTGAGTCTCATTATTTGGGATCCACCTAAGGAAATATTATCTAAAAATATTCAAGATGATCAATTAGAAATAAAGGAAGAGAGACTTGTTAAGGATAATGCTTGTTTAGACATCCTAGAAGATATTCATCCCACTCTTTATGTCACCTCAACAACTATATTTAACATACCCATACCCTCTAGCTTATTTCCCCCTAAGGAGACTGTTGTGTTACCTCAAACAAATCTAAGACTAGCTCCCCTCATTACTCATGAAGAGCCAAATCTTAGATAAATTAAGGGGAAGCTTATAGGTATTAGAAATAAAAACCTTGGGGATCATGAGAAAAAACCTTAAAAAATCCTCCCATTAGGATTGAACTCCCTAAAGAGGATATCCCTACTATACCTAATTAGATTCAAGAAGGAAAGGCACCTCTACCACCTATTAGAACTAAAGCATCTATATTAGTACCCCATCCTTCAGCAAGACTAAATACCACCATTATAGAATCTTCTACTAAAGATCATGTACCATCACAAACGTATCTTCTCATTATGATAATGCCAATACATAACCATTTAAACCCCTACTATCCACAATGCCTAGGAATGAGATCTTATCCTAAGTAAAAAGTACCTACTATAAGGAAAAATCAAACAATTAGTTCAAAGGATCAAGGTTTGAAATTAAATAAAACTTCCATACCGAAGCCTCAAAAGATTAAAAAACCTAGTCAAGATCCATTAAAGGGATATTACTCTAAGATCCTCAATCAACTTCTTCAAACCTCCCTTTTCAATCTACCACCCACAAAACTTGTTAACCCCCACATTTAGAGACCAATATGGTATTAGGCAAAGAAGAAACGTGTATCATCGAATAGCAAGACATGATACTAAAAGTTATAAAATGGTGAAATTTGTGGTCTAAAATTTATTAAAAGATATTTTAATGGAAAAATTAGATCATGACTATCCTCATAGTTAAACTACTATGGTCATATCCACCTTAAGAACTAGTATATTACCAATAGTATTAGAATGGGTTTTAAAGGAAGATAAAATATTTGATAGAGCTCAATATCAAATCCTCCTAAACCCTCTAGATTTGGATGAGTCTGAAAACATGAAAAATTTACCCTTGTTTCAAATAGATTTGATTCACATAGAAACATAATCCCAAAACTAGGGTCATAAGACCCACAATCATGCTAAAATCAAAGTGACTATTACAAAAACTCCTCCTCCTACCATAAATAGTCCTACAACACCTACCCTAAAACCTAAAATTTATATTTTAGGAAAGGCAAAAAATAATAATTCTTTATAATTAATATATATATCCATTCTAAAGTAGCTTCATCAATTCCCAATCAAGATTTCTTTATATTAACTTGTCTAAAACTCTTTATAGCATCACAAGGCTATGATAGAAGCCTTGCAAGCTATCAAGATACAATTTGGTGAACCCTGGCCTTTATCATCTTTTATAACATCACTTCAAAAGTCATTATACATAACATTCCATCATTTTTAAATATCATCATTGAAACATGATGACTAAGAGCTCCCACTATTTATCACTTCCCAAATTGATCAGACTCAAATCAAATGAGTAATGATTGATAATGGAGAAAGCATAAATATTATCTCCTCTCATGCATTTAAGAAACTAAAATTACCTAAAACTATTGTAGTCCAATCTCCAACCATTTTATGGTAATACAATGATACTATATCCCCTACATTAGGAATGGTTTTTATTCCCATCCAAGTAGGCATACATACCCTACCTGAGTTAGTTTACATAATAAATAGGGAGTTTAAATACAACATCCTATTATGACATCCTTGGATATGTGTTATACATTGCATTCCCTCCACCTTACATTGATGTATTAAATTCAAACATGAGGTTAAGATCCATAATGTCCCAATCAATCCCTATCTATTTAAAAAATTTAACCTTACCTTCCAACCAAATGATGTCTTAATTTCATACAAAATGCAATCAAATCATCATCTAATGAAGCATCATCTAGTAAGATAATCCTTGCATCAAGGATAGATGGAAATGCTTCCATTGATTTCATGTTTAATTTTTTATTGATAAGATAATATTATTTATTAATACTCAACACTCTCCCCACTCCCAAGTGTAGACACTAAAAAACTACACACAATAGTTCTAGTTGTCAAAACACATTAGGACCCCTATCAGACCTTGATTTTAGTTGACCACTAGCTAGCTAACTCATTAACCTACTAACTTAACATTTAACTAAACATTTTAACCTTTATTTGACCCCTTTACCCTTAAACACTCAACCACTAACATTCATCCTAACCATCAATGGTTAGCCTGATCATTAATGCTTAGGTCCTCACCTCTTCACCTTCTTAATACATCACTAGTTGTGTATAAGATAACAAATCACAATTTAATATGTTCACCTTATATGGTGCTAATGAACTTCCAAGCATCAAGATCAACAACCTCACCCTCTAGGGAACCTTCCATCCTCCATCTCTCTTTGCCTATAAAATGAGGGGAGTAGGAGGTGAAAAGGATCCATGTTCAAGATATCAAATCTTCTTGCATATAGGTATTGGAACTCTCTAGCATCTAGTCTTCCTTTAGCAACTTAGCATCATAAAAAGAGACCCAAAATTCTACCAAATTTTCTTTTGAGGCCAAAGTATTATTACTCTAGAAAAATTACTTTAGCCTTTAACCATCAACCAACTAGCAAGCTATAGGTATATCAATACTTTAGCATTGTTATTTCAGATTTCTAACCTCCCTAACCTAATTAGACTTGTCTGCACCTTACTTCCTCTCTACTAAATCTTTAATATAACCTCTATCTACCCATATACCTATTCTACTACTCTTTTTAGACCACCTTTAGAAACCCATAGGCAATTACTGATGGTTAGCACAACCACTAACGGTCACCCCCAACCACTAATGATTACCCAACTATCGATGATCAGCCCAACTATTGATGGTTCACCTAACCTCCAATGGTCACCGTGGTAGAAAATAACAAGTTGTTTTCAGCCCCTTACCCCCAACCAAATCTAAATTTTTATGTCCCTACCTATTCATAGACTCTTTCCTAATTTTTTGAACCACATCCCACCTAATTTAGCATAATTATTGACCAAATTTTGTTAGATTTAGTCATTTTCTTTAACAATAATTATACTTTTTTCTTGTATTGCATTTTAATTATCTTATGCAAATACTTTATAATTTTTAACTTTATTGTTATCAACAGTGGATTGATAGCCTCCTAATAAGCATATACTTCTTGGATCTAGCTCACGCTAGGTAGTCTACTTAACTATCTTGCTAACCCCTTTTTATTAGTGTTTTCTTATTTTAAGGTTATTCCTTCCTATCCAAAGAAGAATTCTCCATCATGATATGGATTACATGCATATCACCAACCAGGTATTTCTACCACACCCTTATTACTAGTTTCTTATCTTCTTCCAAAATTAAGAAATGAGCAAAAATTAAGAGAAACATTTTGGCATGCTCGGTAGGACCCTAGAATCATCTAAGTGCCCTTTCTTTCTTCCTTTATTTTATGCTCATCAAATGAAACCTAAAATTTATTTTGGCATAAAATAAACCCATTGCATTACATTGATTATTTACTTGTTTTATTTCATCTAGTAACTTAAAAGCAAAGTAATTAATAATAGTTTTCACTCTTGTTATCACACATTTATCCAAACCACATAATCTATCAACACATCAAAACAAACTTGAGAGATGGCTTGATTAGGATTTCATCACCTATTAGTAAACCTTTCCCTTTCTTGGCAATCCTAATTAGAGGTCATTATCAAGGGGAGAACCAACTCAGCTCTTTGGTTGAGTATAAACTATAAAATTTAGTATATCTTGGCTAAAAACCTAACACCATTATATCTATAGTGTGTGAAGTGATAGGGTAGGCCCCAATACCAAGCCACATATTGAATTTCAATATAAATTCTCTCTTGAGCACATAAACACAACCTAAAACCAACCTTATATTTCCCCTTTAGTACCTAATCTACAAGCCAAATTTCTTCTTCACACTTTATAAGGCATGATCCAAAAGCAATCTAAAAAGAATCCTAAGTTTTAAATGCACTTTTAGTGTATGTTTGGATTTCCTTGCATTCTTTTCTTTTGCTTTATTTTTGTTTAAGATACGAGTTTCATCATTTTTTCTATTTTATCACATGGTCTTTACTAAACAGTAGATGGGAAATCAAACCAACCAAAGACCACCTTCATTTTTCCTCCTCCTCTATGTAGTGTACTTTAGGTGTTAAAGGTTATCCTGCTCATTATCCTCCTCCTACCATGCCTTAAATAGTTATTGAGGGTGATGTAAATTTTTTTTCACATTCCTTGATAACAACCCCATAAACCTCCAACATTACCTTAATACCTTTTATTTCTGCACATCTACTATTTCAATTTTCTCTCATAAATCCATGCTTTGGTATGCCTCCCCCTCTTGTGGTTAGTGTTACCTCCAACCAACCTTTGACTACCCAAGCCTCTTCTTCTACTAACATCTCATCCACTACCACCATCAAAACCCAATCCAACATTCCAACCTATAACCAAACCCCTCCTACACCAACCAACATCACAAATGTAGGGGAAACCTTACCTCTTCTTACCTATACCCCACCTACTATGGGGATATCTGCTACCCCTATTTCTACCATTCCCCTTTTTACTACCAACCAACCAATATCTACCCCTCTTCAAAATTTGGTACTTTTCATACCCCCTATTCTTCCACCTATTAGAACTAGGGTCACCACCCAACCTCAAGCTACCACTTCAACCATACCTTCAATCCAACCGATGTCCATCCCTCAACAAACACCCTTAACATATTACCAATGTGTTCCTAATCTACAAGGATACATACCACCTTCTACCCAACCTTTTGTACCCACATACCAATATGGGGAATCATCCCAACCTCCCATGATCACATGCCAATATGTGGTCTCTTCTAAATCCTCCACCTCTTATCCATACATTAAAGCTACCCAACCTCAACTAAACCTGCCACCTAATTATGGAGCTCCTCAACCTTAAATATATTTAGTTAAGATGCTAACAGATAAAATGTCCAATCTTGAATCATCTATTTCTAGGGCTCATAACCTTTTATCTTATGATCAAATTTGTAATGAACCCATTCATCCATCTATTCCAATCTGACCTTATCCTCCTCAATGGGAACTACCTAAGTTTTCCAAGTTCCAAAGCAAGGAGGACCTTCAAAAACATTTGAGAGCATTCTACCATTGTTTTTATTTAATCACATATGATAATGTTTTTCTTATTCATACCTTCCCCATGTCCCTATCTAAACTAGCCTTGAATTGGTATAGTGCTCTTACCAAGCATTTTATCTTCTCCTTTTCTCAACTAGCCTAAATCTTTTTAGATCACTTTTCAATTAATATATCTAAAAAGGTTTCCATTACTGACCTTTACTCCATTAGGCAATTCAATGACAAATTGATTGCTAATTTTGTAGCTATATGGAGAGGTCTCATTAACCAACATTTTTTCTCATTACCCCAACTAGAACTGATTAAACTCTTTTCTTGAAGTTGTACCAAACATATTACCCTAACTCTTCAAGTTTAAACTTTTAGAACCTTTGATGAGGCATTCACCATGGCACATAAAATTGAAATTAGAGCCATTGATGAAGGGAAATTGAAACTAAGAAACAAGAATTATAGATTTAAATCCAATGAGCCTTCTTTTACCAAAACCACCAATCAATCTAACCATCTCAACACCAAGACAAAGGCAACTACAAACACGATTATCTTAAAGACCACTCCACCCCTAATTATCAACCAACCTAATCAAACCAACTCTTCCAACCCATCAAACCAACAAAATCACAACCAAAATCAAACCTCTCCAAGATAATATACTCCCATAAGGGAATCATATGATTTAGTTTTGGATAAATTGCTTAAAGCTAACCTCATCCAACTTCTTCCTATAAAACCACCCTAACAATTTGATGCCTCTCACCCCACACCTAGATGTTAAAATGAAAATTATCTATGTACCTTCCATCTTATTATTGGACATGATGGTTGTAGGTGCAATACCTTTAGAACTATCATCCAAAACATGATTGTCAAGGATGAACTTGCATTAGATAATCCCAATGCACCTCCAAATTAGTCTTTTGATATCTTTCAAAAACCTTTTCCCAAATATGCACCTTCCACCAACCATTATAATAGCTAACCAGAATCATCTC
Organism: Torreya grandis; assembly: GCA_037957365.1. NCBI lineage: Eukaryota > Viridiplantae > Streptophyta > Pinopsida > Cupressales > Taxaceae > Torreya > Torreya grandis. The sequence continues at coordinate 1,482 of JARHVA010004329.1, read as the reverse complement.
ATACTCATGAGGTACACATGGTTAATGTTGTTACCATTGAACCTAGTATTGAGGAATCCATTACCTCAACTACCTTTTCTTCCACCCCATTTATTGAAGTGGTGGAATCTTCTTTTATTCCTTTAGACAAATAAACAAAGGAAGAATCCCCCTCTCTTTCAATTGAATAGACCATTTATTTACCCACCTCTCCTTTGATGGAAATACCAAAGGGGACAACCATTACTCCAACCACTTCTTCCTTCAATCCACTTATGGAAGTGGTGGAATCACTGTTCTTTTCTTTATGCATCCAAACAAGAGAAACAAACACCTCTCTTTTCCCATCAAAACAAACCACATCTTCCTTACCTACTATAAAACCAACCACTCCTTCTTTGGAAACCACCCCAAAGGAAGAGATTGTCTCCTCTGTTCTTTCCCTATAATCACCACCTTCCTCAACCATCGAACCTCCCACCCAAGACAAAGGTTGAAAAACCAATCCTTCACCTTAACCTATGGGTTTAATATTTTAAACCAATAACAAAGGAATCAAACCCATATATAAACCTTTTTTCTAGATTGGTCCAAAATCTATAGTTTACTTCTCAACCCAATCTAGATAGGGAAACCTTTTAGAATTGTCTTGGGCTACCTTACCAAAATCAATAGTAACATTTAACCTCACTTACATCTACCCTCAAACCCATCATTACCTAAACCCCTTATTTATATACTTCTTCCTCCAAAACCATATGGGAACCATCTAACCCACCTCAATCTAAAATTGTTAAATCACCCTAAACCTCATTGACCAAATCCATCAAGAATCTAGGAATACATCCCACCCCTAGCTTGGTTCATCCATCTTTGAATTTGTAATTAACCTCATCAATTCCACCCAAGAAAAATTTGACTAAACTTATTAAAAAGGTGGAACCACCCAAACCATCTTGAACTAGACCCATACCACCCCCTTCTCTATTACCTTCAATTTTAGGACCCCATTGATCTACTATCCCTATTACCTATTCCTCCTCTAGGAAACCTTCTCCTTTTATTCTACCTACACCTAAATCCATAAAAATAATAAACTCCCCATCATTCTTGACTAACCTAGCTACCTCTACCTTCCCACCTATCACCAAATCTTCACCCTCCACCTCTAAAACAACCACAACTAAATAATCCCAAATGAAACCACCCACCAAAACCATCTCACCAGCTCCAACTTCTATGGTAAATCCTACTCCCAAGAAGGCTCCCACTCCTAAAACCAAAAACCTAATACCTTCAACACCTTTGGTCAAATCTTATTCGACCATTATACAAAGGTTGTTTCAAACCTCTTCTTTAACCTTACCACCCATCAAACCTTTTAACCCTTCACATATTAAACCAGCATGGTTTAATAACAATTTGATTTTCCTATACCATAAGACACTAGGTCATGATACAAACAACAACTACAAAGCTCTCCAAATAGTTGTCCATAGATTA
>JARHVA010004328.1:1555000-1610348 GCA_037957365.1 Torreya grandis | reverse complement strand
GGGATGCCAAAATCTACAATAAATGTCTTGCATACAACTGGCTGATATACAAAAGTGAGCAAGGCCAAATGCAAGGACATAGAAAATTGCCTAAAGTGAATAATGTATCAACAAATACACAGGGAAAATATTACATTAAATAATAATAGATTTGAATAGTAATCAATAATTTGTTGAAACACAGATCTACATGTAATAAGTCCATGTTTTCATAGGTAGGATGAGGATAACTCAAGATTCAACCTCAAACTTGAACTATGTTTTGATCAAAAGATGGCACTTGATTACAAATTATATGTTAACTACCATCTAATAACAAACTGATAGCTTCACAAATATACATAGAATCTAATAACCTAGTTGTATGAACTCTACATGGACTATGAGTCATAATGAAGACTATCAACTATTCATAGTATGACTGCAAACATCATTTGTAAAAACATCCAAATGCCTGATCCAAAATTGAGGTGAAACAAGTATCATGACCTGGTATGAATTTCAATCTTGATCTAAATGTAAAAGGTGAACAATAATGTAGTTCAATCCACCTTTGTTTGATGTGGTCTTTTCTAATATAAACAAAACAACACAACTCTCCAAATCATATGATCAATTACTAGCTATTGTATAATTTACAAGAGGCTTTAACATAATAACTACAAAATCATACACAAGGATAAATCATAGTGTAATTGTCACTCACCATCCTTAGTATTCCATTGCTATGATACCATTGTTATGAATTCAAAGTGCTAAACATATATAAGTTTGCATTGCACATAGAAAATTCTAATCACACAATAATATTTTACTATCATTTATTTATCATTTAGGACACATTACAAATATATAGGAATATAATTCCTATAATTTATCCATCATTTTCTCATCCCTATGATAATGCAAACCTATATACAATATATTATTGTAACCTATAATTATAATATACTAATCTATTATTATAATATTTTTATATAGAAATATTCTGATATACAAACTAAATAATTATATTTACCTCTCGATAAATACACAATGTAAAATTTAATCCCTAACAACATTGGTCACTATTGACTAACATCAGTATCTGTGTGTAAAAAAGAGAGAACCCAAGACCTAGAATTCTAAAATTGTTTGTTTCATTATCAATTGTACTTCAAAGCTAAAGGAAACTCTCTAACTTTTTCTGTAGGACCTATGTGGAAAAATGATCAATTTGAGCATAATTAAGTCTTTAACCTTCCTTTGGTGTTTAAAAGGAACTTAGATGGTTTATTTGCTTATTTTGTGAAAAAATTTCAAAGTTTTTTCAAATTAAGGCCAAGGGGCCAATAATTTCACCAACCATTTCAATTTGGTGTATAAAACAAACATTCACTTAAATTTCAAATTTATTAAAGTGTTGTTTTATGTAAATAATCTATTTCTTGTTAGATTATTTGAGCAAAACAAATCGTTCGTGTATGCTCCCCCAATGCCTTATAAGGAAATTAGGTGACTAAAGTTGCCTTTTCATTATGATTGTGCCTTTATCCAAGGCATGAAAAGGAAGTTGTCTAGGCTCTCCCCAAAACTCATATGGTTTGGGAAATCTAAAAACAACCTCTGAAGAATTTTCACTTAGAACATTTATTTTATGCAATTTGGCTTGTAGAGGGGAGTTCATAGCCTCTTCATGAGTTCTTTAGGGAATCTTTGACTGAGGGTTTCATCTCCTAGCATTGAATTCAATCCCTATCTATGTGGGTGTATACAAATTAAGGGTGACTAATTGGGATGTTTGCTTGAGTAGTAAAGAAAACTTTATTAGTGGTAATCTAATTTGGAATGTGTGATCAATCAGAACATCACACTACACTAAGAAATTTATAGATGTAGTGTTTGTGAAAAAGAAAAGACATTTTCAAAACAAGTCGATTGGCATAGATCCAATTAACATGTTTGCATCTCTAGCATTAACCACACTTGGGAACATCTAAATTATTGTAAATTATAAGTTTTAGATAACCCCACTTGTCACAGAGTATTATTGATATAGGATGAGTAACCTAAAGGTCCATGCCACCACACAGTCTCTTTGGAGAAGGGGGGGTCTAAAATACCTTACCAACTCATGTGATTTTATTTTTGGATTAACAATTAAAATCCTTCCAAGATCATGTATATAGATGGATTTAAATACTATAATGTAACCTTGTCAGTTTAGGGATTAGGATGATTTATTTAGTTGTTCTTGTTTTAGTATTTACTTACTTGGTCATTGATTTGAGTCTAAACACTTGTTTGTAAATAACACATCATAACCAAATACATTGTCCACCATTTCTTGAACAAGGAAGTGTTACAATGGTCAAATCTAAATCATCTTTACCTTGTTCAAAACATCATCTTAAACATTGTGTTTGTATTATATAATTGTCACAATTATGTTTCCCATTTTAGTCTAAACCACTTCCAAAATATTTAAGTCTTTCATTCATAATTCAAACTCAAAATTGAACCTTTCAAAGTTCTAGGTTAATGTGATAATTAGTTTACCATTTGCACTTGACTTGTGTTGACTTGGGTTCAATTTCCCATTTAGATTGAAGGCCATTTATAGACTCATCATCATTTGATCATTGTGAACTTAGGTCATCAAGTGTATTGCTCACACTCTAAGTTATAGAATACATTTTATTCTAACTCCTATTACCGTGTGGTAGCGTTGTGTTGCCCATTTGGTTCTAGCTTTATACTTAGGAAGTTTTGCATGTATCTACATCTTAAGTTTCTTGGTTCACATTATAACCTTCCTAATCCAAAGGGATTTATTCTAATTTCATAGTAACAACTCGTCAAAGTTAAACTAGATTTTCTGGTATTGACATAGGTTTACTAGTTTACACTTAGCTCTTTGAGTTATCATACCCTCTTATAATTTAAATGATTTCAACCCTACCCAAGGTTGAATATTTTCATAAACACATTCTTCTAATTATGTGGTACTACGCCACCTCATTTTTATTATAGTCTCTTTTGTGCCTTTTTACTTGTTTAGATAAGATCAAAACACATACCTTATTTGAACATTTTTTTAAAAATTCCAAATCTTGCCAAACATAGAGAATAATATTCTAGACATGATGCAAAGGTATACTTGCAATGGCATCTCTTATGGCCCTATTTGTGAGGTAGAGCATTGTTATGGTGGACATGAGCACTCCGTCTTATCTGAAGATGTCACCCTATTTAGGTCTATTTGTTGAATACCAATTTGATCCATGCTAATTATTGTACACCAACCTCACCCTTCCCCTTTGATTGTACACCACACTCGAAGGTTACCATTTTAGGATATCCTCCTTTGATTTATGCACCACACTTGAAGGTTACCATTCTAGGTTATCGCCCTTCAGCTTGTATGAGTGATCAAGCTCCATAATGAAAAAATGTTACCATTTTAGGCTATTTTCCTTTGGCTTGTGTAAGTTATTAAGCTCCACAACACATGAAGGTTACAATTTTAGGACTTACTCCTTTGGTTTGTGCAAGTAACTATTATTGAAGAGTATCCATTTGATGAACCAATTATTTTTGATCCCTTCTTAAATATATTAAATTTTGGAGAGCCCATTATTAAACCACAAACCACTATTCACCATGAGCCAAATGTTCCCCACTTTAGAAATTTTGTGTTGATCTTCAAGCCTCAATGTGAACCATTACTTATTTAAGAGCCATATTATGAAGACCAAAATGTGTTTAAAAATGATATTTTGCAACCAATTAGTACCCAAGATCATGATGTTATTATTTAAATACCAATTTGTGACAAGTCAACCTATGATGAGTTACCTATTCAAATTTTATCTAGTTATAAAGAGCCTTATCTCCTTGATAAGCCAGTGTTTCTAGAGTTGTCTCTTGATCTTTTTCTACTCATAGAGAAGTCTCCTTTTGATAGAAAAGTTTATATCGAATCATCCCTTGAGTGGTCCCCTCTCTTTGATGGGCTTCACTTAGACAAGGAAATTGATGTTGAACCATTCCTAGATGAATCAATTTTTATAGATCACATATACCATCACACGCCATTATTTATTCAAAATTCAGCATTCAACAAAACATCATTATAAAAATAGCCACATCAAATGAGGAATCAACATTATATTTAACATCAAAAGTAGCATCACTATCGATTTCAACATTGGATTTAGAGTCCCTTAACTCAAACTTAGCTTCAAAATCAGATTATAGTCATCGTTGTTACAACATTAGTTACACTTTCCTTGCAAATCAATTTGAATATCTTTATGATACTTTTATGATTTTTGAGGATGATTTATTTATAATTGACACAGGTTCTCCTAGTACCTTGTACAAGGATTGTGCTTCCCCTTATCATTCCATTACCCCAACCCAACATAGTCATTATATTGACATTCCACCTACCACAAAAATTGATCAGGATTGAAAGAATCACACATTTTTGAACTACATCCATAGATACGTATCAATTATATAATATTAGGAAGAGTAAGATCAAATTAATTTAGAATAATAACACTCTCCTAGTGATACCTTTTTGAAGGTAGTAGGGGATGATCAAAGATCAAACTCAACATCTTTTGGTGAAACCTTTTCAAAGGCACTAAAAGAGAATTAAAGCCAAATGTTAACATCTCTTCATGAAACCTTCTCAGATGTGCTAAGGGTCAATCAATAAAAATTCATTGGTGAAAACTTCATCGAAGTGCCAATAGCTGAGCATAAAAGTTATTCACTACTTGATGAAGACATTATCAAAGATCAAATCAATATAGCTTCCAAACTACAACATAATTAGATGGTAGCTACTCTCAAGATCAAATACTAAAAAAATATGGTGGCCCTATCAAGAGAATATTTAGGGGTCTTCAAACCCACCACAACCAAAATTATGTTGAATATGGAAGCAAACAACATTGCGTGTGCCTAAAAGTCCTGATATTCATTTGTTTCCCACCCATTATACATTCCATTATCATCTACCTATTCATTAACAAATTATATTATTTATTTTGTTCCTAACATTATTTACCATCCATGGCAACACTTTCCTTTATAGATTCTACAAATATATCTTGTCTCAAAAGTTGAATGAAGCAAAATTAATGACCAAAAAGGATCACAACAATATTATCAAAATCTAAATGTGTTATAAATTCTTAATAAAACAATTGTTCCAAAAGGGTATCAGATAGAAATTTTATGATTGATTATTATATTTGTCTCATATGTTGAATAGGACATTCATTTCCATGTCAACAAGAACATATATTTAGATGATGTATTGGGTAACAATTTTCTATAATTATTTTAGTTGTCTCATATGTTGACTAGGACGTGCATCTCCAAGTCAACAAGAGAAATAGAACCATTTTTCATGCCTTGTCTCTTAGGGGAAAAATTATGGAACATTTAATTCTAGGCACTTTATACCATTATGTTCCATTTATCTCATTATTTGAACTACATTGATTTGAGGTCCTTTGGGATTATGTAGGTAGGAATTGAGGTCAACTCTGTCACTTTCACTATAATCTCACTATTTTATGAGTCATTGGTAATCTCAAATGCTCTCACTATTTTTTGAGTAACCTAAGCCCATTATCTCACCATTTTATGAGAAAGGTAAGCCAATCATTTCTTAGGGGTAACTTTGTTTCCACTATAGCCAATTATCTTCTGATCATTTTCCTTATACCATTCCTTTATTATTGACCAAGGCTTGATTTTATCCCTCTTGCTTACCTCAGTCTGATCTTGGTTACTTTGGTTCTTATTGAACCTTTCATGAGGGGATTAAAATACAATTTCAATAGTTTCAAAATGCCATGTTGAATGCTAGTCTATGGAAGTAGTATGACATTTGATCTAGAAAGTTATCTTTCATCTTATCTAGTGTCATTGATTATAACCACCTACGGGTCAATCAATATTGTATTTGGTACCAATGATTACAACTACCTTTGATAAAATTATAATTATGACATTATTTCCTAATTATAACCACCAATGTGAAAATTGGGTACAATGCCATTTTATCATGCATTTTCACATCACCTAGTCATTAATCCTATCATTTACCTTTATTTATAAAATTGTTGTGACCTAATCAGTTTTTCACCACCTTTTATGTAGGAAAAATCACTATGACTAGAGTTTATAATGGGATTATGTAGGTTGTGATAAATTCATGTTGAGGTCAACTCAGTCCCCTATTTTCATTACATTCTTGCCATTTTGCAAGCATTTTAAGTTGGCACGTTCTTGTTATTTCATGATCACTCTTTGCACTATCCTTACCATTTTTTGAGATGAAAAATTTTGTATCTCTTAATTCTAAATCAATTTGAGATTCTTATAAAATTCCAAAAACATTCATAAAATTTCAAAACTCAAAAACATTTTGTTTTGTGTGTGTGTTTATTTGATTGATGTTTTCTTGGTATTTTGTTTTGTTGTTTGGTCTTGCTCATTTGAATTATTTTTTCAAGTACATCAATATGGTCCACATGAATATCTATTATTCATATCTTGATCTCATGTTATTAAGATGTTCTTTCTTTTTTTTTTAAATTTTCTTTTTCCTACTTGAATCTTGATTGTTCATATCTTGATTTTAAGTTAGGTTCATTTACATTTTCTTTTTATTTGTTTTTGCTTTATTTATTTTTTAAATGTAAATAGCTATAACTATGGTCTTGTTAATTTTTTAAATTATCCTTAGTTATATGTATTCACATTTGAATTGATTCAACATAATTGAAATATAATGTCATTATGAATTACTCATACTTATGATGCATAATTTCATTTTGTTATATCAAGCACTTTGTGATTTGGTTATGAGTCTCAATGTTGATATATAGTTGATGATCATCTCTCAAAAAAACCAATGAAACTAGGTACCAATGGCTTATCTTACACCTAACTCTATTTAAAGATGTGTATCTCTTGGCATACATTATGAGTCTAATCGCACAATGGTTAGTTTTCTTCTATTTTATTCATTCTTCATTCCATTCTCTCCCACTTTTGGGTGAACTACAGTGGCTGGAGGACCATCTAGACTATGTAGGAAACACTTAGATATTCATTCTTATTTTCATCTCTTTCATCATTTTGTACATTCTTGTATGCCTAGTTTTTTTTATGGATTATATAATCATTTAACCTTTGCATCTGTGTTTATGCCCACTCATTTTTAATCTATATAAAGGGTTATATCCTTGAGCTATTGATTGATAATTTTCCCTATAGGGGCAAAATATTTGAACTAGTCACAAATCTAAATCAGCCTTATAGGGATAAACCATTCTTTATTAGTGATTAAAATCAGCCCTACTAAAGCAAAATTGTTTACCACATGATTAAATTCACTCTAATGGATCACATTATTATTTATTATATCTTTGGAGACTTTTTATCCTTAGTATTCTAATTCCAAGATGTATGGACTCTTTCCCTCATTCTAGAAATATTTTAGTGTGCAACTTGTCTTAGGATTGATCATTCTATAAGCATTCAACTTGCACCCTAGATTTGGGTGTGTTCAAAGTGTGTCACTTATATTTTTTCATTGTACGTTTCCATTTCCCCCCATCCTTGGGGCCATTTTTATATAATTATATTTTGATAATTGATGAAATCAACATTTTTAAGCATTATCTCATTTGAAGTTAATCTATTCCATAGTTAATTCTCACTTTCCCTCTCTTTTTGAGATTCCATCCTTCTCTTTCATTCTCATATGTCTTCTCGAAGGGGCATCATGGGTTATTTCCTTATAATTTCTTCTTGACAACTATTTTCTTTGAAAATATGTTTCTTCACTAAATGTCTTGGCATGCCTACCCAAATAGGGGCAAAATCATCCAATTCCTAACACCATATGTGTTAAAATTGTTAATCTTACTCAAAATTTGTGAAAACACACAAATTGGGCCAAAATCACTTAAACACGCTAAATGTTTCGAACTTGTTGTATACAAGTAATGATTTAGGCTAATGTATCCCTAGATGGGGTAATTTATTTTATGTTATTATTAACTTTTATCAAATCATTTCGATTCAAAATGATGAAAATGTATTTTGGTGCTATTGATAACTCTTTTATTCTAATTCAGAAGCACATGACATGTGCATGTGTTATTTTGTGTTGAAAACATCCTAAATAGGATGATGGTCTATATGAAACTAATAACACCTTTTAATTCCTCTTTAGTCAAATTACAACCCAGTAATATGACTTTATAACTAGTTTGATTAATAGTGTACCAATTTCCAAAGAATTGCTTAAATAATGATTAATCTTGTTTAGGAAAATTAATCAAAATTATGAACTTAAGTAAGAATTCCATGGAATTTATTGAAAATTTATTACTATTAACTACATCATCAAATGACATAATCAATGGGGTGATATCCATAACCCAAAAATGCAACAAATATCAATATTATGGCTTCTCATGCCTCTTTAATGCCCCTTCCTCCCAAATATTTATGAGGATATTATTTACATAATTAGATTAATTCATGACCACACATCTTGATCTTGAGATGGATAATCATGGTTGATTCTGATAAATTTGGAAAATCTGTAAATAGGAAGGTCAAGGCCACTTTGATTAAGCTTCATTTATGTAAACTTATAATGCATGATTTTATCTAAAAGCCACTTGAGTGTAGTTTGATAATGCTTTATTTGAAATAAGATAACTTCATTGATAGGCATACCATTAATTTTTATATCATAATCCTAGCTTAGTGGGTGATATTGAGATGATGGAGAAGCAAATAATTCCTCATTGAGAAAGACAATAACTCCAAATCAAGGTGAAAAACATGTTTTGAGTCACATTTAGGTGATAAGAAGATTTTGGTAAGGTAACTTGTGTTTGTTTTCTTTCATTTTCTCTTAATTATCATTTTCATACTCTATTGAATAGGTTGGCCTAAATTGTTAGTTTTTTATGCATTTTTCTTAGTTTTCATGACTAATGCTTGATCTAACCATATTTGTAATCCATGTCTATGCTTCTAAAATCAAATAATGCATTAATAATTTTATATTATATGATATCAATGTCCATTCATGAGTCAACATCCCATGGTTTATTAGTTTTAACATACCACACCACCTTGTCGATATGTTTTTGTCCTTTTTATGTGCACTCTAGAAGATTATGCAAGATATTTTTAATATCTTGGGAGATATATTAATTTCATCAAGTGTTGAACAATTTTAACAAATTTTCTAGTGTAGTCACAACACCTTCCTGCCTCATAATCCACATAATTTACCCTTATATTTATGCATAAATGGTTTTGGCATCTACTTATAAGACCCTCTACTATTGTGTCCTAAAAGAATTTCAAAAATTGATACATCAAAGTCTTCTCTATCATAGCATAATGATATTTATCTTGTTACACCTTAATTCCATGATCATGTGGCATTTCTAAAGGAGGTAATCCTTACTCTACACATTATTGTCTAGTAGTTGCTTGCATAAATCAATTTCTAATGGGATATGCATTAAACATATTCACATTACACATTATATTTTATTTCCTTTACTTCTTTAATACTGGGAAATCTTTAGTTTGATATTGACCTTCAACTCTAAAATATAGGTAATATATATTTATCTGAGGATTAATGGTAAATTTTGTGCAAAATGATTCTAGTCACCAAATAAATAACATTGGATGGGTTGGTGATCTTTTAGATTATCATTTTTACAACCATTTTGATTTCTTTAATCACCTAAAAATGATACTTGAGTGCTAAGAGTACTACTTGAGACCACCCATCCCTAGCTTAGCCCTAGACCTATCATAGGGCCTATTTTTGCACTTATCCAACCTTCATGTATGACACAATCATCTCTAAACATCCCTAAAGTAGTTATATACATTTTTTTTACATCATAGACCTTATTACCTAAAGTTATACCACTTGGAGACTAGTGTCATAATAGGTGTAGTATCACCCCACTATTATATTTTCCCCTCCTTTTTATACCAATGGATATAGTTTCAAATATAAAATCACCTAGGGTGATCCTAGACCTCTTTTAAGACCCACACAAGCACTAGAACTATATATATATATATATATATATATATATATATATATATATATATATATGAATTTTAGACATATAACCACTAGACGTAAATTAGATGCAAATTACACACAAAAACTTAGAACAAGTTGTGCACAATCAAGGTTATCAATCCATTCTATACCCTACTTCTACATAAAACCATCTACAACATTCCTAATCTTAGATTGATTAGGTTTCTAGTCTCAATAACATTCAAATCACTTAAGACAACATTCATAATAGCTTCACTTACACTTGAACTAGTACTTAGGTGGGGAGAATTACATTTGGTTTGATCCCTCTTTAGAGTATTGGTATGTAGGAAATTATCATCACAATGGGGTGTTAAGGATGTCCATCCTGCCTCACTAATAACACACATTACTAATTTTGTCAATTGGATTCCCTAGCAACATGAAATATTAGGGTTTTTACATAAAATTAGTCAAAATAGGTCATCTATAGAGATTTATAACTCATGCATACAATAACAAGCTTGCTAGACCTAGATACAAGTGTACCTAAAAGCTCATAATAGTTTTGCATAGATGAAACTACCATCAAAATAGGGACACTAATGTCATATGGCACTACTATACAATTAGGTTGATATTTTCCATAAAAGGTTTTGACACTTGTATATAATTTGTGACACTTAGATTATCTTATATCTTAGTTTACAACATAAAAATCTCCCATTTTAGTCATTTTATAGCTAAGTACTTGTTTACATTATTTATTTTTATTTTTAGAAAAGTCAAACTAGGTCATTTATGTTATAAATTAGTAGTTATATCTATTACATATTTCTACCCTAATTTACTATAATTAGCCCCATTAATGACATAGGATTTACATTCACCAAAACCTAAAAATTTAAAAAATTTGGTGAACCCAACTTACTTTAAATATTTCACAAACCCTAACCTTATATAACCCTAGGATTTATGTTTCCATCTTTATAAGACCCATACTTAGATTTAAGATCATTATATTTTATATAATCATGATAATAATGACAAATGAAGTTTATCATTTTTTAATACAAATTTTTATATATTCTTGTGCATGTTTATTTCCTTTTATTTGGAATGAATTCAAAGATGACATACACACATATGTACTTGATGATTTATATTAATTACAACATATGTTATATTTCATTCTATTTCTAGCATGTTATTATTCTCCTATGTGGAATTCAGTTAAGAAACAAATAATTATATACATAGAGGATCAATTATAATATGCCTTATTAGACTTATTCCATGAATTTAATACCCTAACAACCATGTTTCAAGTTTCAATGTCATATCCTGTACACATAAAAAAATATTTTTCTCCTCCTCATCTCTATGAGGGTGATAGCTACTTTTACTTTAACCAGGGCCATGCTATCAATCATTCATGAGATGACATAGCCTATAATATTATTAGTAATTCCCATACTCAGCCTATCCATGCCTCAACCTCTTCCCTATAGGGTGTGTGCCTACATGTTCAATCAAAAGCAACCCAGGTTTTCACTTGTGAGACTCTAAAGGATCAAATTATCGGTAGTAGTAAGCTAATATCATAATTACAAAATCAAAATAAATTGTTAAGTGAAAAGGTAACATTATTAGAATATCAAATTACATATACAAAGTCTTTACAATATGCTAGTGTTTAACATATGCATCTACACTTATCAAAGGTATGACTAGCACTCTTTCATATCCAAAAAATAAAGTAAAAGATGAAAAATACAATCAAGATCAAAATAATACACAAGATGGTAATCAAGACACTCTTCCCCACTTAAAAATGAAAAATTATTATCAATAAGGATTAAATTTTATAGAGTTTCAAAGATAGTCTTCGAGAACAACCCCATGATCATGCATAGATCCTGTAAGCCATAATGTAAATAAAGACCAAATAAAATAATGGTCAATATTATACTACCCCAGATAATATTATTGTTACACATACTTTGGGGGCAACTTAGCTTGTAAAAAATCTCATTTTGAATTGACAACCTTAAAAAATTGAAACACATCTTATGGCCAGTTCCTCCTATCTAAATATACATTACCTTATGCATGAGATTCATTAAATTTAGGTTAAAGTGTTATGTCTTGATCAATGTGTTATTCAAATATCACATGCCTTGGATTTTCATGTTATTTTACATACACCTTTGGCACATCACATAGTGGCAACTACTTTGCCATATATATTCATTGTACCTAAGCTTACTTTGTATAATGGTAAGGGTGACCTAGAGCACCATCTACAAGCTTTCCATGCCACATGTTTCAAATACATGTCCAATGATTGGCTCATTGAGAAGTTGTTCCAAAAACATCTAAAGGACTATGACTTATAATGGTTCTATGATCTTTTGGGTCAATCTATCACTGCATTCAATCCATTATAATATATGTTTTAATCACACTTATTAATTAACATCAATGATAAGATCTCATATGCTCAAGTAACACAACTAAAGTCAAAATCCAATTAGTGTATTGCATAATATGTCTTCTAATATAAAACTATATTGGGAAATATAACTATCCCCATGGTAAATAGATATCCAAGACATATTCAAAAAAATCGTACTATCGGCATTAGATGAAGCTATCTTGTTAAAAAATTTCCAACCTTCATAGATGTATGCCACCCAATGAAATAAATAGAAGTCATTCTTATCTCTATGGGTAAATTAAAATATAAAAGTGGATCAGAATCAACTACTAAGAGTTATAGTAAGCCTCCATATAATGTAAGGACCACTAAAAAAGGAGTTATTTGAAGGCCACATTTAATGTAGCTTTAGATCCATCTCCTCACTAGCATTATTGGATCCTCCACAAAGATTTTTCGCCAACCTTATAGAATCACCACCATGTGTTCTACATTAGCTCTTGTAATGCAATGCCATATCTCTAACTCCCATCAAAGATGTTGATATGACATGACCTCTTCCAAAAATATATGATTCTAATGAATTTTACGAATATTATAGGGCACTAGGCCATACTATAGATCGATTCATCACCTTGAAACATAAGATAAATGATTTGATAGATGCTAATATTATTGATGTGGATAGACCCATAGATGCACTTAAATTTCAAAAAATAGAATCTAAGGAATTGAAAATATTTTCAAACCCATTTCCAAAAGATACAGCTAGTGAGACATGTGGCACTTTAGGTGTTCACTATACATAGTAGACACATCCACCAACAACATCCTATCACACTACTATAGATGATTCATACCCCCTAGACAATATCATTAGTGTGTATCATATTATAGTACTAGCTAGACTACAACTACCAATTATAGTTCTAAGAATAGTTTCCAACAGTACACCATTGACTTTAGTTGGGCCACCAATGCTGATGAGGTCTACTATTATAGTGTCACCATGTATGAATACTCTACCACATATACCATTATTATAGAGACCCCTATGTCAAATATATGTTATAAATTATAAAGGTCCTCCCTCTACTCTTTTTATTCTAATATTAGTATTATTGAGTTCTCAGAGTTCTCAGTATAGGGAACTTATGCTAGATACAACATCTTCTACTAGAAGGGTCCCTAAGACCCCTAAAATTCATAGGACACCATAGTCAATTTCATAGATTCTTAACACCATTTCATAGGGAGTGTCAGTTATAGATCACTTGGTGTAGTAAGTTTTAGGACTCAATTACATTTCCATACAATAAGCATGATCACTATTCCTTTATTTGACACAACCCACATTGATAGTGAGTCTCCTATGAGACCCATTATTTACTATCATTCCTCCCTTTTTGTACCTACTTTACTTGTTTGTTGTTCCTTGTATATAGTTTCATTTTCATGTTTCTTGTACACAACTTATATATATATATATATATCTGTGTGTGTGTGTGTATAATATATATATATATATATATATGTGTGTGTGTGTGTGTGTGTGTGTGTATATATATACACACACACACACACATATATGTATATGTATATACACATATATATACATATAGATATATATAGATACATATATATATGTATGTATATACATATATATATATATATGTATATACATATATATATATATATATATATATATGTATATATACATATATATACATATATATATATATATATATATATATATATATATATGTATATACATATATATATATATATATGTGTGTGTATATACATATATATATATGTGTGTGTGTGTATATATATATATATATATATATATACAAATATACATACATACATACATACATACATACATACATACATACATACATATATACATAACACAAAAATAATATAATATGCCAAATCATAAAAACATTCAAATATTTACTCAAGAAACATAAATTATAGATTGTATGCATTGCCATGTTCACACTTTTTATATTTTTGAGATACTAGATATGATAACTATCATAGTATAGTCAATTTTTATCATACATACATGCTTCACTTGTTCATGTTGAGTTCTTAGAGATTGATATAGGACTCAAGTCCACTACACTGATCTAGATTTGAGAATATCTACTCATTAGGGGAATATACATAGATATATAGGTTTTTGATTTTACACATTCATTGATTTGGGGGTATCCTACACACAGTTTTGATTGTGAGGTTACATATTTATAAACTCTAAATCACAAATTTGGCATTGATATATCTTGATATAGAGCATCTTATACCTACTCATATTTTTCATTGACTACTACTATTTTAGACTTATCTTATGTACATATTACATCTTATATAAATTTGTCCACATGTTCATGCATACTTTCATTTATAAATTTACTAATTTAGAATTGATTGTGTCTCTATCCTTCCTCTATTTGTGGGAATTTAAATATGTCATTGCTCTATGGCTTTATGCCACTTATTTTCATTGTATGTATGCTTTGGACATGTGCCCATGTCCTTGTGTGTGACTTCTTGATTATGTATATAGATATTTGAACATATCCTTCCATGTAGATCTAAGCCAACTTGATTGTTATTCACATATGTGGACATTTGGATATGTCCATATATGTCTTGATTACTCAATTTTTTTGACCTATGCACATGTCTCTTGTATTGTGGCTTATTATCTTGCTTTACATGACTCATGTGTGTTGTGTGATCATAATAATACAAGAAGGGAGGTTAGTATAGTATTAGTTTAAGTAATAAAAACTCAAATAAAAACAAACTAAAACTTACATTCCACGTCTACATCTTAGGAAGAGCTTAGTAAAAAGAGGCCAAACGTAACCACAAATAAAACATAAAAGATATAAAATCCTTTACCTTCTTTGGATGCTCAAAATGCATTTTTAGTGGTTTGATTAGCTTGTGCATCAAAGAGTATTTAGTAAATGAATCTTGTTGGGTCCTTGTCTACTTGACACCATTGGCTTTGATTTAGCTTGTGTTGTTTGTGATGTATCTTGGATTAAAATTTTGGAATTATAACATTACTTGTAGCAAGATAACTTATGTCTCTATCCAAATTTGAATTATAACTTTAGCTTATGAGATATTAAAAATGAAGAGGCATGGCATTTTATTTATAGAAAATAGATTTAACTCTCACCCAAGATTAGTTAGGTTTATGATCATAGGAATCCACAAAGGGAGGTTAGTATAGTGTTAGTTCAAGTAATAAAAAATCAAATACAAACAAACTAACACTTACACTATAAGCCTAAATCTTAGGGAGAGTGTAGTAACAAAAAACCAAATGAGAGCATAAATACATAAAAGACACAAAATCATTTAGCTTCCTTGAGAGATCCAAATGCTTTATTAAGTGGCTTGCTCAACTTGTGCATCAAAGAGTCTTTGGAAAATGAAGATTATTGGATCATTATCTCCTTGGCACCATTGGATTTGATGTAGATTTTGATTTCTTATGATGTATATTGGCTTAATATTTTAGCATTATAACACTACTTGTAACAAGATAGCTTATGTCTCTCTCTAAATTTGCATTATAAATTTGGCTTTTGAGAGCTTAGAAATGAATAGGGATGGCATTGTATTTATATAAAATGGATTGAAATATCACCCAAGATGAGTTAGGGTTGATTTAAGGCTTGGAATGGGTTCATACCTAGCCTAAGTGAGTCAAATATAACCCTAGTAAAGTTAATTGTTTTCAAGCAATTATGATTTCAATTACTAGGCATGGCTCTCCAAAATGAGACATTTTAGGATATTTTCAAAGAGCTTGAAAATTTATAAAGGTAGTGATGAAAGGATAGGATACTTTGAATTTATGAATTTTATTTTATATATATTCATTAATTTCAAATGGATAATTCAACTAGGCATTTAATTTTGTTTAGCTTGTTAATTAATTATAATTAGCTTTTTTGCATTTCCAAGATTTGATTTAAGTGTGCAAGTGCCCCACTTAATAGGTATATAGGCCAAATTGATAGTTGTTATGCTGCAAGATGATTAGGGATGAATATAAGAGAGGTTATTATTGCATACAATATGATACCTCAATTAAGGATGCCTCAACATGATTTTGAGCTTTGATGAATGATGCACAAAGTAAATTTGGGACATTCAATGATTTTTAGGATTAATTTTCAATAGTTTGTAAGAATCAGCCTAAAGTCTAGTCAAAATCAAGTTATGGATAGTTTTATGTGTCTATAGTTTCCCCCTTTTTGGGAAAGCATTGTAAGTTATAGGCATAATAATATCTTCTCAATTAATGAAAATGTATAGTATGATTATGATTGAAATAAAAATGGATGAACTATAGGTTCCCACTCAAAGGAGCAGTTAAAAAAGGGGTCAATAATCGGTCCCTAAATGGGACCAAAAATATAAAAGAGGTGGAAAAGATTGATTTGCCCATAGGCAATTATAATCAGTGGCATATGGAGCTACCCCAGCTGGGTAGATAAATAAGATGATTTGTTCACATGTGGTTATAATCATCAGCATAGGTGGGACAAAAAGGTAATGATCTATGAAAAGGCATTTATAATCATTTAAAAAGGATTAGGGTAACAAGAGAATGATTTTCCCAAAGGTGTTTATAATCATTTAAAAGGAAAAAACTAATTTTTCCACAAGCATTTAAAATCATTATTAGGATAAAAACATGGCCCAATTAGGTAGATAGAGATAAATATTTTCCAAAAGGTGGTTATAAGCATTATCACAATGAAAACATGGCCCAGTTGGGAAAAAGAAACATAATTATTTTCCCAAAGGTAGTTATAACCATTAGCCTCCAATTAGAATGAAACATAATTATGTGCCCACAAGCAGTTATAATCATTGGCTTAGTGGGTGGGATGGTATACACAATGATTTTCCCAAAGAAGGTTATAATCATTGGAAGTGTAATTGGATGAGGTAAAATGATTTGCCTAGAGGTGGTTATAAGCATTGGTATGTCAATGATGGAAAATATGATATGGAATATGATGGCAAATTGGTAAATTGGGACATAGGAGAAAGATGAATTTGGTCAACCTGATAGTATAGTGATGTTCATCCTAACTAGCAAGGGCTAAAATTCTTTTGCTATTTATTTATTGTATATGTGGAACATGATTTGGGTAGATCAAGTATTTTTTAGGTGCCAAGGAGTATTGTGGCCTCATTACTATGTAGACTTCCTAAGATGATTTTTGTTATATCATGTGATGGTAGGCATCATGATATAATACCATGATGACTTATCTGAAATATGCATAAGGACTGACATGTTATCCAATAAACAATGGAAAATAATGTACCAAAGATAAATACCATAATAACAATGTTGTCATCTGAATATGGATAGATTCAAGAATATTTCATAAGGAATCACCCAATGAATTCAAATAGACTAAATGAAGGCACAACAAGAAATAAAAAAAATGGGAAAACAAGATAAAAATAAACAAACATCAATAAAAGAAAAAATAGAAACAAAAAAAAAAGTAAAACAAACAACAAATAATGGTTAATCGCAACGTTAGGATAACAAAATGAAACAAACAATATGAAGAACATTTCCCCCTGATTATAGGAGACAATGAAGACAATTAAAAAAATGGGGGAATAAAATAAAAAGGAGGGTGGCCAAGTTGACTCCAGACACACTTGGTAAGTGGACGCTACCTACATAGTTCCATGGATTCAAGATCTAACGTAAACTTCAATCAAAATGTAGTTCTACCAAGATATGGATAGAATAAAATGATGATAAATAAAAAATGATTGATGTTGTAGAGGAATATGAGAATCATCTTGAAAAATGGTGAGTGCATGGGATGATAGGATAATAAGGATGGGGAAACTAAATGAAAAGTGATTTCTTGTGAAATAGACAGGGATCCTTGAATCCTTGAGGTAAAGAAGTGATCGATTGGTGACTGTTATTTTTGGATTTTATAGAGAACTATACAAATGTGTTTGAAATTTTTGAAGCATCTAAACTTGATTGAGAATGAAGAGATACTAAATGGTCTAAGCTCATAAAATTATGAGAATGTTCAAACTTGAAATTGCTCACAAAATGGAGAGAGTGTGGCAAAGGGGTGACTAAGTTGACCTCAACATGAATCAAGGGTTGCCTACGTAGTCCCAAGATGGGACCTCAAGTCACTATAGTTCTACCTTACAATGGAGGAATTTGACTAGGTAGTAGTAAAATCTCAAACAAAATAGGCAATGTAGACACATGGCATAATATGACATAGGCATGACAAGGTGGTACTTCAAGGCATGATAAATAAGTGTTGTAGCCAATTTACCCATAGGTGGTTATAATTAGGAAATAATGGTATAGCTCAATGATACTAATTTACCTATAGGTGGTTATAATTAATAGCATGATGGAGAGACACTGATTTACTCAAAGGCAGTTATAATCAAGCCCACTTGGTATAAAATAGAATAAGAAATGAAGGATGTAACTATCAAACTAATATCATATTGCTCCAAAATATGGCCTCTATCTAAAATATTAAATCAACCGCTAAAACTTGATCTAAATATTCATGTTGAAAGTGGTCATGGAACCAATTTAAATGGAACCAAAGTTAAAGGGATTGGGTAGGGAGGGTGAAAATAAATCTATCAATAGGAAAGGTATGGATAATGGTAAATTTCATATGGTATAAATAATAACTTCAATGTTATGGTACAATAAAAATGATCCTCATAGATAATACACCAAGTCTCTCGAGCAAAGTAACGCTTGAGGTGTATAATGTTCATTGGCTCATCAATTTCATTCCCATCTAGTGTAGTGAGCCTATATGCTCCATCACCATATTTTACAACAATGATGTATGGGCCTATCCAATTTGGTTTGAACTTTCCCTTGTGCTTCTTCTCAACCATGATATTCTATTAGTTTTATTTAAGTACAAAATCACTAAGCTCAAATTCTTTGTGGATGACCCATCGGTTATAGTGGCCATGGAATCTATTATGGTATGCTTATAGATTATTGACTATGGCCATGTGTTTCTCATAAACTAACTGTATCTCTAGTAGGTGAGATAATCGATAGTCTTCATCATCCAATACATGTTTCAAAAATATGCACAAATAAGGTAACTTGGCCTCAATGAGAAGAATGGCCTTAGTTCCATAAACAAGTGAATATGGAGTAGCTCCTATTGGAGTATGGTAATTGGTAAGATATTCCTAGAGGGTAAATAATATTTAGAGGTGCCAATCATGATTGACATCATTGATAATATTTTTAAGGATGTTGATAATGGTTTTGGTAGATGCTTCTGCTTGCCTATTACCTTGTGGGTAATATGTCATGGAAAAATGTTGAGTAATTTTATACTCGACACATAACTATTTGACATCATTATTATTGACTGATCTATTATTATTAGATATAATGTTAGATGGGATACCACATTATCAAATAATATGGTTAAAGATGAATTTATAAATTTACTTTCTAGTCACATAAGTGAAGGGTATAGCTTCAACCCACTTAGTGAAATTTTTAATAGCAGTAAGGATGTGTTTAAGACCATTAGATGAGGTTGGTTTTCTCTTCCCAATGATATAAAAGCACCAAGTGGAAAATGTCTATGGAGTAAGCATTGGTTTCAAAGTCTTGGTTAGGGCATTAATTAGATTGGCATGCCTTTGAAATTTGTTGCACTTTTTAACATGTGCAACTGCATCTACATCCATAGTTGGCTAATAATACTAGTATATATAAGATTTTTGGCTATGATGCCCTCAGTATTTTGGGCTCCACATGTTCTTTCAAGAAATTCCTATAATGCTAATTTGATTTTTCCAAAGTTAAATAATGAAGCAAAGTTCTATCAAAACTACGGTGGTAAAGGGTTGGTCCAAGTAAGGTATCATGTGTAGCATGGTGGATAAAGGCCTTGGATTGTTTACATGATAGGTTATGTTGTATAATATGGTCATGAAGATAGGCATAAAGGTATAAATACCATATAGAGTTGGGACCAATAATATCATATATTATTGTGATGACTAAAGATTCATGAGCTAGCACTAGTAGATTTTCAACAAAGAATTAGTATTATTTTTTGATGTCTTTATGATGAATCAAAGATCCAATGGTGGCTATGACATCCATTATTTTTTTATTGTCCCTTGGTAAATATTTAAACTATACATTGACAATTTACTATTTGAGAGTGTCAACCATGGCCTTGTATGTCACTAGTTTGATATCCTTGATCTAAAAATGGTGTGTAACCTGATTGATGATTAAATGAGAATCACCATAAACCTTTAGATGATGAATATTCTATTTTAATTCTTGGTGAATCCATAAAAAAAGTGATTCATATTCATATATATTTCTAGTACAAGTAAAATTGATACAAAATGATATAGGGATTAGATCCCCTTATGGTGCGATAAATAAAAGGCCTACTTCTAATCCCTGGGCTATGAATGATCCATCAAAATATATATTTCAATGCTAATCCTCAAGAGGTGTTTAAAATATTGTCATACTAGACTTGTTTTGGAATTGGAATGTTAGAGGTTTTTTATTGGCAAGGGGTGATTCAACAAGCTGATCTATAAAAAATTATCCCTTGATGGCTTTCTAGTTGACTTATTCTATCTTGAACTCACTCAAAAACATGATCCATTTGTCCATAAGTCCTTGTGAATTTATTTTGGATAGTATAAACTTGAGAGGATATATTTTTGAAATAATAATGGTCTTGTTTTTTAACATGTAATGTCATAATTTATGAGCTTTAAAGACCATAAATAAATAGGATTTTTAAATGGGCATATAATTATGCTCATATGCAACTAGTGCATAGCTTAACTAGTACATGATGTGTTCTTTTCCATTATCATCATGTTGATCTATAATTTCCCATAGGACTTTATCCATGGTAGATAGATATAGTAGGAATGACTTTCTTGGCATTGGTGGTAACAAAACAAGTAGATTTACAAAATAGTCATTCAATTGTTGAAAATCTTTTTACATTTGCCATCCCAATGAAAAGTAACACCCTTATTCATCAAAAGTATAAATAGATGGAATTTGTCATCCAACTAAAAAATTAAGTGTCTGATAGATTGGGTCTTTCCCTATAAATTGTGGAGCTACCTTAAATTGGATGGTGGTGGCATCTATGTAATGGATTATACTTTGATTGGATCAAATTCAATGCCCCTATGAGACATAATGAAACCCAATAATTTTCTTGAATTAAATCCAAAAGCACATTTATTAGGATTGAGTCTAACTTTGTATTCATGTAGTCTCTCAAATATCTTTAGTAGTGGTACTAGATGATCGACCTTGGTCTTTGATTTGCCTTGTATGTCATTGATGTAGTCTTCAATAATATCATGAAATATAATGGTCATGACTCTTTGGTATGTAGCCCCAACATTTTTGAGAGCAAATGGCATAACCTAATAATAAAACATTCCTCATGGGGTGGTAAACACTATTTTATGTTACTCTTTTGGCATAATATGGATCTAGTTGTACCCTAAGAATCCATCCATTATTTAAAGCATGTCATACCTAATTATGTAATTGATAGTCATGTTAATGTTTAGTATAGGAAAGTCATCTTTAGGGTAGGACTTATTTATATCTTTGAAATTGGTGCATATTTTGATTATTTCTAGATTATTTATGAATGGAACAACCTTCGATATCCATTTTGAGTAGTTGATCAGTTGAATATATATTGATTCCAATAATTTTTCCAACTCTTTCCTCACTAATACAACAATATAACGATGCATCTTGTACAAAATTCTTTTCACGAGTTTGGAATCAATATGTACCACAAGGTGGTGTATAACTAAGATAGGGTCCACACCTAGCATGTCAAAATAGGCCCAAGCAAATATATTAACAAATTCCCTCAGAAGGGTTGTAAAGATGTCATGTTCCTCCTTAGTGAGGGTCATGCCTAATTCAATCCATTTTGGGTTATCTAGATTCCTGAAGTTGACTTCTAAAGTATCCTCCATAAGAAGAGTGGATCCATATTATAGAATGGTTATCAAAGATTTAAATTAGCCTACAATAATAGAGTCCTCTATTTGAACTAGATATTCAAGTCCTCCTAGGCAAGACAAATCAAAATATCTTGGCCATATGACAAACACTATTGGAAACTCTTGAATGATTTGGTTGAAGGCATGTTATTCTTCAGAATTGAAATCAGACCCATAGGCAACTTCATAATTGTTGGTCTCTTGAGCTATGTTTGAGGAAGGTTGAACACCCTTGTATAATGGTTCCTTAAATAGGTTTTCACTAGAAGGCTAGCCTTTTTATTTACTTTTACCCTAATCCAAAAGTGCCTCAAAGAGGTTTTCACTTTGGAACCTTAATGTTTTATATAATTATTTGTGGCTAAGGGTGTTCACCCACTCTCAAAAATAGGTTGTATAATATAGTTTGATTGAGAACCCTTATTTGTAATCTCCAAATGGAACATTGTCTATTAGGCCTAGAAAATTTCAAAAGGTCTCATCATTCTCAAACTCATCTACAAACACTGTGTATTCTTGTTGGTCCCAATATATAAGTTGATGGTGATATAGAGGAAGTATATTATGGTGAATAAAAAATTTAAGGGTAAAAATGGCATGAGTGTCAAACATATTGGTATTGGATAGGTCTTCATAAGGGTTATGATAAGACTCTACTTTGATGTTAACATCATCATCACTAGTTATTAGCATTAGAACACAAATAAGATATGTGGGGTCACCCCCAAGTGGTTTAAATTTGACACTTTAGGTTATTTTGTACTGAGTGGAGGAAATTGGCTTAAGTGTTTCTTATTGATTGGGCCCAAGGCCTCCTTTTTCATAGGCATGTTGATTTATGATTCCATTAGGAATATGATACTTGGAATTTTTATAACAATCATCTAGTTTGTCATTATACAACCATGATTTATCATCTGCAAGTGGGTCTTATTCATGGCTAGTGGTCAGTGTGAAAATGATAGGAGATAGACTATGCAATTTGAATTTTCCATTTCACTACCATTCCATACAATTTGGTTTATCTTTACGCTTTCTATAGGACTTGGGGTTCTATGTAATCTTGGTAATGTGGAATGTATCATGGGCCAAATATTCTCCTAGGCCATTAGCCGTGATGGTAAAATGATTGGAAATTTTATGAAATGACATGTGGGAAGATGAATCAAGGGTATCTAGGTCTGTGTAATTTATCTCTAGAAAATCAACAAGAATTTCTTTCCCCTTATCCTTTTTGAGAACTAGATTCAAGCCAAAATAGTAGTTATGGCTTTTGTACTCAGCCTCCAAATGCTTGCAATGTTTGTAAGGATGCAAATCTCCATGAATGGTGACCTTCATTCCTTAACAGAACTTTATACATCAATTCAATGTTGAAGGGATTGTATTAATATCATGTATCTAGGGTCTACCCAAAAGTAAATTGTATGATAAATTGAGGTCTAACACATGTCGTAATGTATTATGGGTTAAAGGCCCAATGATAACTGGTGAGTAGATAATGTCTTGTGATTTTAATTCTTCATTGTCATAGGCCCTTAATTATGATCATTTCCAGCTGGAGATCAACTATTGTATACTCAATAAGCTTGATGAGCTTTGGAGACACAAAATTTAGGCCCGATCCATTATCTATGAGGACATGCTTCAATTTTTACTTCATAATGACAACTTTGATGTATAATGGATTGTTATGAAGAGGGCCAAGGGATAATATATCACTTTGGTCAAAGGTTAATTGATGTCATAAGGCTATATGTCTAACCAATTCTTGGAATTTATCTAGGCTTATGTCATTTAGAATTTGGGATTGGTCAAGAAACTCTATCAATATGTTCTTATGGATGGTTGACGTACGCAAAAAATCCAAAATGGAAATTTGCATAGGCATCTCATATACTTGCTCCATAATATTGAATTTCTTATCCTTCACTGTGGTAAATGACTTGTTATGAGCCAACAAAATGGGTTGGATGGGGGTAGTGGTAGATGGCTATGGGCCTAAAATCATAATATTTAATCATTGAGTTGTGATTGCATAATTGGGATTAGATACATGACCATTGTTGCTAGCAAATTATGGTGAAGTGGGACCAAATATGATAAGTCTCAATTGGTAGTGTAATTTTATGTGGTCATAGGATAATGATGAGTTATCAATATAAGTTTCAAAGGTAGTAATCCTTGTTGGTATGCATGTATGCAATCTTAGGTCAAGAAAGAATCACTAGCATAGGTTAGTTGGTGGGAATTGTTTATAAACGGTCTTGTTTGGTTAATATTTGGTCTTGGATTGATGGAGATGGTGGAAATGTGACCTCCTTCAATATGTAATACAACTTTGTTATAGCCATGTGTAATTGCATGGTAAGATTTTTTATTATTGACATGATTTTGGACTTAGTTACATCCATGTGATTGGCATTGGTTCTATTATTTCTACTACTAGTATTGATGTTGTTGTCTTGGCTATTGAAACTATTATTCTAGACTTTATTGTTATCTTTATTGGTTGTTATTGTTATGTTGTGGGAAAGGGTTTTGATAAATATACAAGTTATGATTAGATGTGTAAGATTCATTATCCAATGTTATATCCAACTTTTCCAACATATTTTGAATGAGATGTTTGATTTTCATACAATGATGTAGATTATGTCCATTAACCTAATGGTATTCATAGAAATAATTTTTCCTATACTAATCTAGATAAGGAATGCCCTCAAAATAGTGTTTTGAAATAGGCCAACTAATCATATTAGTGGTGCCTATTTTGCGAAATGCAAATTCAATAGGCTCTCCAAAGTCACTGAAAACTCAATGAGTATGCCTATTTTGACTTGGAGGAGGGGTTTGTGAAGGTAAAGGTTGTTATATTTGTTGCACTAGTCTAGGCTACTGTGAAGTTTGTACTTACTAAATAGGTTATTGGTGAGGAGTAATTTATATATACAACATAGGTTGAGTAGATAGTGTTTTCACCATTTGGACATGCTGTGACTTAGTTACTCCATTTCCAATGACATTCTTATTGAGATTATATTTCTTAGATTTTTCATAATTATTAGACTAGGCTGACTATGCTTGGACTTGGTTCTAATTTTTATTTTGGCCTTTTCCTTGATTTTTGTTTTAGTTATGATTTAATGATGTTATCTTGATGATCCTTTTGTTAATAAGGGACTTTTTGATCAACAAAACTTTGTCAATGATCTCTTTAAAAATGTGTGCACATTACATCTCCAAATGGTAAAATATCTCACTATGTAAATTATTGGTAAACACAATGGCTAATTGCTTGTTTGGTAAACTATGGGTAAAATGGCTAGTAAGTTCTCTCCATCTCTATAGATAGATTGTGAAACTTTCACTAGTGTTTTATTTGGATTGAGTTGAATCCACCAATGAAATCTCATGCTTGAGATAGGATAAATGTTGCACAAATTTGTTAGAAAGGCCATCAAAATTAGATACTAAGTTATTTGATAACTTCAAGAACCATTCTAAATCTTGTCCTACTATATTCCTTGGAAATAATAGTAAGAGGTATATGTCATTGTAGGCCACTAGTTGACAAGTGACAAAGAATTCTATTAAATGGGCCTTAAGGTCTCCATTACCCTTATACTTGTCAAACTTTAGTGGTTCATACCATGTAGGAAATGGTATTCTAAAATACTCCATGTTTAATGGGTAATAACACATGTCATCCAACTTAAAAATTTTAGTTTGTTTCCTAGCTTGGATGGTAACAATTGCATCCTTCATTTACTACAATTCTTGTGTGAAGAAACTTGATGGAACATTGGCCTGAGGTGGAGGCTAGGTAGTCAAAAGTGGATTACTTTGACCAAGGTATAGTGGAGGTATTGTTTGTTGTGGAATGTTGGTTTGGTTAGGGAATTTACTAATAATATACATTCATGGATTAGGATGTGATTATTTAAATTACATGTATTACAGTGCAATATTTTGGTTGGGATTTGGTACATAGGCCTAGTTTTGGGGAAATTGGCCTTGAGATGAAAGGATATGTATTTGTGTGAATTAATATGCCTATTGAGGTTGATTACGGACTTGTAGATGACTAGTCAAACCTAGATAATAAAGGGGAACTTGTGAACCAAGGCCCTACAATTGAATTTATGGCATGTTGGGAGTAATGGGTAATTACTACCTAATCAGTACTTTTGGAATAGTAGAACCTCTTGGTTATACAAAACTTGATTGATAAGTAGAATATTGTAGAGTGTTCAACATTTTTCACTAAATAATAGACATATGCTATTGATTAGACATAATTTGTGATTGTAATGGTATGTTGATCTGTGACTAAAGAGGTACATTGATCACTATCTAACAAGGTAGAACACTGGTTGCCCCTTATTGAGGTGGAAAAATGTTTGATATATATTGTGTTGGTAAACTATAATGTGCCTATTATTGTGGAATGTTAGTCATCACCTATTATGAAGAAGTAACATTCATCACATTTTGTTGAGTCAAGGCACTGGTTATTGCTTAACTACTTAATCCTTATGGTTACATGTTAGAAGAAGTAGTTAGTTGAGGATTAGAGATAGTTTATTTTAGTTACGAGGTAAAATTTATTTTCCCTTATGATTGTGAACCACTTGTGGTGTTAAATAAAGGCATGTTTTATTGTGGAAGATTTGTTTATGTAGTTACACCACTTTTGTCTAGATTAAATGACACTTACATGTTACCCACTATGTTTGGCACATTCATCTGCATAGAATTAGTAGACACTTCTTTGATAGCTGGGGCATTGAATATTTCTCCAACTAAAGTGATTTACGTGAATGGGTCTATACCCAAATTGTCTTGTCATGTCAGTTTGATTAAGATTCATGTTAAAGGAGATAACTTGATAAGTGAAACATTTGACATGGTCATGTTATTGAAATTATGCACAAAGTTTAAATATTTATGGTATGTTATCTACATCTATATGAAGTGGTCCTCCATGAGGCCCTTTCATATCATAAACATATGTGAGTATTGATATGACATTGCCACTAGAGCTTGAGGATTTATAGAAGAGGCATATTCAATAGTTTGATTGTAAGGTATGTTGTAAGGAACTCAAACTAGACTTGGTAAATTTTCATGAGGGAAGTATAATGGAAACTTAGCCCCCACCTCTATGGCTATAATTAAATATTCATCCTTGTTTGTAAATAAGTGATTATCAAAACAAATGTTGACTAAATAATTAGCCAAAGGATCTTGGATCTATTCGCTTGATTGAGTATTATAAGGTAGGTAGGGGTCCATTTCACAAATTACATTATCACCATAAGGGTCTTGAAAAAATTCATCTTTCATGACCACACTACCATATCCTATATTGTATATGGCTCCACTATGAGTATAGTGAGACTTGTTCAAATCAATGATGAATATTCTATGAAAAAAGCTTAAAGTTATATAAACTCTTAAAAAATATATCCAAAGTAAAAATGGTTTGAACATGGTCTAACTTGGTAAAAGGATGGATTTGTATGTCCAAAATGGTTTATTCTAAAACTTGGTACAAAACAGTCTAACATTAAATGTCTCACACAAAAGGTCAAGTGGATGAAATAAAATTAGAATTACAAATTTAGGTTCAAAATGTTCCAAACAAGTCTAATCTAAGAAAAAAAAAGTTGGTAGTTATATTGGTCAAATGAGGCAAAAAATCTAGGCTCAAAATAGGCATGTGCTAGGACTTTTGAAAAAGCCACAAAAGCTAGACTTAAAAACAAGGTGAGAGATTTAATTTAACAACATGAACTAGGAATTCAAGTTTAGACATGAACTTGGTCAATTGGTATAAGGCATGAAATAAAATGCATAAAGAAGATAGGCTATTTTTCCTCAAATAAAGACACAAACAATAGTTTTCAAATTGGGTAAAGAATTAACCTAAGTTACACAACCCAAAAGGGAAATATCAATGCCTAGGCCAAAATTAAACAAGGCATACACATAAATAAATATATGTTTGAATTTGAATTTGGAAAGGTTAATTAAAATCTCAAATTAGGAAACTAATCTTCTTTAACAAACAACAAGCTAGACAATATTGAATGACATAACAACACTTAGGTAAATTTCAAAAAAGGCACATACAGATTGGTTTTGAATTCAAAACTTAGACATACAAAAAATAAGTCTATAAAATTATTTGAGAAATGTAATGATGTTATCATGATCTAAATATGTGATCAATGGTTTATTTCAAGACTCCAAGTCATAAAACTTAAAATGAATTAATTAGTATAATGTTACCCTTTCCAATCAAATGACACACATATAAAGATTTTTCAAAAAGACTAAGGCAAAGGTATGGTGCCCAATAGATAATGTAACACCTATTTAAATAATGGATTGATGTATAAGAAAAAAATAATTTTTATGTGGTATAAAAAACTAATAGATTAGCCTAAAAAATCCATGCAATAAAGGATAAAATGACACAAACACCTATGTGTAAATGTCATACATCTTAAAATTGACAAGGTTGCATAATACTATTGAATTACATAAATATAATCTCTCTTGGGATGATTTTAAGTGTTAATATAAAAATAAAAGCACATGATAAGTAGGGTTTATATTCCCTCTCTTCTCCCA
Source organism: Torreya grandis (assembly GCA_037957365.1). Classification (NCBI taxonomy): domain Eukaryota; kingdom Viridiplantae; phylum Streptophyta; class Pinopsida; order Cupressales; family Taxaceae; genus Torreya; species Torreya grandis. Next base: position 1,581,027 of record JARHVA010004328.1, on the reverse strand, counting down.
ATAGTTTTTACTATGACATGGAACTTCAAGCTACTCATCCTACATCAATAGTATGTCTGCGACAAGTGGGGTTATTTGAATCTATCATTTTTTTCATGCTTATAGATTATTTCAAGTGTGGCTAACACAATAAATACTCATGTAATTTGGATCCATGTCAACTATATTATTATGAAAATGTCTTATCCTTTTTACAACCACTACATCTGTCACTTGCTTAGTGTAGTATGATGTCTGAGTTACCCCTATGCTCCAAGGCAGTATCTTACTAATAGAGTTTGTTTAACTGATAAAAAAATGTCCTAGTAAGTTGAACTCAATTTTAATACCCACCATGGAGTGGGGTTGAAATAATGTTGGGAGATGAATTACTGGGTTCACACTTCCCTAGAGAACCGATAAGGAGGTGATGAACTCTCGCTCATAAGCCAAAATGCATGAAAATAAAAGACAAGTGAAAAGAATTTAAGGTCATGTTTGGATCACCTAATTCATAAAAATTTGGGGAGGGCCTTAATGATGTTATTTTCACACTTTTATATTAAAATTAATCAAGGTAATGAATGGTCATTTTTGTGGTCACCTAAGCTCCCTAAAGGGGACAAGGAGAGAGCATACATGCATCAGCCATTTTGTTAAAATAAACAACTTATAAAAAATAAAAGAATAAAATGAACACTCTCAAGAGCATGTAACTAAGTGTTTAAATTTCATTTTAATATACCAAAATGAGATGTGTTATGAAGTTTGGCCCCTTGGCATTTGTTTATTAAAAACATTGATAAATAAAAAATGGTGTAAACAAAAGTATTATTAAAACACTAATTGAAATATTAAATGTGTAAGTGAAAAGTGTTTTAAATGTCTCCTTGTGGCCTTTGAGTCCTAAAAAACACATTAGAAAGTCCTTATGTTTAGAAGTACTTCATGAATGAATAAATCAATTCCCAAAACTTTCTCTCAGGTTTACATAGTGTGAAACCGTAGAACATAGATCAAAATAAAAAATCTATAAAAATGCAACTGTAAGTGCAAAAAATACAACTTGTAGGAAAATAGAGCATAAAATGCAATATCACAACTCTAGTGGAAAAATCACTAATAACAAGGCAATATCACTACTCTACGAGTCAAGATATTATAACCTGACCTAAAATGATTAGGATAACTACTAGTGATTAGGATGCAACATTGATGATGATTAGGTGATGTCACAACTCATGAAATTATGGTATTACGATATCATGATTGTCAAAGTCATGATATTGCAATATTGTAAATTTCCATGTAGATAGAAAATACTTGGTAGAATAATGATAGTCAAATTAAAAAATGTAAAAATAGAGAAAAAAACATGATTGTATGAGTTATTATATTGACACAATATCAAGACTCTAGAGAGAAAACTGCAATTACATAGGGCAATTTTGCAACTTCTAGAAAAATGTCTCTTATCCTCTAATTTTAAACTTTTTTGGTTAGCAAGATCAATTTTTTACATGAAAATAATTAGTAGAATATTTTAAAGTCCTTAGGAATAACTTCTTGGGGTGCATATCACATCGAGCATGCCATTTGTGATCATAGGAATCTAAGATGGGAGGTTAGTATAGTGTTAGTTCAAGCAATAAAAACTCAAATAAAAACACACTAAAACTTACACTCCAAACCTAAATCTTCGGGAGAGTTTAGTAAAAAAAGACCAAATAAAGGCACAACTAAAACCTAAAAGACACAAAATCCTTTACCTTCCTTGGGAGCTCCAAATACTTTGTTGAGTGGCTTGCTAGGCTTGTGCATCAAAGAGTTTTTTGGCAAATGAAGCTTGTTGGCTCCTTCTCTCCTTGGCACCATTGGATTTGATGTATCTTGTGATTTATTTTGATGTAGCTTAGCTTAATATTTTGGCATTATAACACTACTTGTAACAAGATAACTTATGTCTCTCTCCAAATTTGCATTATAATTTTTGCTTATGAGAGCTTAAAAATGAAGAGGTATGGCATTGTATTTATAAAAAATGGATTTAACTCTCACTCAAGATGAGTTAGGGTTAATTTAAGGCTTGGAATGGGTTCATACCTAACCTAAATGACTCAAATATAACCCCAATAAAGTTAATATTTGTCAAGTAATTATGATTGTAATTTCTAGGCATGGTTCTCTAGAATTAGATATTTTACGATATTTTCAAAGAGCTTGACAACTCATAAAGGCAATGATGAAAGGATATGATAATTTGAATTTTTGAATTTTATTTTTTAGATATTCATTAATTTCAAATGGATAATTAAAATAGGCATTTAATTTGGCTTAGCTTGTTAATTAATTTTGATTAGCCTTTTTACATTTCCAAGATTTGATTTAAGTGTGCAAGTGCCCCACTTAATAGGTCTATAGGCCAAATTGATGGTTGTTATGCCAAAAGATGATTAATGATGAATCTGTGAGAGGTTATTTTTGCATATGATAGTATACGTTGATTAGGGATGCCTTAACATGATTTTGAGATTTGATGAATGATGCATAAGCAAATGTGGGATGTTTAGTGATTCCCAGGTTTAATTTTCAATGGTTGGTAGGAATCAGTTTGAAGTTCAGTCTAAATCTACTTGTAACCAGATTTAGGTGTCTACATGTTGTATGCATGCTTTCTTGTATGCATCATGGCCATGACACTTTTTTATTACTTTTTACATAGTCTAGTTTTAGATGCCATGAGGGACCTCATGCATCTACCCTTCCTATTTGGGTGTTGTGATGGCCATCATGCCCATCGCCCTAGGTACCTAGTTAGTTATTACTTAGATTTATTATTCATATACGTTGTTACATCTATCTTGACAACCTTGTGAGTGTTATACCTAACATACATCTCACATTACATAATTATGCTCAATTTTACTTACATTATGATGTTCTGTATGCACATTATATTGGTTTATTATGGAGATATAATATATTATTTGGTTAACACATGTTTTAGACATATTTTTATTTTAAGGATAGTTATTACACATGTAAAATAGCTCCCCTTAAAAGATGAAAAAATTTTCACAGAGATCAAGTTATTTAGATGCACTTGAATTACAGGTTTTAGCATACATGCTTAGAACATAGAAATCATCTTTAGGAAAACATAGTGGGAAATAGAGACATAGAGATCAATTATAGTTACACAAAAATAAGAATAAACAAAAATTATCACCCAAATTGGGACAATAGTATCACATGGAAATGCTATCCAAGATTTGGTACTATTGTCTAATAACATCAATTTTAGATAATTATACATTAGCTAGAAAAGTACAATAGGTATAGTCTAGGTTTGCACAAGTTCAGTTATATATTACTAGTTTTGACTTAATTTAGCATAGATTAATACTAATTTTCTCAAATTTAAGGCATGATGTGTGGCATAATCATTCTTATTTTAATTTAGATATAGATTTTTATAACTCAATCCAAAATACATATACTTAGATATAGATTATTGCAACTCAATCCAAAATCCATATACTTAGATATTAGATTTGGGGGCATGTGCATGGCACATTATTTTGTATGATCACTTATATATCAGTTCATCAGATAGAATGATATAATTTATGTCATTTTATATGTTTTACACATCACACAACATTTTCTAGGTTACACACTAGATTCATTTCTTACTCCATCTAGAGTGGTTGGCATTCTCAAGTGGTTTCACAACCAACATATCTTTAATTACACATTTCCAGTTACATCACATAGTTTTAAATTTAGATGCATCTTCTATACATGGTTAGGTAATGATCGAGTGATAGTATACTTTAGTTATTAAGCCAACTACATTATAGGGTTAGATACACCATCAATCCCATCCAAGTTATTCCCAAGTCATGATCTACCAAGCAGGGGTGGCCAATGATGGATTCAAAATTAGAATGAATTCTTGAACCACCCACACAAGGGTATAGAACAAGCCATTAGCTTAGTCCAGGCTAGTTACTGATTGATCAATATCTACATGTACACACATAGGTTGTCACATGGTTTATGCATTGGTTTGTATATCCAATGAGTTTTTCATTCTTTTCCTCTCTATTATCTCTTAACTCAAATTTGGCTTTGCTTTTGATATCTCTTAAGTAAGGACTGGTCTATGCTTGTTTCATTTCTAAGACACACAATGTAGCATGATTAACATATTCAAATTTAGATTCATGGGATTTACCTCTTAGGTAAATCTAGGTACACTTATTTTTCCTTTATCCTGGTCATTTTACTTCGCTACATTTATAAAATAAAAGTCGGGGGGGGGGGGGGTGCAAATGTAATTACCTAAAAATGACACTTGAGTGTTAAGAGTGCTACTTGAGACCACTAATACTTAACTTATCCCTATACCTATCTTATGGCATATTTTCACACTTATCTAGCCTTTATGCAGTCCATAAGCAGACTAATGTAGAGCAACTTAGGAACAAGTTTGAACTATGCATCTCTTACAAACTTTCCTAGCACATTAGGCCTATCTAGTAGCCTTATTTGTTTTTGGACTTAAATTTATTTTAAGAGATATCAATAAAAATTGACCTATGATATAGGTACCCTATATCAATATACACCCTCCTACAAATTTTCTTAGTCTAACTCTACATTTGGACCCCTATTCTAAACTAGGCATCATCAATTAGGCCTATTTAGTACTTAGTATAACACAAACATATAAAAACCATAAAAAAATGGTTTTATAGGTTTTAAACCACCATAATATATTATAAAAACTTTAATTCAATAAGACTACAAAATTTTAGCAAATTTGGATGGTGGAAACTCTCTATAGCATCAAAACCCTAATCTAGGGTTTTCCTACCCCTATACAGACCTGAGAGGATAAACAAATGGTTTGTGAGTTATACAAAGACTTTTATTACACTATGAATATTTATCCACCTCTGTATTATCCCCAAAAAAATCCTTTAATCATTGTAAAACCTTTTCTAATCCATTGTTCAAGTTTTCTAATCAAATTTTTGTTTGACTATGTAGAAAACATGCATTCTATAGGTTTGTGTTCCTATTGACAAAAAAATAAAAAGGTAATATTCAAGGAAAATATTAAAATAAATTAAATTAAATAACCATAGCTTGAATTATAAGTTTTAATATGTTCTCATTATCATTTGATTCACAAAATAAAGTGCATAGTCTGTCAACAATTGATGCACCCATAAAATAGGGTCTATATGAACACGTCTTCAAAACCCAGGGGTTTATCTTGTCATTTATTAAAACTTGTGTCCTTAAAACATAAAAATAAAACATCCTAAACAGTCATAAAGGCAAGTTAATAAGCATGGAAAAAGGACCAAAGTTAGATTTTCATAAATTTGAAGCCTTAGAACCTTGAAATGAGTTAAATGGGTAATTATAAGGTGTTTAAAACTTAATGAAAACTTAACAAAGACATTCATTCACCCCTAAAACTCTAACTACAAGCAAACTACTCAAATTTTTGAAAATCATGTTTTGGCAAGAAAACTAGGAATTTGAAATTTGAACTAACCAGAAGCAATTATAACCTACCAATTTGAAATATAAGGATGGTTGAGGAATTTTAAGCCCATAAAAACCATCACAAAACAAAAATTTAGGAAAACAAATCAAAATTGAAAGTAAAATCTTCCTAGGAGTGATGCTCCTACATGATACTCTCAAGGAAAGAGAAAAGAACTCAAGGATTATTGTATACGAGTGATTATAGAGTATTCCCATGAATTTTGATGTCATTTTCAGTCATCCACATAGCTTCTTCCACTAGTTGGTGTTTCCATTTGACTAGGTACTTGAAGTATTTCTTGTCTCTAGTCTGTTTGATCAACTACTTATCTAATATGCAATCCAACTCTTCTATCTTGGCCTTAGGCCATTGTGTTACCCAATCCTAACCTATTGTAGCTATGTACTATACCATGTTTTCTCCTTATACTAATTATTTTTAAGGTTATATGTTTATAACATTTAATATTTGTGAGATGCATATTCCATAAGGTAACTCCAATTCATAGGCATTGTTTATAAACTTCTTGAGTACCCTACAAGGACTAATATTTTTCATATTTAAATTATTGTATTCACCTCTTGGGTACCTCTCCTTCCTCATATGAGCCAAAAATAAGTCTCTAATCTAAAAAATCACCTCCCTTATACTCACATCTACATGTTTCTTGTATTTTTCCACACTATACTCGAGATGCTTCTTTACCTGTTCATGTACCTCCTTTATTTCCATTACAAAATCTTCACCTTATCACTCCTATTATCCATATGAATGATTTTTTTTACCTAAAATACTACTCTAGGTTGCATACCATAGATTAGTTGAAAGGACTCATTCCAATGATCCTATTGGTAGAGTCATTATAGGCAAACTCTACTTGAGGAAACACAAGATTCCACTGCTTGGGATTGTCCTTAGATAGGCACCTAAATAGGTTCCCTAGGATTATATTAACCACCTCAATTTGACCATTTTTTTGAGGGTGGTAAGTTGAACTAAAACTCAAGTTTATGCCTATCTTCCTCCATAATGTTCTCCAAAAATGACCAAGGAAATTAGTGTCTCTATCAGATATAATGTTCATAGGTAGTCCATAAAGCCTTACTACCTCTTTGAAAAACAAATTTTCCACATGGGTGGCGTCATTAGTAGTTTTACATGGAATCCCATCACATAAATTGAGTTAAAACCCCTTTGTGTCTTAGGAAATCCCATCACAAAGTCCATACTTATGGATTCCCAAGGCCTATTTAGGACTGGTAGGGGTTGATGCAAACCTACATTAGTGCTCTTACATTTTTCCAATTGATAAATTTTGCATATTTAAACATACCTCCTCACTTTTGCTTGTATTTTAGGCCAATAGTAGTGCCTAGTGATCAATTCCGATGTCTTATCAAGCTTAAAGTGGCCTACCATAATTCCACTATGATTTTCTTGGATAAGATTTACCTTTATTGAACTTCTTGGAAAACATAGTTACACCTCTTTTAATAGAAGTCCATCTTATAAGTCAAAATATAACCATGGTTCTTTGTTGAGTGTATTTGGGTGCTTGTAAGCATTGTATGCTTCCTTGAAGTCTTCACCATCCTCATACATGTCCTTGAGAGATTTAATTCCAACACTCTCCAAATATATCTCATGCACCAATAAGACTCTCCTAATCAATGCATCTACAACCTTGTTACTTTTCCCTTATTTATGCTTGATGGTGAAGGTGAAATTCTACATGTACTCCACCCATTTCATGTGTCTTTAGTTTATTTTGGGCTGATTAGAGATGAACTAAAGTGAATGATTATTCATGTAAATAATTAACTCCTTTGGCATGAGATAATACCTCCACTTTTTCAATGCTTGTACCATTGCATATAACTCCAAGTCATAGGATGAATCTTACCTCTCTTACTATTGTACGTGTTGGCCACTCTATGATTGACTTCACCTTGTTCTTATCCATCTTTAGCATGCCTTGTGATATGACAAAGCCAAGTACAACAAATATAACTTCTTTAGCTCACACTTCTTAAGGATTATCAACAACCTTTCTTCTTACATCCTTCTCATGACTAGATCTAAATGCTAAAGATGCTCCTCCTTGCTATGACTATAGATAAGTATGTCATCCAAATACACCACTACAAACTTACCTATGAAAGACTTGAGGAGTTCATTTGTTAGCCTCATCAAAGTACTTAGTGCATTGGTAAAACAAAATGGCATGACCAACCATTCATACAAAACTTCATTTGTTTTGAAAATAATCTTCCACTCATCTCTTTATCTGATCTTAATTTGGTAGTACCCACTCGATATCAATTTTATAAAAATACTTTCTCTAATCAAACAATCCATCAAATCCTCCATCCTATGAAGTGGAAATATATATCTAATTGTGATCTTGTTTATGGCCCTATAATCCATACACATTTTCCACTCACCTTCCTTCTTTGGAGTCAACATTATAGGCACTACACAAGGACTAAAGATTTATTTGATCAGAACTTTGTCAATCAACACTTGCACTTATCTTTTGATCTCTACATTCTCTTGAGGGGTCATCTTATAGGATGTCTTCTTATGTAGGCTTGCTCTAGGAACAAAGTCTATGTGATGTGTTATGTTTCTCATAGGTGGACATGTGTTGGAAAACTAATCAAAAACTATTTATGCAAATTCCTCCAACATATATTGGATTTATTAGGGAAAATCATTGATATATATTGTTTTCATAATAGTCCTAGGCTTGACTACCAATGTAAATCCTAATTCCTCATCATTCATGGCATTCATAGATTCTTTACCACCTACCAACATCACGTGGGAACTAACTTTTATTATCATTATCCTCTTCCTTCATGGGTAACAAGGTATGAATAACTCCATATTTTACCAAGATGTACACAATCCTTCTTCCATCATGAGTTGTTTTCATATCATATTACCAAGGCCTCCTAATAAGCACATGGCAAATATCCATGAGAATGACATCACAAAACACATTTTCCTTGTAACTTCTAACTTGGAATTCCACCCAAATTTTATCACTTACCAATACTTGTTGATCCTTGTTCAACCATGAGATATTGTATGGTGTGGGGTGAAGTAAATTCTTCAATCCAATCTTATTAACCATTTCCACAAAAACTAGATTATTCGTACTTCCTAAATCTATGACCATTTTACAACACTTACCTTGGAATTTGCAAGAAGTTTGAAAATGAGTCTTATTTTGTGGTGAATCTTTCTCCTTGGGTGGCTTTATTATCTCTCTTCTCATGAGTAATGATTCTCCAACTTTAGGCTCTTCCAAAAGTGATGGAGAGGAAACACTCTCCTCCTTAACTCCTTATGCAATCTGGTTTCTCCCATTAGTTCTTAGACTCCCTATTGGATGGTACTATAGGAAATCCCATGATATATGTCCAACAAAATTATTTAACTTAAAACATCTTCTTGTAAACCCACCTGATCCTTTACTTATTGATGCATATACACCTCTATTATAAGGTCTCCTACCTCTAAATCCACCTCTTAAACCAAAGGGATACTCTTATGAAGTACTAAATTCTACTTTGTTACTTATTTATGAGTATCCTTTACCCTATTTATATCCTCTAACTCTAAAACTTGTGCCCATACTTATATTTTGTTGGTTCTACTTTCTATTGAGTTTGTCTTCAACCTTTAATGCTAACTGGTAGCATTCTTCAAGTGTTTTAGGACTAGCTAGACTCAACTCATCATGTAAGTTGTATCTCAATCCATTTAGATACCATGAATTTTTTTCATTTTCATATTCCAGATGACCTATTCTGATTCTCAATTTTTATAACTCTTTATTGTATTCTCTCACCCCCATCTCTTTCTATTTCAAGTTCTAGAGCTTTCTATATAAATTAGTGATATAGTCACTAGCCAAGAATTTATTCTTCAAATTTTCCACCATCATTTTCCAAGATCTGATATTGGATTTTATTTTCTTCCTTCTCTCATATTATATGTAATCACACCATATGGATGCATGTCCCTTCAACTTGGTTATTGAAAAATTCACTTGTTGCTCTTCTGGGACATCTTCAAAGTCAAAGTACTTGTCTAACTCCCTTATCCAATCAAGGATTTATTATCCATTGGGGATACTTGAATATATTGGAAGATAAAATTTGGGATTATATCATTTCCCTTTTAATACCTTAATTATTATCTCAAACTTCTACTTAGTCTCTCTCTCCTTCATCTTCAAATTTAGATGCCTAGGGTTTATCTTCCATCTTCCTCTTGGTCACTCAAATCACTTGTGACTAATCCCCTTCTCTGGTTAACCTCCACTAATATGAGAATATAATATAAATTAACCTTTATGTTCCTCAAATCCTTCAATATAACATTCCCCATCGTTAATGTTGTTTCTCTCTCACCTATTGCATTCCTTCTTGGTAGCATCTTGACTTTTTCTCAAACAATTTATCAAACAATTACTAGCTTATCTACCTTTCAAGGAATATATTATCTCCCACTTATTTCTAGGTGTAATTTATTGGATATGATACCAAAATTATGTAGATAAACTTAGGATCAAGTTTGAACTCTATCTCTTTTACACACTTTCCTATCACTTTAGGTCTATTTAGTAGCCTTTTTTTCTTATTTTTAGAATTTTACTAAAATATTATGAGAGATAAATAAAAAATAACCTATTATATAGGTAACCTATATCAAGATACACCCTCTTATAAATTTTATTGGTCTAATTCTACCTTTAGACCCCTTTTATAACACTAGGCCTCACCAATTAGGCTTGTTTATGTCTTAATGCAACACAGGCCTCTAAAAACCATACACAATTTCCCGTATAGGTATGAAAAAACATTAATATATTATATCATATTAAATTCAATAATAATATAAAATTTTATGAAATTTGGATGGTGAAAACTCTCTAAAACATCAAAACCCTAATCTAGGGGTTTCCCTACCCCTATACAGACCCAAGAGGATAAAAATGTTTTGTGAGTGCTAAAAATAATTTTATTACACTGTGATTTTTTATAAACATTTATCTTGGCCAAAAAAAACTCCTCCAATCATTAGAAAACATTTTCTAGTACACTATTCAAATTTTTAATTGAATCTTTATTTGACTATGTATGAAACATGCATTCTATAGGTTTGTGTTCCTGTTGAAAAAAAGTAAGGTACTATGCAAGGAAAAGATTAAAATAACTTCAAAATACATTCAATTAAATCAAAACAACCTTAAATAAAAAATTTAATAGTTTCCTATTATCATTTCATTCACAAAATAAAGTGCACAGTCTATCAATAATGGATAAACCCAGAAAATAGGGTATGTATGAATAAGTCTTCAAAAAACAAGGGTTTATATTATAATTTATTGAAAATTGTGTCCAAAAAACATAAAAAAATACCTCCTCTTCTAAAATTACATATTTTATACATCCTTAATTTTTTTAATTTCCTAGAGGGACCTTGCAATGGTCACAAAGGCAAGTTAAGAAAACATAAAAGGGTGCTAACTCATTATTCTATACTATGGAGACCTTGGACCCTTGACATGGATCTCATATTTCCTTATAGGTGTTTAAAAAATGTTTAAAAACTGTAATAATCTATTCATTCATCTATAGAATACTAAATACAAGTAAACTATTCAAATTTTTGAAAATCATGTTTTGGCAAGAAAACTAGGAATTTAAAATTTGAACTAACTAGAAGAAATTCTAACCTACCAATTTGAAATATAAGCATGGTTGAGTCATTTAAAGGATATCTAAACCATCACCAAACCAAAATTTATGAACAAAACTAAAATTGAAATGAAAAATCTTCCTAGGAGTGATGTTCTTGCATCACATCCCTAAACATCCCTAAAGGAGAACTAGAGCCTCATCTTGACATCTTGGCCCTTACTACCTCAAGATCTTGACATGGTTCTACTATTCAATTAGGGAACTACTATCTAGGTAGGTTTTTAACACTTGGATCCTATCTATGACAATTATATCAACCTCTATCTTAGTTTTCATTCTCTAGATCTCCCATTTCAATTATTTTCCAACTAAGTACTTGTTTACATTATTATTTCTCTTTTTATAAAGGTCAAACTAGGTCAATTATATTATAAATTAGTGGTTGTTTTTATTACATATTTATACACTTATTTACTATACTCAATCCCCTTAACAACATAAGATTTACATTCACTAAGTCCTAAAAAGTTAAAACAATATCCACATCAATATCCTCCTTTATATCCTCTTCTATTCTACCAAAAACCCCAATAATCTGACTATTTCCTAGTGAATCCTCCTTGCTATATATTCAGTGAATTATTTCTACCATACTAATGTTGAGGTGATGTTGGAGACCGAATTGATTTCTACTATTAAGGACTCAAATTATTCTATGAGTATTGATACTGATATTGTAATGATGATGGTATTTATCTAATGAGACCTTGGGGTTGATATTGATATTGAGGTGATAAAGGCATCCATATAAGACTACCTTATGTTTCATAAGTCATTTCTAACTCTGAATCTAGAATTATTTACTTTGTAGTGGGTAAGTACTGTGTTGTGACTACAAAGCCATTTTTGGTGATATCTTCCTTTAATTCTTACAAATTTTGACAGCTCTTCTCATCATGATTATTTGATTTACAAAATTGATATATTTTAATTATTATTGTAATAGATTACATTTCTAAGTTGCCTTCCCTACTACATTACAAATTTTATAGAATTATATCTTGTGTTTAGGACAATCATTCCTATGATGCCCTTCTGGACCACACTCTATACACCATAAACCCAGTTTAGGTTTATCACTTTCATACATCTCATATATCATTTTTAGGAAATCATCTATTTTTAACTCCACTTTGGTGATAGATATTGGGGCATTTCCATAGTATTTAATTTTTTCCAATCATATAACAACTATTCAAACATCAACCTTAGTCAAGAATTAGAACTTCATAACAGAGAACTTGATTCTTGATCATAGAACTTCGATAAAATAGGTAATTTTGTGCTAATCTTCCATGATAAAATCAATATTATTCATCATATCTAAGAATATTCAATCATAGTCCCATACATATTCTCCACTTCGATGCCAAATTTCCTTTAGGTCATGAATAGTTTGACTCACACACTTTTTTATTTTAAATTATGCAAATAACTATGCTTTAACTTGCTAAAGATATAGGGAATTAACATCTCTTTTTCAAATAAATTCTAAAGTTTGAATTTCTGTATCTCTTATGAGCTCATACTTTTTTACATCGTCATAGTTTATTCGTTAACCTATTATTTTATGTCACAAGTTAAAAAATATTGGTCAGGGTCTATAGACTCATCATATTACATCAACATAATAAACATGAATGGACTCAATTCTATATTTATCATTCTTACAATTTATAATACCAAATTTTATGCATTAACAACTATGGATATAAGTTATTACACACTTATTATTATGATTATAGGCTTCTATGCACTAGTTTTTACTAACATCTTAAAACTAGTCTCAAAATCAAATCCAATCTCTTCTAGCCTCTTTTTATCTATGGAATTCTTAGTCTCTACACTAAGTTTTCCAAATTTATCTATAAAAAAATCAAACCAACTTCTACACATCCCTTCCTTTGCATTTGGTGTTTTTACTAATGATTAATTGGGCTAGGGGGATGCATACTCAAGAAATGAATGATCCATGTCCTCGACTTCTTTTGAATATTATCTTGAACTTGTTATATTTATGTGCTTGAAAAATATCATTTTATGAATATTATTTTACCGCTTCAAAAACATTTCCTCTTAACTATGATCTACTCCTATCTTTTAAATACTCTACTTTTATTATACTTTCCTCTTCTTCTTCACCCTAATCCATCTCCTCACTACTCTCAATTCTATCTTCTTATTCCTCAAGACCATTTCTTTTCTGCTCTACATATTCTCAACCTTCTTTACTTCTTTCATCTTACAAATCCTCTATCTAGGTTCCCCTTTCTTTAACATCTTCTACCTTATTCCTACTCATACTTGTAGTTAATCTAGATGATTCATTTCTCCATCTTTTATTATCCCTAGGAACCATCTTAACATGTTTTAACAAAATTTCTATGTTCACCACACCATTATTAATAGATGTTCCCATAAAACCCTTAAGAACATGCTAATACATGGATAGCTTATGCATGAAGTAACAAAAGTAAACATTTTATATTAATTTAGGTGAAATATATTCATTAATAGGCAAAACATATAAATGCATGTTAATAGAAATTGAATAGTTAGTAAATCATATAATTAATAGATTAAATCAAACAAAGTACTCACTACACACAAAATATTGATAAAATATACATAGGAAAACCATTTTAGAATAATATTTAATAATATCTATCACATCAAAACTATATTCAATTACAATAGAGCACTATAACGAGAGTTTTACCCAATGTTATCTCTTTATATTCCAACCTTTAGATATTCCCAAAAGGAGTGACTTTTCACATTTTGAAGTCTATCAATATACTTAGTAATGTTGAATATATACAAAAATATTATATAAAATAAAAAATAGTGCAAGTCATACTTGTGTCCATTAAATACACTCTATGATTTTAATAGCCTTGTTCTACACTCAAAAATAGAGGTCTTGACAAGAATAATAGATACCATTTAATCCATATTAAATTGAGCATGAAAACTAGTCATTACTATTATCAATAATAAAAATTTGTTAACATGATCTTAGAGTTTTAATTTTTTTCATAAAATAAAATGAAGTTATTACCTAAAACTTGAAACCATCAAAGTAAAAATTATACCCCTGAATAATGAAAATTTATTATCACTATACTGAAAATACTTCATCAAGAAATCAAACATATTTTTTTGCTAAAACCATTTCATAAATAAAGTCTATTTGATTCTTACCTGAGTTATCATGCAATGTTTTTCAAACCCTACAAGGCTTAAGTTCTAACAATTTATTTGTTATCATTTAAAAAGCCAAGGAAATAAAGATATATCATCTTATTTCTAGAGTTATCAAACTAAAATGACTACATAAAGTCTTACTAGAACTAAGGTCTATCTCTCAACAACCACAAACCATTATATTTTTTTTAGAAAACATGAAACTCTAAAATAAATGGAATATTTTATCAAGATATTGGTATTAAATTTTCAAAAGAAGATCTTAAATTTAAACAATACCTTTAGTAAAATACAATAAAATACATAATTTTGCATTAAAACCCATAAATGAGACTATAACTATTTCAAATGCTAAGATAAAAATGGCGACCTTTTATTATACCAAAAAATGGGGCATTAATGTTTTAAAAATGAAAGAGGACTACCATGATAGAAATAGAAACTCACTACATCTTTTTTCTTCTAAGATAATCAATATTAATATCATTCAAAAATATAAAAATTATTCATGTAATAAAAAAAAAAACAATTTTTGAAGATCAAACCCAAAATATTTTACTATCATTATCAAGAAACAACATTATTTATCCTTTTATCAAAACTTTGAATATACTGCAGTGTTTTTAAATTAAATAAATGCTTTTCATCTATAACAAAAGTACATGACTAGGATTCAAAAAGAAGGTTGAATCCTTGGTTGAAATTGAACTCATTTGTTCATTTAAAGGTTGATAATGACACAAAGCCACCAAAAATTATAGTAAATATTTGAAATAAACCTATGAAAAGTAATAACTTTGGTGATTTTTCCATTTATGGTTAAACAATAATTCAAATTTCATTCATAAATATTAATCAATCATGAAAAAATAATCATATGACACATATTTAAAATCAATATTAGTTCCATACTAATAAATGAAACTTATTCTTTTTAAATTATAAATGAAACTTCATGTTACGATTCCAAAAATGAATAAACAAGGGTTCAAAAAATATGGAAATCTTGGTGTTTAGCTTGAACAAGGGATTATTAAAAATAATTTTGAGAGAGATTATTAAAATTATATTGGATTTTAGGATGGAGAACATTAGTAAAGAATATAAAACATTGTCCTTTAACATGTTGTCTTGGACTTTGTTATATAAGCCTTTTTAATGGTTAATGAAATTTTGGGAAATTTTAGATTCTATTTATTTTTAGTTAATTAAATGGGCTAAATTATTTTTAAGAAGATCATTGGTTTGAAATTCTTGAACCAAGGGATTAACTAAGTATTCTAAGATATATATGGTATTAGACTTAAGTTGACTCTACCAATCTAGAACATTACCTGAAAAGGTTTTGGCTAGTTTTTTGGTAGCAATGAATGTATTTATCTTAATCAAGTCTTTGTTAAGATTACCAAGAGATTTAAAATGCAAAGAGTGATCAATAGATCCATTATAGGTGATATTAGGAGTGATACCACATGTGCCTATGTTTTTTAATTTGAGGAATTAGTTGTTCATTTTGAATATGCTTGATGCCTTTATTAATAATTGGGGGTTGAGGAAGAAGATTACCCCATGCATCTCTAGAGGAGGGGGGGGGGGGGGGGGGTGCGGGGGGGGGTGTAGGGGAATTTGGGTTTTATACTGCCCATTGAGGTTTTTGAGGACGAATTTTAAATTTCAAGAGTTAATTTTACATTTAAATCATTTGATTGGCATTGTCAGTTTGGAATATACCCAGTTGCTTTGTGGCTTGTAACAAGATTTGGTTAGTGTTGAGAGTTTATTGATGAGTATAGGCAAATTGAGATGTAGTAGTGGTGGTATTGATGTTAGTATTAATAAGATTGGGTTGAGAAGGCCCAATAGAGTAAAGACTACCATGGTAGTGGTTATAATAGGCATGGTGGAAAAAGGAGGAAGAGGAGAAGTCATGTATTGACTTACCCATATAATGTATAAATTATGTGGAGGTGAAGGGGAAAATAATATTTGGGGTACCATTATGAGGTTATAAATCATCATAATATCCTTTCCACAACTTGAGGGTTGTCATTAATAAAGAGGATCATTTTGGTAGTATACTCATGGCCACTCACATCCATAATAATAGGTATATGTGGAGGATAGTTAAAAGGGTCAATAGGTTCGGTAATAAAGAGTGGTTTGTAATTTGTTTTTAGAGTATTAATGTAAATAATTATTTTATCTTGGGTATTGATAATATTAAAATAATATTTTGGAATTTTATGGGAGTTAGTCAAATCCATCATATTGTGTTATATTATCTATTTAAAACCATCAAAGATATTTTTCATGATGGAAGGTTAGAGTCAAAATTGAATTGAGATAACCAAGGAAAATAAAATATATAAAAAAATAGTTGTATTGGCCAACTCAATGAAGAAGAATAATTAAAACTATATAGAATAATTTGTTATAGTTTTTAATCCATATTGTTTGAGATACATATTGTATCAAACAATGTGATTAATATGGTATAAAGTTAGGATATAATATGTAAGTTAATCATATCAAATTATTTGATTTAGCTACATATGTGTTAGATAATTAATATTCTTTATCAAGTTACTCGATATAGTTTATTCTAAAATGATTTAAAATAAAAGGAAACAGACTAGGTCAAGTTGTTTAATGCAACATGTAGGATAATGTTACAAGAAAGATAGGATAAAAATTAACTGTATCAATCTATTTGATATAGTTGTGAAGGCAATGAGATAAGATAAATGAAAAATATACTATTTTGAGTTGTTTTATATAGTTAGTGATTAAAACATGATAATGTATCAATATAGTTGATCTAATCTACAAACATGAGATAATATATTAGTCTAATCAATGTAGTCTAAAAAAAAGGTAACTATATGAAGATTGGTTGATGTATTTACAACATACAAAACAAAACCATATCAACATTGGTTTATGTAGTATGTAATACAAAATATAATATCAAGTATAAATTATATTCTAATTTTTTTTACTAACTATATTTCCAAAAATAAGTTCAAGTAGATGTACTAAAGGATTTGACTGATTTGTAGGCTCTCGTAGATATTGACTCATTCATTAGATAGTGTCAGCCTAATGTTTCAAAGCATTAACTATAGAATAAATACCATGTCCATATACAAATAAACTAATATTTAGGTTAAGATAAGAATTACTTCTTTGTGTTAACTACTAACCGATGCACTATAAAATTAGGTTGATGGATAACTTCCTAAAATTTAATAAAAATAGAATCTCAAGCATTTTTGATTTACCATGAGCCACATAGAAAACAATGTATTTTTTTAGATATCTACCATGGGTATTATTATTGGGTAAATACCCTCATGCCATGATGTCTATAAAAAATATATAATAATTGTAAACATAACACCATGTAACCCTTCACGATAGTCATTAAGTAGTTTGAAAACTGCTAGCACATAATCCGTAGGGAAAGCCAAACAAATAGAAAATAAATTTTTAAAATCAATGTAAAAAATGAATTTGTAACATTACATGAATTTAAATAAATGGGAATTAAAATTAAAATGAAATGTGTGATTAGATTTTCAAAATAAAATCTAATTCACCTTGCTTATGCTGGAAAACTAAAACAAACTAAACTATATCAACACTGGTTGATGCAGTTATATACATAATATAATACATATCAAATAGATTGATATATTATATGTAAATTAGAATGACAAACAAATATATATGATTATCTTAAACAAGATGATTTAGTTTATTGAAAATAATAGTGGTTATAAAAATGAATTAAGCTGTTTAATACAACTTATTAGAAATAAATGAAATACATAACTAATTTCAGATAGAATTAAAATGAAAGTGTTATATCCAAAATTTACACCTTATATAATTCAATTATACCTTCTCAAATTTGGGATAGCATGAAACTATTTTTACACAGACAATTTATTACAAGAGATAGATCTCTATATTTGAAATAGCTAGATCCCTTGATCTATGTTTTAGGCTCATACACTACACTAGACTAATAAATATTGGGGGGTTAAAATGGGATAAGGAAACATAAATGAACCTAAAATAATGAAGGTAATACACCAAATATAATTCTACAAAATACACTTGCATTTGAACTAAGAAAGAAGACTATAAAAGCTGACCTCAATTCAATGTTCTTCTAGCATAAGTATTTCTACATCGATGTAGATTATTATGAATATACATAGGTGAATTAAAATAAGGTGTGATATTTGACACTACCAGTCTCTCTCACACTTCAAAAAACACTTAAAAAACACATACACTTCATGAGACTTGTAAGAAGAGATGTTACTAGTCACACAATGCATACAAGAGTAAAATGGAAGCAAGGAGAAGCCATTCATCACTTATAATCCAAATACTACTTGACATAATTTTTAAATATTTTCAAATATTAAATCAACTTTATTAAATTTATTACAAGTAAAAACAATATTTCAAAACCATCAGGGCTTCACCATATCCATTGTGGATTTCATTACAATGTCAAAATGGATTGAATATATAGAGCATAGGAGTAGAGAGAGAGGAAGTACAGTTATACAGTCATAATTCAAAGTGTCAAGATGTGAAAACCAATTATAATAAAATAAAATAAAAAGTTTTATTATAGGTCATGAGGTCTCATTATATAAGTGTCCATCTGAATTATGTCATTCTCTTGAACTTGGCATATAGACACTTAACTATCCTTCTTAAAACTATTTGCTTCATGATGAGTCACTCGATAGTCCATAACTACCTTTAGAAGTTTTTGATACATGTTACCTAAATTAATAAGGTGAATACATGATTTTTGGTATTCATATAAATTCCTCAACTAATGAACTTCTCTTCACCACTTGTCATTCACTCTCTTGTAGCCACTCATTAGCCCTTCTAGGTCTCAATTCTCCCACTTGTCATTTAGGGTACCTATAGATGATAATAAATATTAATTTTATGGGTGTGATACACATAATAAATACCTCTTTTTCCTCTAGTCTATCAGAGAGACCTCAATGAAACTCCAAACCACACTTATCATCTCCAATTTTGGTAGTCACTCACTTTCTCATTATTCTATCCAAGATTTCTTGTAATGACTAACTTAGAAGAAGTGTTTATAAGAAAAACCAAGGTGATAATGAGGTATGGAGAGTTAGGATACATCTATCATATATTCTATAATGAATTTCATTCACCAATTCCATTCTAAACCTATAATTCCACCCAAATCCTATAAAAAACATAGAGTTAGGCCTATCCATACAAGTGATGGTTTAGAAAAAATAATTGGTGAAGATATTTGGAGAGTGAAAATTAGGTACAATTTAGTTTCCAAGTCAATTTATCCCACCTGGATGCATAATTCATCATATCTTTCTCATCGGGTTCGTATAAGGGTTTTAGGTCATTTGGATTCCTAGTGATGATTCATAATGGTTAGAATTTTAACCTTTGAATAAATTCCGAAAGTTTAAGTTCAGGACCCCCCTAAAATATCACTAACTACTTGAGGCACCATGAAGATCGTATGTATAGATATGAACAAAATAAAATGGCTCTTGAGTTCTTTTTAGGCATTTTGGGTAACCCTGAGAGAGAATTAGGCCAAAATGACCAATTATAAGTTTTTATTTAAAAAAATGGTTAAATTGACTTTAAAATTTTCCATGAATGTTTACAAATTGATTTGGAATTTCATATGGTCATATGAGTCAAGTTATGCACATTGAGGGTTCATGTTCAGTCCTAGGCCTAATAGGCATAGACTATGTTTCTATCTATATGACCACTTGTGAAGTTTTCCAAAGGATTTAGGTGCTTCTAAAAATTCATTTACCTTTAATAAAATATTAAAAATCATACTATAGTCATTAAAAATCTATCACTTCATCCTCTTATCATTCACACACTATAGGTCTATAGGTTGGGTTGACTACGGAGTGCCCTTTGTCTGAGACAAAATAGAGGACACTTCCCCTATTTATGTGACTTAAAGGATACTATGGAAGGATATTTTAGGTCAGAAGGACCATTTTTACCAGTTTTAAATTCCTAACCATTCCCATAGAGGCCTTAACATGAAATGTTTTCAAGACTAGCTTATATGCTTATGATTGTTTGCAGTGTTTATTGATTATGAGGTTAGAGGATAGTTTTATTCATCTTTTATCTATCTAATTTGCCTATTAATATCACATAAAGTGTGATATAATAATTTTTATGGTGGATTCAATGTGTTAATTCAAATCACACCTCTGTCAAACTAAACAAACTTGCACCTTTCAATGGCCTATACTAGTATGTGACTGTGTCAAACTATTAGTGTACATTTAGGAGAAACCAAATAGTTTCCTATAGGTGATGATATTATTGAATAATATACTCACACATTTTGATATCTTCTCAGGTCACTAGGACCATATCAAACTTGAATGTATACCTTTCTGCCTATGACCATGCTATCATCTCTCACCATCAACACACTATAGGTCACCTGTAAGGTTTTATTCCTATAGGTTCATTTTGGTTCATTTTGAGCTATAATCACTATATTTTTTTGAGTGTTTCAATCAATATTTTAATGAGTTTTAAAATAACCATATCTTCTTATCTTTCAACCAAACAATCTTCTTCTTGTGTTCAGGTGTGACCTCTAGGTCTAGACTGCAAGAGTGAAGTGATTAGACTTGCTTAGACCTCATATACCTCCACCAAAAGATGATACTATGTGAGATAAAAACCTCTTTCAGATAAGTTAAAGTAAATGTTCTCATTTTCAACTTCTCTCCACTATGACTTGTATATATTGCTTGAGGGATCTCATAACTAGTCTCCAATCTCTTTTAATGGCCCAGTCCTACCATTTTCACCTTGAGAACCTTATAACAACCTTTAAAATTTATTATTCCATCAATATTATTGTTTAAATCTTATTTTCAATTGGTTGTACATGATAGTAATAAGAAATTTTGACTATGTATACAAGTGCAATCTTCAACTCCACTTGGTTTCAAGTGTTTTGATATTTCCATTGGTCCATAGGATTATGTTATACCATAATTATGTTTTTAGAGATCAAAAAAAATATATCACCTTTGATCTAAAGCTATTCATAGGATAAATAAAATTATGATTACCAAACACTATTCTATAGACCATGATGGTGTTCATTTCTAACAAAATGAGATGTTCTTAGTTACCCTCCTTGACCACACATGCCAAACCAATTAAAAACCACATAAAAAGTATGAACATACTCTACAAGAACATATGAATCACTTCATTTACTCAAATCAATTCAAATAGAGAAGAAAATTGAGGTGTTGGGAATGTGTAGGCAACTTGGATATGATAACAATCTTAGTGATTGTTCATGAAGGACATAGTACCAAACTTAAAACTATCTATGGAAAGGAAGTACATAGGGACCCCTAATATCCACTAAATAAACTCAATTCAACTCTCTTCTTCCTATTCATACTATATGAAAATCCTTTGACCTTGTTGACTTGCCCAAGAGAGTGATAGGAGAGAGAATAGTTTTCATCAAATTTAGACCTGTTAAATCTATTTGAACCTAAAACTAACTTGTGGGGATCTCAACACACCCTCTTAAAGCCTTAACATGTGCCAAATGTGCCATACAATCTATATAACTACCTTTTTTGTAGTTGATCTCCTTATTTGTATGTTGGACTTGCATTTTTTTCATTTTTTCAGTCTTCTTACGACATTCTCTAATAGGTGGTATATTAGGTTTCATATTAAAACATTTGTTCTTAGTGGGAAACTATACATTTCACTCTAACATGACCAAAAGGTGGCATAATATGACATAAGACCAACTAGGCAAATGTGACAAAGATAAAACATATTATTTGACCTCATTAATGTTCACCATGGTAAACATTTCAAACCTAGGATACCTTATGACAAGTTTAAAAATGTAGGGTGTTGACTCAATTTGACCTAGGGTTAAATTTAGTCAACAATAAGTATAGAAGTAAATAATAAATATCAATATAGTTTATTTTAAATAAAGCTAAATATTAATAAAAAATGAAAATATAAAATTAGGTGAGGTAGATTGATAAAGTTGACTAGAAAAGTGAGCAAAAATAATAAGATACATAGGTATTAAAATCCATCATGTGTTACCTTTGTGAGAAAATCAATCATTATTTATGGAATTAGATTTGATATCCCTAGTGATAAGCCTATTATTTTTACTATTAATTATAAATTTAACATAACACCAAAGATTTCCCATCACTGGAAAAAACAAATGAAAGGGAAAGATGTTGTGAAATGTTAATATGGTGAAGACCCAACTAGAGTAAAATGGCTTTATGAAAATTTTATTCAATCTAATTAAACATAAGGAGAAAGGTATTCCCAATATATATATATATATATGATTTTGGATAACCCAGTCAAGAATACATGAGAAGATAGGTACCTATATCTTGCAAGGTAACTTTTTTTAATTAACAAAGTAACTAAACTATGTCAGTCGATAAATATTAAGAATGCGAATAAGGGAATAAATAAAATACCAAATGAATGGAAATATTATGTGCATTTTATGACAGTGAGTGATGTTGAATTAGACAAACCTTTTGAAACTTATAAGTGTGCTATATAATGATAATATTTCATAGAATATCATAAATTTACTTTGCAATATTTTTGAAAGCACAAATAATGGAAACAATATATAGAATGGTCTGGTATGTAAGGAAATTTAAGGCATGGGATATGGATTCATATATGGGTATTAAACTAGTAGGCTATGAGGTGCCAAAAACTATCTTTAATTTTTGAAACATTGTTAACATAAACCCTATATCCACTTGAGAAGTGCAATTAAAGTCAACATTAAGTTATAACACTATGAAATTTAGCTGAGAAGAATATGTCTAGGTTGAGCCTAGTATAACATTAGGATGTGGAGATAGAGGTGGTGGAACTTATCTTGCATGGGTATTTTTAGGTAATTTATATGAAAACCATTGAAACCCAACACACTATAGTGAATGGGATTATATGGTAACATGATTATAAACATAGTGGGGTAACAAGATATAAACACACCAACACAATCAAATTATCATCATACTATTTAAAAAAATATATCATAAGCCTTATATGATATATAAAGAACCATGTTATCCTCATGTGCATAGGTAAAAAATTTGGTTTAAGGTGGACACAAATACTATGAGATAATCAGTTTGAGATAAACATTTTTTTAATATTCATTTCATCTTATGTAAATTGTGCACAGAATGCAAAGTCTATATCAACTAGGGAGTCAATAAATATAGATATCCTAAGGACCCCATAAATTTTAGAGAATTAGGTACAAGTTACCCTCTATGTGATCACCTATAAGGTAAAATATTAATAACATTTATTAGTTGGTTTTGACTAACCATAATGACATTAAACCTGTTAGAGGAGGAATACTATGGATATTTTCATCATATATTAGTGGGTATTAATATTTGGACATGATAAATTAGATGTGATAAGATCATAAAACTAGGCTTATGTATATGGTGTTCAACATATTTGGTAGAGAGGACTTGACAAGGTTCATTCAAAGGTTACTATGTACATTTAGAAAAGGTAATATACATTTAATCATGTACTCAAAGGGGTCATAGCTACTAGGTGGGATATCCATAGATAAAATGAGCTAGACTAGGAGGAATATTGTGAGATGTTACATACAATATTTCATATTGATCCTCACCTCTTGAAAAAATAGCTACAATTGTAGATAGGACAATGTATAGATATGTAAATTCATTCATGTGTGGACATACAAAATACATAACATATCGATCCAAATTATTGAGTGTTGTTTTTCCAATGTACATTAATCACTCTTCCCAAAACCTATTATATGCATTGATAACACAAAATGGAAATAAAAGCATTACCATAAGTCTAACAATATTTTATTCAAACTTTTATATTTCAAGATGAGAATCCCATGGTACAAAAAATATTATATAAGATAAAGAAAAATTTATGTTACAGGGGGATTGATGACATGACTTTTGTAATAAAATAGAAGTTCCAAACTGACACTTATATGAGTATTTATGAGAATATGGAAAAATATTGGTATGATTGGGAATAAAATGCATTCATCCTTAAGTACTACAATATAATCTACAATAGTGTGAGAAAATCAACATATGAAAATTGTGAGGTAGTCATGGATGTAAAAGGCTTGTCTAAGCCAAACTTGAGATATTGCTTGAAAAAAAGATACAAAAAAAGTAGAGGAGGAAAATTTCTAAAATATTAATATCAAAAAACAACTAGACTAACAAGAAGTGATTGATTATATGAAAGATGAATCCAATAGAATTTATAAAGAGTACTAATGGATAACATTAGTATAACATCAATTATGAATATGGAATAAATTAGGGATCATTGGACCCAAAAAAATGTTTTTGAGTTTTTGTAGTTGTTGTAGGATTATGAACACATATTTCTCACATAATTCAATGAGGTTAAGGGTGTATAACCTTCATTGGTACAAATTCATATTGTGCCTAAAGAATTCACACTTCTAATTATGAAGTGACCTTACATGTTGAATCCTAATATGAAGATAAAGGTAAATGAAGATATTGATTGCATGGTGGAATCTCAAATCATCTGCCTGATATAAAACTTAGATTGAGTAAGTCCTATGCTAGTGAAACCAAAGAAAATAAGGAAAATCAGAGATGGTGGGGACCATTGTGCAAAAAAAAACTTTTTTAAACAATCATTTCCCCATACCATTCACTAATGAAGTATTCTAGTCATTATAAGACATAATTATATTATTTCATAGATGAGTTTCATGTATATCATCATATTGCCATTACAAAGGAAATTCATGAAAAGACAACCTTCCTAATAGAGTGGGGATCCTTTTCCTATCAATTAATGCCTTTAGGTATTTAAATTCACTAGTTTTCTTATCTAAATCTATAATTACTACCTTCAAAGACTTCATCCATAAATTTATAGAGGTGTACTTGGATGACTAGGGAGAAATTAACACCTGTCAAAGTTATGATTAATGTTTGAAAGGTTTTACACATTTCAAATAACCGAGTTCAAAAAAAATTATTCTTCACACTATTTGGTGTGATAATTGGACATGTGGTGTGTAGTAAAGGATTTTTTATTGATCAACATAATTTTAAATCATCATATGCCTTAGAACATAAACCAACCAATCAAAGTTATGATATTTATTGGGCCCCATAATATACTATTACAAATTCATTCGAGGATATGAAATCATCACATAAACTATAGAGAAATTAATGCATAAGGATAATATGTTCATAATTTTTTCATACAACATAAGCAACAATTGGTAAAAATTCTAGTTTCTATTTTTCCATATTAGAGAAAATTACATTCCATGTTCATGTAGATGCATATGG